>JAQFVV010000018.1:4242119-4842119 GCA_028023455.1 Epiperipatus broadwayi
TAAAAATATTTTTCACATCAAATGGCTAAACTTGGAAAAAAAATCATTGGTCCAAAGTAACTTTTTAGAAGTTGCAGCATTTGTAATCGGGCAATTTTTATATCAAATAAAGGAAGTCATAATTAACTCTAACAATACTTTTAAAAAGCTCTCCCTTAAGAATAGCGATCATCAGATTAATTGTGTAAAATGCTCCTTATTCTAAATAATTTACCTTTACAAGTTAATTAGCAGACACAGAAAATAGAGGAGTAATTCATAAAATATGGTTATTAAAATCTATTATTTATAAAGAAATTATAAAATATTTTTAGTAATAGAAGCAATAAAGCAACACCTTGTTACTTTGTGGAAACAAAAATATATTTTATTGAAAAGTGTGCAGAATCAATTTAGAAATGACGAGAGTGAAAATTATTCTATTTTTTTCAAGCAAAAAGTAGTGGTAACCGAGATAAATCTATATCTCAGAAATATGTTGCTTAATGATCATATAAATAAATAGACCATTAAAAAACATATTGCCCCAAAAAAATAATTCCATAATATGTGGAAAACATAAAGAATGATGCTATTATAAAAAATAAGATAAAATGAGAAATTAAGAGGTCAAAGCTTATTTTTGATTCAGGTCTAAATAAGCAAACCGCTCATATGAAATAAACAAAATTTTCTGGCTCTAAATAAGAAATAAATAGCTAGCATAGTGTGTGAACCAAGTATAGCATTATGGATTTAAATAATACTGGAAATCTATGAAAATGATAATACTGAGTTTGTTTTAGTTGATTATTCAAAAAGAATTTAAAACGGAAATGATTATAATATTAAATAAAAGTTTAAAAATCTATTAACAAGGATCAGTTCCTATAATAATTTAAAAACTATTAGGAAAAAGGTAATGTGATTTGTAAATATCAGAATAGTAGAGGGATCTATACTGTTTAATGATATTTATCATGCTATATTAATTAAAAATGAATTATGCTAACAAAAAACAAGGTTAGTGATCAATGCATTGATGGTAAATATCAGGTTTTTAGAAATGATTGCTCGTTTGATCTTGAATCAAGGAGTAGAAGTGATTTTAAAACACTAAAAGAAGGAGTGATTTGTAATAATATTCAGATAGATATCCAATCTAGTTTGGTTGAGATATATGTACTACATGAAAATAAATTATTAATTGGTAATGTAAAACAATTGCATATTGCATTGAAGTCTCTGAAGAATAAATGTCTTATCAAAATTATGTATTACCATTGGGAGATTTTAATATTTTTTTTATATGTCATAGCATCGTCCAGGAGGCGAACCCACAACCGTCTTCAACCAACTACTTGCTTGCAAGGCAGCAGCAATGACCTCTCGGCTAACAACGCTTGACGATTTTAATATTTTATTCAAGTTTTCAACAAATAAAATGATTATTTAGAATATTGTAATAATAAAAAAAACTGAAAAGTGTTGTTTAGGGTCATAGGTTAGGTCCGATTTAATTCTATTACGTAATCATTTCAGTCAAATAGTTGATTTGATTGATTTTAACCATTTAGAATGTAAGAAGAGTTGCATTATCCATTCGTAAATTTTTCTATAGATATAAATTTTGTTAAACTGCTAAAGTGAAACTATATATAGATTTTATAAAAAATAATATTGAGTCTTATCTCAAATTTTAGATGGACAGTCATATGTTCCCTAAATGATATTGAAAAAACAAGAGTAGTTTTTTAATGCCACTATGACAAATATTATGAATTATTGGATATCATTTTCATAATCAAAAAAGGTATGAATAAATATTCTTTTTGGTTTTCTAGAAAATTTATATTAATTATAAAGGGGAAGAATGTTTGACTGCATCAATTTTATTAATTTTAGAAATTATTTAGATGCGAAAAAAGTCTAACATAATTTTTATATAGAAGTCTACAAAAATATATTAGGCATGATCCAAAGTGTTTTCGGTCACATGCTGTGTATTTATAAACATCAATCTTATATCAGTAAATAATGATTCAAATATATTAGGTGCAGAAGATTTTAGAAAACAGTTTACTTTAATTCAAACTAATGATTTTTCAGCTATAAATGTAAAACTACAGCTTTTTTATAGTTAGTTCTTACACATTTATAGATATTATTCAATTGATTGAAGTATCAAATGATAAAGTAGACATTTCTATTAAAGATACCAACGGTAATAAATCTGTTTTTCTTAATGATATTCCCATTTTTAATATTAAAGATTGTGCAGAGTTTTTTGCTCATGCATTAAATGATATGTTTTTATTGACTTTACAAAAATCTATTTTTCTTGAAGGGTATAATGTATCTAGATTTATTCTGACTTGAAAAAGAGCTGAAAAACAATACAAAAATTATAGGCCAATATCACTATTATGCAGCATTTCAAAAATTTTTAAAATATGTACATATAATTCCATCTTATTTTGAATCCAGAGATTTATACCCAGTTTTTAGCATGGATGTTAACTAAAAAAATCAATGGAGATAAATCATGCAATAGTGTTATAAATGAATAAGATCATCCAGATAAAATATATTTTGACCTCTGTATAGTTTTTGATATAGTAAATAGATTTTTCTTTTCCTTTATAATGATTTAAGTCTTACTTAAATGATCATGCAAATTATATTTTTTACAGTGTTAAAGATTGTGAGGTCTACTATTATAAAAATGAAGTTCTACAAAGAAGCATACTTATTTAATTTTGTTTATACATTTATAATATAAACATTAAAAGCATAAAACTAAACTAATCAATAAATAATCAAAATTATGCCAAATTCACAACTCACTCAAACTAGCCAAGAAAATTAACTCTAAAACACTACCAATGGTTTCGCTGCTACAAGCAGACTTCTCAAGTGTAAAGAACTAAAAATAACTTATTCAAACTAAAGATTATCCACAATTCCATTTCCCAAACACCATTAATATTAAAAGAACTTATAAATAAATTAATTGCTCCAGAATCATAAATTTTTAATAATAAAGATTTTTTTAATTCTTTTTATTTTATTTCTCTCAAAGAAAACAACCTTAATTTCATAAAAATTAATAGAGTGGCCTATATCTATTTCATGGATATATAAACCAGAACTAAGATATTTATTTATAACTCTATTTTTATGTACCTTTATTTGTTCATTTAAGCCCAAAATACCTGACCTATATATACCTTTTTACAAAACCAAGGGATAATATACACTATTCCAGGGAAAAAATTATAGAAAGACTATTTCTAGAGTAACATATATTATCCCTTATATTGTAAGAAGATATATATATATAATTATAATTGAAATAATATTTTTAAACGGTTTATAAACAATTCAAACAATCTTTAAATCCGCAGAAGTACTTTCGGTTACTTTCAAACCTGCCTCAACTGCTATTAAATTCAAAAACTAAAAGCGGAAGCAAACATCATCAATTCAAATTCCACGAATCTCGTATTTTAATGTTAGAAGCTTGTCGATTTATCAAATGTGTTTTATTCCTGTTTATAAAAATTGCCTCTTTAATTTTTCTTTTACTATGGTTTCTCTCTTCATGAAGAATTTTCACATTTTCAAAATTAAATTTAAATTTATGTTTACATGTTTTTTCATGATCAAAGAAAACTGAAGAAGATATTAAAAAAAAAAAAAAAAAAAAAAAATGGTGATTTAATATCTTCTTCAGTTTTCTTTGATCATGAAAAAACATGTAAACATAAATTTAAATTTAATTTTGAAAATGTGAAAATTCTTCATGAAGAGAGAAACCATAGTAAAAGAAAAATTAAAGAGGCAATTTTTATAAACAGGAATAAAACACATTTGATAAATCGACAAGCTTCTAACATTAAAATACGAGATTCGTGGAATTTGAATTGATGACGTTTGCTTCCGCTTTTAGTTTTTGAATTTAATAGCAGTTGAGGCAGGTTTGAAAGTAACCGAAAGTACTTCTGCGGATTTAAAGATTGTTTGAATTGTTTATAAACCGTTTAAAAATATTATTTCAATTATAATTACAATATTATTTTTAATTAACGGATATTTTTATTTATTTTATATATATATATATATATATATATATATATATATATATATATATATATATATATCAGACTAGTTTGAGCTTAAATGAAAAAATAAAGGTACATAAAAGTAGAGTTAGAAATAAATATCTTAGTTCTGATTTACATATCCATGAAAAAGATACAGGCCACACCATTAATTTTGATGAAGCTAAGGTTGTCTTCTTTGAGAGAAATGAAATAAAAAGAAGAATTAAAGAATCTTTATTATTAAAAATTTATGATTCTGAAGCAATTATCTAATTTAAAAGTTCTTTTAATATTAAGGGTGTATGGAAAGTAAGTGGAATTGTGGATAATGTTTAGTTTAAATATGATGTTATTTTTTAGTTCTTTACACTTGTGAAATCTGCTTTAACAGTAAAACCATTAGTAGTATTTTAGAATTTATTTTCTTTGTTAGTCTGGTTGAGAAGTGAAATTGAGATAATTCTGATTACTTATAATATATACCAAATTGTTGACTATTGTAATATATTACAATTTGATTGTGATATAAAGTTATTTCTTAGCATTGATAGTTTATTTGATCACCTAAGATTGGACATTTTGAAAAATAATTTTATGATTTTGTGTAAAACAAATTAGATTATTGTTAATAATAAACATATGACAAGGTGCTAAAAGCATATAGAAACCAGTCCCTACCTTGCATGATTATTCTATAGTGAAAGTTACACTACAGAAATAGTATTCATTATTGGATAATCTCTAGTCTAATGAATGACTTTAAAAATGTATTAATATACCTCCATTAAGTAGTTGGTTTCAAAGTTCTGAAGGTAGCAAGTTTGAACATTATCAATTAAACTTTAGTAATTTGCCATATATATATATATATATATATATATATATATATATATATATATATATATATATATATATATATATATATATATATTGAACAGTAATAAAGATATGTGTAAGAGATAGTGTTCTGTGCCAACTGATAAGTAAGTGCTGGTTCAACATGAAATGTGCATCTTGGAGATAATATATCTTTTTCACCTGTGTTTGATTATATGTTTATAATTATATCTCTCCACAATGTGTTTAAAAGGGCATAGAAACTAATCCCTACCTTGCATGAGTGTAGTGTAAAATTTACACTATAGAAATATTATTCATTATTAGAGGAATGTTAGTATTGTATGAGTATTCATTGTCTAATTTTTAATAAAACTTTACTCATCTTTCTTAATTATTGTGTTAATGGTATTATTATTTCTATAAAAGATAAACTAAAGTATTTAATAGTCTGGTTTAGTAATAATGGTTTACTCTTATTCTACATCAATGGAATTATTTTTAAATAAAATAAAATTACTGGGATCATAGCTAGATCAAAAAACATCTTCTATAAGTCTTGATATTTTTACTTGTTTTATACAATATTTGATCCAACAATTAGTTATTATTCTGTTGGAATTCTGATACAAAATATTATGAGAGTAGCTTGCAGAATATAATAGAAAGAGTTTTTATATACGTAGATGTTTTATAATAAAACTTATCTTGTGCAAAAAAAGAGTGTTGACTGATATTGTATTTCTAAAAAATTATTGAAGTAAAATAAATTTACCAGAACTTATTCAAATATAATTTATAAAGTTTCTAATATAACAAGAAACAGTAGTTTATTTTATATTGAAAAATACAATCATAATTGACATAAACATTCAGTGGTGATTAGAATACCTATATTGTAAAATAAAATATTTGTATATGTTAATATTTTTAATTTGAATTTTCATGATTTTTAAGTCAGTGTAAACTAATACTTGATTTGAAAAAGCTTTACTATAATTATATTATTACTAATCTATTGTTATGTGCTTAATAAATTAGATTAAATTGAATTATTATTACTACTATTAGCAACATTAAATCTCCAAGAATGTAGCAGAAATATAATTTTTGTATATGTTGAAGATATCCTGAATTTATTCTCAATAGAAATAAAAATTCTTATAACAGATCAAACTTTTATACGATGTAATAAAACCAGTTTGTTTTCATGTTTTTTTAATCGGTAAACAATTATTTCCATACTTCCCCATTCTTTTTAAATACATATAAATAAAGATATAATAAAAGACAAATGACCCCCAAGATGCATTTCGTGCTGAACCAGCACTCATCAGTTGTCCCAGGTCACAATCTTTCATATACATCTTTATTATATCAAAGTATTTATCTAAGTTTGCTGCAGCAGAAGCTTTTAAAAAATAGTATATTTATATAAAAATATCAAATGTGTATGTTTTTTAATAAATTTAGAAGATTTATTTAGTATTTTCTATTACCATTTGCCCTGTGCAGTACAGAGTGAAGTAAGTAAAATAGTGCACTCAAAAGCTAAGATAGAATAAAAGCAGTCTATAATTTATTCAACTTTTTTTTGTACTTTTTAATTTATTATTTAATACTTAGCAAAGAGTTCTAGTAGTAAAAGTTTCTAAAAATGAAACATTTTTCTACTCTCTGCTATTTCTTTTTTGTTGATTTCAGTTTCTGTTTCAGATGCTGTATATTTTGTATAGTTTAAAACGTCTACTTAATATATCTATTATCAATTACTTAGATTGATTCTTAACTGATAAGTAAAAAAATCAGCTTTGGTTGGCAGAGAATATTCTGCTCAGTGTGTTACTTGGATACATGAAGGTTTTATATCTTGTAAGCAAAATTCCTACAAATATTTATTACAATGTCTTATAAAAATCATAGAATAAATATTCTATTCATTAATATATTAAATTTATCAATGCAATATCCATGTTCTGTATTGAACTAAAAATCTACCAAGACATTTCAACTGATTCACATTATTAAACTAATAAGCACCCAAAACAAAATCAAACTTTTGTGTTGTATTCAAAGTATTTCCAAAGATTTTTTTTTTAAATGAGCAACATTAACACAATCATCAATTTATTTCAAATGTAGGAATCCAGAAATGGAAATTTCTGATTTGGCTTTTAATGATTCAAATTAAAACTCTCATCATTAAATCCACATCTACTAGTCTTAATTCTCATAAACTATATTTGAGTTTCTTACAACCTCTTGTATATGTCTGGATTATAATTTATTCTATAAAATATTTGAAAGTGTTTTTCTTGGAGAAAGTATAAAAATATTTCATGATTTTCCCCACTTCCTATAATGCTTAAAAAATTTAAAATTTTTGAAATAAACATCACTACCATGTTTTACAACTTTTCCAGAGACCCCATCATAATTTTCATTTTTCCATTCTTTAAGATTACAAAGAGCTTTTTTACTTTCATTACTCTGATATTAAACACATTGTAAAGAAAGATTATTAAATTCAATAATCTGAAGTTTTATGTACTTATTCTAAACAAATTCTAAACATCAAAATATTCCCCCATCAGTTCAAAATAGCAACCTCATTATTATATTGAGGTATGCCATCTACTGATTAAATAAAATGTTTTGGGCGGGTCTGTGTTTTTAATATAATAATTAAAAAATTAAATGAACCAGTATCATTAAAGGAACATTCCTATTACAATTTTAATTCACCAATTATCTTTAAGCCTTTTTGCCATTGGATGAACATCTAGTTCTTAAATGTAATATTTATTCTACTATTCAGCCTCATGTTTTAACAGAATCACTAATAATACTCTATTGTCAGAAAATTAGAGTGATTTTAATAAACCCAAGAATAAATCTACTTTTTAACACTATATACTTTTAAGAGAATTTTATGTCTCTATATATAGGTTGAAAAATCAAATTAGTAACTTTATTCTTTAAGAGTTGTTAAAATTTAAAGTAAGTCTATCATTAAATGCTCCTAAAGAACAAATAACATTTATACTGATATGTTTGGGATAAGATCTACTTTAACATCACTGTAACATTACTATTAGAATATATTAATTTATAACCTGCTCAACAATTTATATTTAAAAGTTTTTATGTAATACTAAAATCTTTTGCATTTGTATTTGCAACTATAAAGCAATTGATAATGGATGTTATTTTGCAACAACTTTTTTTCTAAATAAGGTATTCATTATTACCACATTGTGCAAAATTCAAAAATAACTAAGTGAGTTGTGGGCTATACAGTAATTTTATATGCATTCATATGTTAAAATCACCAAAACTAAAAATTGTATATTTTATTGATAATAATAAATCATATATTGTAATAACATTAAATAACAAAAATAAAGTCTTTATTTTTTCTGAATAGTCAAAATCTAACACTGAACCAGAAGCACTGCTAAAATAAATGCAAGTACTAATGTGCAAATCAATTCTTAATAACATTATCCTTTTATTAATTTATATAGCAATTTCAAGAATATAAGATTTTTATATCTGAAGATCTTACAGTTATAATGATCGAAATGAAAGTGGAGATCGAATCTAACCGCAAACTACGATATCTGCTCTACAGGGCGCCATCTAGGCATTTAAACCTAGAAAAATTTATAGAGTAAGCAGATACGTGCTGTTAAGATTCCACTTTATTTAAATATTCAGGTCATTATCCCAAGTCACTAGCTCAGTGGAGATGCAGAGATAATAAAATATAAATTTTATATCTTAAATATAAAAGAATAAAAGCCACTGCCAGAAATTAACACATAAAAATATTTATTTACGCACATATAAAATCATTCTAATTTGAGGAATAAGTTTAACATTTTAGATTTTTATATTAACTTTTAATTTTACATTTAACTAAGTTTCAATGAGTTTAATATTTTATTTAGATAGTCGAGTATGAATAGACTACATAGATCTGCATTTGAAAAGAAAATATTCTTCCCTGATTTAACCTTAGGCAACAAATTTCATAATCAAACCGGCTCCAATCCATCTAATACATTTATGTATTCAATGTAGCATGAAAATACGACAACACAAAATACTATACTGTCAGGAATGTACATCTGATCAGTAAGTAGAATTAGAGAAGACATTGTCTCTCCACCAACAGGAATGTTACATCTGTTGGCAAGTAGAACAATAAACATAAAACTCCATAGGAATGGACTGCAGTCCTTTGCCATCTTACAAACCCATCCATAGGCAAACAGAAGGTGTGTGGCATATATATATATATATAATCCTGCCCATAGCGGATCTCATACTACATCTACAATTATACAAATATATCCAATCCATTGAACCAATTCAACTATGAAATGAATAACCTAAGATTACCCTCCCTTAATATAACTTTACAAAACTATATAGCCATTTACGCCCGATTTAAATTTAACATTTAAATACATTCGCACAGATTATTTTTATACAATTTGCTTTATAATGTCGAGTATAGATCGGCTGCACAGATTCCACAGTCAAAAACATTCCAAATTAAACACAACCAATCAAAATACAAAGTCAATCGATAATGTCAATTGCTGAGGGAATACAGGAGACCCTTTGGTGTTCATCATAAGACACCGCAGTGGCATTGTTAACTTATATATTCTAATCAACTGTGAAAACCACAACATAATCAACTGCTAATGAATCTATGCAATGTCTATACCCAACTTAAATGTAATGCATTTAATAATTTCTACAAAAAATATTACTACAAATAATAATAATAAAATGGAAATGATTTTAGAAAAACTTAACTATATAAATTTAAACAATCAATTATTCATTTGAAAATCAAATAAGAGTTCATTTTAAAATTTAAATTAGCTGAATCTTTAAAAAAAACATTGACGAAAGGTCTTAATTACTTTTTTGTTGTTGTTGTTAATTTGTAAAGTTCATAGCTCATGGTAGGGGAGTCCAGGTTTCTGCTTTTAATTCCCGTGACACCTCCATTGGAAGATAATGTTCTGGAGATGGCAATAGCTGGTTCAAGGTATCACAGTCTTTTCATTTTTTTATAGAGAGTGTGGTATGTGCGTCCTACCACATCTCTCAAACACAAAATGCTGGAACTGTCAGAAAAAACTGTATTTCCCTTTTTATATTATCCACACAGATTCAATCAACAAAACGTCACTAATCCATCACTTTCGTTAGGGTCTGAGCCAAGGCTTAGTGCTTCCATTGGTCAAGCTAATTTCTCTTTATTTTCTTATCTATCTTTCATCAGATCATTTTAATTATACAAGAGCCCAAGGCTAGCTTGCTTTTCAAACAATTTATAAACAATCATTTCCATTTACAGATTACAAGAATTAGTTAATACCTGTTTTTATTTTTAAATCTTGTACTTTTTTTTATAAAAAAGTACGTTCAAATACTTATTTGTTTTTTAAAAAAAAATGTTTTTAAAGTTTGGCATCTGTGTGAATGTATATACATTTAACAAACATTTTAATTTTAGCGTTTAGTTTTTTACTTTTATTTGCGAACTTTTAAGTTTTTATTTTAAATTAATGTAACGACATATTTATATATCGTTACACAGTTTCTTCTTCAAAAAACTTATGGCCATTTATCATTTCAATTAAGCTTCTTTTCTTTGCATGAATTTTACTAATAAGCACCTATATCAATTTATTTTGACAAATCCTTAGGTGTTATAACTATCCAATAGCAATTTCAAGAATATAAGATTTTTAGATCTGAAGATCTTACAGTTTCTTCTTCAAAAAACTTATAGCCATTTATCATTTCAATTAAGCTTCTTTTCTTTGCATGAATTTTACTAATAAGCACCTATATCAATTTATTTTGACAAATCCTTAGGTGTTATAACTATCCAATATTAAGATTCCAAAAAATCCACATTAGTTAAATTTTTGTATATGTCTATATCTAAAACAAAAATATTTATCTTTATTGACCATTAAAATGAATATTGTTTCTGGCTTGATGATCTAGATAATCTAAAAATATACCATCTTATAAAATGAATTTTTTTAATATTTTCACCTATTTCATGGGATGAAAACTTCTACATGAATTCTTGCTATGCACATAATAATTATCAAATAAAATATTTTTTATCTTAAATTTATTATTGATTTTTATTACCTCATGCAAAATCACAATGAAAAAAATTGGGGATGATATATCACCATTATTGCTTTGTAAAACTAGGGGCTTTAAATACTTTCCTTACATAGTTGCATTTTAAAAAAATGAAAGTGTGGTATAGGTAAGTATATATGTTTTTGAGACAGATGATTGTTAGCATGAAAATGTATAACAGTCAGACATTTCTCAATTTATGTAAGTTAAAATAATATAATAAAAGAAAAGAAAATAAATTTAAGAAAATAAAAAAGAAAATAAAAATAGAGAGAAAATGAATAAGAATGCTTATATCTACATATTATCCAGTTTTTGATAAATTAACAAAGAAGGTAGGAGACATTTCTTTTGCATTGGAAATATTAGTTCTAGATTTTTATAAGCCAGTATCATATCCCATAAGGCAGCAGTAAATATTTTTTGTCAGTCACCATTTAGTGATTATTTAAATTTAAGTTATATGTTTATCATCTGATCATTCCCACTATCCAGCAATGTTGGCCCTATAAGTAGCTCAAACTCACTGTCTAACATATTACACATAGCCATAAATAAATTAATATACATGCATTCAAAAAATATCTTGATACATGCCTAAATACTTAGAATTGTTTAATTTTTATTCAAAAAAATAAAAACTATTATTTTATTGTCTAATAAAATAAAAGAATAATAAAATATTTACTGATATTTATGGAAGCAAAAGTTCTCAGAAAATGAAATTGCAAAGACTCAATTTATTTAATTGAACTTATAAATAGTATTAACATTTAACAGTTACTATCTATTTTTTTATATTAAGACTGCAACTAGTATGTGATATTGCTAAAAAGAAAAGTACATTTTATGGTATAATTAAATGTTTAAATGGACATTTAAAATAAGTAAATAAAGTGAAAATAATTTCAAATGATTTTGATTTAAGATAAATCACCACATCTTTTGTTGCCAAGTAAAACATCAATAGTTTTCTTCAGATATTTTAGCAACAGTATTTTTTTCACTTTCCATGTTCACATTAATATTATGTTCCATGACCTGAAATTTATTGCCATCATTTTCTTCCATTATCTATCAAAAACAAGATCAGGATAGATACACTTATAAACGTAGTAAAGGTGAAGTTTTACAATAATATTGTATGAAATCAATAACACACAAAATTTTTAAATGCCTTGTAATTTAATTCAATTTAATGCATTCTGTAAACAGTTATTATAATAAAACAAATTTAATTTTTATTATTTCAATAAATATAACTGTTACATTTTTTTCTATATTATTGCATTTTTTAAAACAAATGTTAAAACATTTAAACCAGAAAAAACCTACATTAGTTTAAAACATCTTTATTCAAGCTAAGCACTTTTGATACTTCAGGTATCATAATCATAACTTCATGAATTAATTTTTTATTCTTATATGTACTTGCTTGTTGTTTGTAAAATTTACATAAAGTTAAATTTCTTATTTTTATTCAAATTTATGTAAATGTGGTTAGAGAGACCATTTTTTAAATAAAGAGATGCTGGTTTCTTTCTTATTTATAATGCATTTGTTGTTGGCTATAGACCATGTCTCTTTAATCTTTCACTTTCTATCATCTAGTCCAATACAAATACTTATTATATAATAGAGAAAAAAGAATCAATGAGTACTCTTCGATATTTTTAGAACATGAGCAGCAGTCATGACAGGAATATGATAGCTCCAAAATGGATATTATATGCACTGAAGTAGATGTTAGAAAGATAAAAATTAAGCAGGTATGTACTATAGCCAAAGACAAATGTGCTATAAATAAAAAAGAAGTCAGCATTCCTTTATCTAAAAAATGGCCTTTCTAACAACAATTTCATAAATTTGGATAAAAATAACAAATTTAACTTTATTTAAATTTTACAAACAACAAAGAAATATATATAATTTTCAATGAAATTAGCAAGATTAATTCATAAAGCTATGATTATGATACTTGAAGTATCAAAAGCATTTAACTTGAATAAAGATATTTTAAACTAATGTAGGCCTTTCTGGTTTAAAAGTTTTAACATTTATTTAAAAAATTAAAATTGTTATTATTATAACTATTATTTATAAAAAATAGTATAATAATTATATAAAAACATAAAAATAAAAAAAATAAAAAACAAATAACCAGAAGTCGGAAAAAAATGAAGAAAAAAAATTTTTACACTTAATATTTTGTCTACAACTAGGTTACCCCTAAACTCCAGAAAAGTGCATAAAAATTACATTATTAAAAATAAGTTCAAACTAATTTGCCTTTTTTGGAAAATAGAAGCATAATTAGGAAAGTACTCTGAAGAACAGCTGTTCACTTTAAAAAATAATATGAAATTAGATATATGAAAATGCATAGCAGTTTCACAAACTGATTATATTCATTAAAGGTTAAATAAAGTAATCTTATGATCAAATTACTATTTAAAACATCAAAATTGCATTAATCAAAAATATGTTTTAAAAAACCTAAAGAGGTTATTCTAGAAAATTTGTGATTAATTTTTTATTGCTACCACATCAAGACACCAGAGGGGCCGATGAATAAAGCAACCTTTAAATAGCCCATTATAGAGTGAAAGTCTTATATAGAGGAGGAGAAACTAAAATCAATTCTCATTAAGCTTATCAAGTGCTAAGTGAGAAGAATTAGATTTTTGTTTTATCTTTTATCTAATAATATCTTAATATTAAAATGAATTAATCATATTAATAATGTAACTATAACTGAATAATATAAATGCTTATTAAAATTCTCAATGCAGCTTTACAATTAAGGATATTAGAAAACAATGGTAATAATTTGCACATCGCCATGAAATGAATCAAACTTTATTACTTGGTTTAAGTACTTTATAATCTAGTAACTCAGCCTGCTACAGATTTCAAAAAAATTAACATAATTACACAAAAGTATAATAATATGGAAAAAAACTTTTATATGAGAAAGTTAAATTAATTAATAGATATATTTTATTATTAAAAATAGAAATGGTAAGCAAAAGTATCTATTTTAATTCTTGGCTCTTGTAAAAGAGTATGTTAATTTGAAATATACATACTATACTAAAATAATTGTAAAATTTTGCCATTAAAAACAGGTATTAATTAGTTTAATAAATGTCTTGAGAATAAAAACATTAAAATTTTACTCCACCAAAGTATTTTTAGTCATATCTTTCAAATTATATGACTATTCAAAAATGAAAGACCATAGTTAGGTTTGAACAATAAATATGATCACAAGCTCTACTATTATAGTTAAGTTCTTCAAATCTTAGTGCAATAAACGAATAGTCATTATATGGCAGCATGGGAAGATATTGGATAATATATAGTCAGAATTATTAGAAGTAAACAAGTTTAATTTTATAAACATGATAAACTACTAATACTATATATATATATATATATATATATATATATATATATATATATATATATATATTGTGCCCTTTTGTATGGGTCACCATCTAATTTTGTGCTAATCTATTAAAAATTTTAAATTTAAGATATATTTGAATATGTGATGTTAATTTTGCTTATGGTAATATTTCAAAAGGTTTAATTAAAGCAATCTATGAGTATTTGATATGTGAAATTGTGCTGATATTGAGAGAGACATTTTAAATGATGATGATTATAATATATGGTTGGGAAAAAATGGCCATAATCAATACTGCATTAATATATTTAATAAATAGGTATTTAAAGCTAAAAGTGTTTAAAAGACAAGTAAAATTAAATGCATATATTTATTGTTGATAAAATAATATTATAAAAGAATATAAATATTTTAATTATTGTAAGTACTTAAATAAAAGACTAATATTTGATTTTAATAATATTGGATAATTATTTTAAAATCTATTATAATATCTTATTTATTTAAAAAATATTTATTTTAAAAAATGCAATTGTTAGTTTATTTTTAGACGATGATAAGCGTTTCTTGTGTTATAAAAAAAAACAGATGTTAAGTAAATATACACAAGCATGCTTGGAAGTTATTTAGTAAAGTTGCAAAACTATTTTAAAAATCATGTTGTAAAATTTATAAATAATACGTGAGTTATCACGAGATAAAAAATAAAGATATTCAATGTGAAATATTAAATCTGATTTTAAAATATTGCTTTAAAAATAT
The DNA here is from genome assembly GCA_028023455.1 of Epiperipatus broadwayi. Lineage (NCBI taxonomy): Eukaryota > Metazoa > Onychophora > Udeonychophora > Euonychophora > Peripatidae > Epiperipatus > Epiperipatus broadwayi. The sequence continues at coordinate 4,257,408 of JAQFVV010000018.1, forward strand.
AACGTATAAAAATACTTAGTTTATTTTAAATAATCTTATAAAAGTTAAAATTAAAATCAAGTAAGTAAGAATATTTTAAAAAATGTTTAATAGATTTAAATAAACGATAAAGATTATTTTAGAAATTTAATAATGTAATAAATATTAAATATTAAATAAGTCATTATTTATTTTTAATTTTGTGTTGTTGGTAAATATGTAAATAAGCCAGCAAAGTTGATTGTTTAATCTACCAATCAAATGGGAAGTTTCTTCCGGTATAAAAGCTCAGTTCAATTGTTAGGAGAGGACTTTGTGATTGAATTTTCAAGTTAATTGTGTTATTAAAAAATAGCTAAGTAAATTTATAGACGCTCTTAAAATCAATTTTAAAATTACAAGAGTGTCATTATAAATAATTTATAAAAGTTTTAAATGATAGACATGCAGTATTAACTTAATTTTTTCCCTATCGATCGTCTCTATATTAAGCTCAATTTACAAGCAAATAGTCATGGGAACATCATATATAGTGAAAATATATCGGAAACTTTATACTAGAAGTATGACAAACGCTGGATTAGTTCGGAAAATTACGAGATGGAGAAAAGTAGTATTTTGGACAGTATATAATTTTAAAAGCTAATTACTATTGACTATTAGAAAATAGATATTTTAAAGAATAAAATACTTCTTTATGAAGAAAGTATTTTGCAAGCTATAAATTTAAATATATATATCTTAAGTAAAGATATTAGAAATAAAAGTAGTTTTATAAATACTTGCCTTGTTAAGTCTTTATGTTTAAAAGACTGAATGTTGACAATTTTGAAAGGCAAATAAATTGAAAATATAATTAGCTAAAAGTCTTAATATAATAAAAATTATTATATTGAAATAATCTAAACGCTGGTTGTTTAGATGAAGAAGCTTATTCTTACCTGGATATTTTGTTAAGAAATGCGCAAGTAATACGTGGACGTCCAAGTTAATTTAAAAATAATTAAATATAAATTTTTATAAACTATAGACTAAATTAAAATAATAACTTTTGAATAATATTTTTAAAAGAACTAAACCAGGATCCTATAAACTATTTTAATTTTATTTTATTTTCTTGTGGGAACTTATTTTTAAAAAAAGAACATTTTCGTTTTTCATAAACTTTTAAAAAAACACGTGATGGACCGGAAACAGGAAATGGTGTGCTAGTGAATATGTGCCTAGGATTAAAAAAACTTTATGGTGGAAAAGAAAACATCGCTGGAGTCACGTAATATGAACTCTGTTTTATTTATCTAATATAAAAATTAAATATTATTAATTTATTAAAATAAGATAGGTACATATCTTTAAATAATAACTAAAAAATAATATAATGATTAATTGCATGAGTTTATTTTATAATTAATATAACACGGAATATTTTAAAGTATGATCGTGAGTATAAATGTGAATTATTTTATGAAGCTGTAATTCCGAAGAATATTGGAAGATGGACTGGACATTAAATCATTATCTATGGTAAAAATTGTATAATAATAATAATTTTGATGTATTTAATATGTTTTATTTAGATCAACCAAATATTATGTTATTTTGAATGAATGTATGATTATTTTAAAAATACACACATTATATTGGCAGTGACAGTTTTATTTAAATATGCATAATTTGAATTTATGAAATAAATACGATGCAACATTACATAAGAAGCTGAGAAATAATTATATGATTCTTTCGTTAATAAATTTTGATATTGTTTTTATGTTATAGTATTAGAATTATATTTATTATTCATGGGTAATTATTTTTATTGCAAGTTAGGAATAGATTTAAAAGTCTATATTTTACTGTTGTTTTATTGGATAAATTACGTTAAGTTTTATGGAGAAGTTTATATTTAGGTTGAAGGTTTACCAAGTATAGATAATGAAGCATAAATAGTTTGGAATTAGTATTTTATTTAGAGTTGAAAGTTGTTTTCCGGAAATTTTAAATAAGTTTAGAGGATGTTTTTGTAGATAGAAATTTATTAAGAAGGAGTAGTATAACACATAAAATGAAGTAATAATTTTACATAGAAAAGAATCATAAAATTTATCTAATATAATACTTTATTAATTTGAAATTAATGAATGATTTAATAATATTATTATTTCAACAGTACATATATGTAATGCATATTTGATAAAACATGTAGCATGAATTGCATTAAGTGAAATATAAAGTTATAATCAATTATTTGTTATTACATTACACAGGATACATTAATTTCTATATTATAATATTAAAGTAGTACTAATAGTAAAGTGAACACATACTAGTACATCCGATATGAAATGAATAACAGTAATACTTAAGTGATGTAGCAATTTAATTAATAAAGTTTAATTGTTTACATATGCTACATAAATATTATTTACATAAATTTTTCTGTGTAATAATTGAAGTTCACTGATATTTATTTAAAGTCTAAGTTTTGAAAACATACTTCAATGTTATTAGTACAGCATTTTAAAAGAATGTATAATTACTTATTAGGAGTATGAGTTAATAACAGTGTAAACATATTGTATTATTATTTTCTTATTTTTATTTTCTTTGTTTTTCATAATTTTGAACTGTAAATATTGTAAATAAATTCTTAGTTGAAGTTAATGTAAATAAATTTGTTTAATTTGTTTTAAAAGTGTGTCGAGTTCATTATTTTACACCACAGCATTTGACAACAGATAATTTGAAGAAACATAATATTTGCACAATGTGAATTTATTAATATTATTTTAGAAATAAATACAATATTTTCCTGATTATCATTTATGAGAATTGATTGACATTATTACATCATATTACAATGGTCATAGAGTAATTATAATGCATAATATAAGAGTACAATATTATTTATTGCCACAGATTATTGAATTATAAGATTTTGATCTATTCCAAAATTAAGATACTATATGAAAATAAAAGATATACATATGATTTTTATTTATTTAATGATTAATGATATAACAGAAATAGATAAGATTAAGTTATACTCTAAGATTAGTATTATATTATTATTATTAAAATAAGTTAGGTGTATTTAGGTTTGATGTAAAATCCCATATCATACTTATTTACATGAGTTATCATTACTTTAAGATAATTAGAAGAACCTGAGATTATTTAATTATATTTTAAAAATTAAAAGTTAAGATTTATTTATTTATTTATTATTAAAGATAGTTTATTTTATTTAAAAGCCATAAGAATGCTATAGAGGTAGTAGTAAGTTAATAAGGAGGTAATAGTATTCTTATGCCATTGAGACAATGTCTTGGGAGATATTGACTCAATGTAAATCTACTTATTGCTTTGTAACTTTACTTCACAGTCTCATGATTTTAATAAATACTTATTTAATTAGTACATACTATAGAAATATATTGATTTTGATAATTAATAATAAATTTAATTAGAATATGATAATATAAAAGTATATTAAAGATAGATATGCAAATTTTAATTAAGCATTATAATTTAATTGAGCTAGTCGTATTTCAAACTATATTATACATCGAGAAGTAAGGGTACAAAGGGTAAGAAGGATTTTGGCGCGCAACGTGGTCGGCTATTGGTTATCAACCCGATGGTTGGAAAAGAAGGATTTTGGCGCCGGCAACGTGAAGGGCCTGATATGTTGGGATTATAATTTTATCAACCCGATGGTTGGAAAAGATGGATTTTGGCGCTCAACGTTTTAGGCCTAGATATTTAATTAAGAATTAGGATACATAATTTTAGGGATAGTATATGTTAGGAGAATAAAATGATAGGTATAATTATTTAATAAAAATAGTGTATGTATTAAAATGTATACTTTAGGAGTTAGTGATTAGTATGTTTATTAAACATAAATAATTAGTATTTTATAACAATATTTATAATTGATTAGATGTTGATTATAAAAATAGAATAAAGATCTTATTAGTAAAGTTATTATATTTTCATGTGGTATCTATAATATAATTATTTAAAAATTAAATACTATGTTGATTTTAAGTTAATAAGTAAATAAATAGGTAAATTATGGAAGTGTGGCAAACAACTATTTTGTGATATGACCATATCAATTCTTAAAATATTTAAAATGTATATCTCATATAATATATTATGTGCAAATTGTCTGTGGATCATAGGTGTAAAAATAAATGACATGACACAATTTTGTTATTTGAAGTTATACAATTATTTAATAATAAATAGTGTAGAGTTTTAAAAGATACTATTTTATGATTAATTGTAGAAGTGAATTGAGTGGAGATGGGAAGGTTGATAGGGAATTATTTTGAAAATTATTGATAATAAATACTGCATAATAATAATAGAATTGAATTTTAAAAAAATAAAAATGAGTAATTGGGATAAAGATCTCGAAGTTGAAATGTCCAATTTTGTTGTTGAAGATAATAGTTGTGTGGAGAGTAAAGAAATAGAGAAATTAGCAAATTCAGAAATAATATTAGAAAATACTCAAAGTATGGATAATGAAATAGAGGAGGAAGAAGAGATAATTTTTAAAACAGCAGACAAAGAATTAGTGAAAACTAAGAAAGGAGTAGAGAATTTTTCAATAGTCTGATGTTATGAAACATTTAGAATTAATGAGTCAAAGTCTTATGAATTTAAAGCAGAAATAAAAGAAATGAAAGAGGAGAATAAGTTTCTTAGAGAGGATATTAATTCTTTAAAAGAAAAAATGAAAGAGGAGAATAATTCTTTAAGAGAAGAAATGAAAGATATGAATATAAATATGAAAGAAATGAAAGAGGAGAGTAATTCTATTAAAGCAGAAATAAAGGATAATTTTGCAGTTGTAATGAATTTTAATAAAAAAATGGAAGATAGAATGGATAATATAGATATAAGATTTGATAAAAATGAAGAGGTAGTTGAGTCTTTAAAATTAGAAATACTAAAAATTGATGATAGAAATCAAGAATTTCTAGAAAGAAAACTTCATGAATTTTCAGAAAGCACAATTAAAAGTCTAAAAGATCAAATAGCAGAATCTATTGATCAATGTAGAATTAATAATAATAATTTAACTTTAAAAATTGATGACTATAAATTAAAAGTGGATAGTGAGATTGGTGAAGTTAAGAACCAAGTTAGTAATATTAATGAAGATATTAAAGATGTTAGGAGTGCCATAGTTCAGACCAAAGGGAACATAAAAGAGGAAATAGAGAAGGAGTTAGTAGAAAAATTTAAGGGTTTAGATGTCAAAAGAGTCGATGAAAATAAATATAGATCGAAAGTAGGAGAGAATATAAAGCGTATTCAAAAGGATATAAAGGATCACGTAGGTATGATAGAACAGAATAAGGACAAGTATAAAGAAATTTTAGACAAGAGTTTAGATGAGTTTAGAAAAGAACAAAAAGGATATGTAAAGCAAGTGCTTGAGCAAATGGACTTAGAAGGGAAATTTCAGCAAGTATATGATCAGATAGAAATGAAAAGTATAAGTAATGCAAAAGCAGAGGTATTTAAAGGGAAAATAAGTAGTAAGGCATATATGGATTATATTGATTCTTCACAAATAAATAATGTAGAATTAGTTAAGCAAGGTAGTGATAATAATAATCAGTTAGGAAATACTATTGTAAAGGAAATTGACAATAGACCGACTAGAGAAGTGATTAGTCATGAGGGAAGTGCGAATAATTCAATGGCCCTAAGGTTTATGAAAGTGAAACCATTTAAAGGGGAATACATGGAAAATCCCTCTGAGTTTTTAAACAATTTGGATGAATTGTTTTCAATATGTTCTTTATCTGAAAAAGAAAAAGTGGCCGTGTGTAGCAATCATTTATATGGAGTTGCTAAAGATTGGTGGCAATCCCTGTTTGTGAAGCCAATGACATATGGTGATTTCAAATGTTTTATTATTGGGAGCTTTTGGAACTCCGACAAACAGGATTGCATTCGGTATCAAATTACCCAAGAGAAGTACCATGTTAGCAAAGGCAGCTACACCAGCTTTTTCAGGAATCAAGCTGTGCGTCTGAAGACGTTGACTGCTTGTCCATTATCGGAAGGACAGATTGTCCGGATAGTTAGGCACAACCTACCTAAAAATGTGGAACAATTGTTAATCGTTGCTGACCGTGGGACAATTGAGGAAGTCTCTGAAATCCTGGATGCTCTGGAAGTAGCAGAGTTATCTATGGATAATAGGTTTAGGGTAAATAAGGATCGGAATAGTTACCCATTGGCAAGTCTTAGTGTTAGTACTGGGGTGAGATCTTCTGGAGGTTTTAAGAGAAGATTGGAGTATAAAAATAGAGATAGGATGTCTCCATATTTTAAAGAAACTGTAAAATATGATACAAATAGGGATAGAAGCGATGATTTGCATAATCAGCCTTCTACTAGTGGTGTGACCACAATTCTTAAGAGACCAGCTAATAAAACTAGTAAAAAATTAAATTAGAAAGGAGAGAGAGAATTAAAATTTAAATTCAGAGAAGAAGATATTTAATAATTAAGACAAATAATTCTTAAAGAAGATGTGTATTTGATAATGTATTATGGCATTATATTATATTAGTATTTTTTTTTTGTTTGTAAAACAAACATAAGATATTTCTATGTTAGCAACCTTCAAAGTAAGGGAGAATGCATTTATGTTAACCACACCAGATGGGGAAAAAGGAACTTATAATGCAAGGAGTTTAATTCCCTTTCCATCTGAAGTGTGAGTTACAATTTTAAGAATGTATTGTGAACAAAGATTTTAATGTAATGTTTAAATATAGTGCTTTACATAAGGAAATAATTTATTATATATGATGAGTTAGCAGAATAGATAAAGATTTAATTGAAGAAGTTTACAAAATATGTATAATAAGATATTATTTATTGAGTTAATAAATAATAATTTTGGGAGAAATAAATTTTGGTCAGAATGACTAAAATAAAATGTGGAATTAGCTATTAAAGTAAATATGTTTAAGTAAAAGTTGAGTAATAAAGATATAAAGTATAAAGACTCATATATTTAAAGTATATGTAAGTAGATCTTATGAAAGATTAATTTATATTATAGTAGTGATCATGAAATTGATCAATCTTAAGGGATCAAGTTAATCTTTAAATGAGAAGTATATAGATTTATTAAACAATGATCTATAAAATTGCTAATGAAACTAGCAATAAATTTGGAAGTAAAATACATAAAGTAGTTTAAAATATAGTATTAACTATAGGAATATGTATTTACAGTAGTTTATTTAAAAGGTGTATTTAAAAGAATTTAAATATTTAATGTTTATAGAAATATTAGGGAAATAAAAGTAACCTAATTAAGAGATGAGTAAAGAAAAGTGAAACTTATTTTATAAAGTAAAAGAAATCATTGTAGTTTTATTTAAAAGTGTTTTCTAATTGAAATTTAAGATGATGTTTCAATGCTTTATAAAATGTTATGTTCAAGTAATTTATTATGAGATTTAATGATAAGAAAGATAAAAGTGATAAATGTGGATTAAAGAAGATGAAGATGGATGTTAAATTTAAAATTTTATCCGAAGGAGGGGAATATGTGCCCTTTTGTATGGGTCACCATCTAATTTTGTGCTAATCTATTAAAAATTTTAAATTTAAGATATATTTGAATATGTGATGTTAATTTTGCTTATGGTAATATTTCAAAAGGTTTAATTAAAGCAATCTATGAGTATTTGATATGTGAAATTGTGCTGATATTGAGAGAGACATTTTAAATGATGATGATTATAATATATGGTTGGGAAAAATGGCCATAATCAATACTGCATTAATATATTTAATAAATAGGTATTTAAAGCTAAAAGTGTTTAAAAGACAAGTAAAATTAAATGCATATATTTATTGTTGATAAAATAATATTATAAAAGAATATAAATATTTTAATTATTGTAAGTACTTAAATAGAAGACTAATATTTGATTTTAATAATATTGGATAATTATTTTAAAATCTATTATAATATCTTATTTATTTAAAAAATATTTATTTTAAAAAAATGCAATTGTTAGTTTATTTTTAGACGATGAGAAGCGTTTCTTGTGTTATAAAAAAAACAGATGTTAGTTAAATATACACAAGCATGCTTGGAAGTTATTTAGTAAAGTTGCAAAACTATTTTAAAAAATCATGTTATAAAATTTATAAATAATACGTGAGTTATCACGAGATAAAAATAAAGATATTCAATGTGAAATATTAAATCTGATTTTAAAATATTGTTTTAAAAATATGACGTATAAAAATACTTAGTTTATTTAAAAATAATCTTATAAAAGTTAAAATTAAAATCAAGTAAGTAAGAATATTTTAAAAAATGTTTAATAGATTTAAATAAACGATAAAGATTATTTTAGAAATTTAATAATGTAATAAATATTAAATATTAAATAAGTCATTATTTATTTTTAATTTTGTGTTGTTGGTAAATATGTAAATAAGCCAGCAAAGTTGATTGTTTAATCTACCAATCAAATGGGAAGTTTCTTCCGGTATAAAAGCTCAGTTCAATTGTTAGGAGAGGACTTTGTGATTGATTTTTCAAGTTAATTGTGTTATTAAAAAATAGCTACGTAAATTTATAGACGCTTCTAAAATCATTTTTTAAAATTACAAGAGTGTCATTATAAATAATTTATAAAAGTTTTAAATGATAGACATGCAGTATTAACTTAATTTTTTCCCTATCAATCGTCTCTATATTAAGCTCAATTTACAAGCAAATAGTCATGGGAACATCATATATAGTGAAAATATATCGGAAACTTTATACTAGAAATATGACAAACGCTGGATTAGTTCGGAAAATTACGAGATGGAGAAAAGTAATATTTTGGACAGTATATAATTTTAAAAGCTAATTACTATTGACTATTAGAAAATAGATATTTTAAAGAATAAAATACTTCTTTATGAAGAAAGTATTTTTGCAAGCTATAAATTTAAAAATATATCTTAAGTAAAGATATTAAAAATGAAAGTAGTTTTATAAATACTTGCCTTGTTAAGTCTTTATGTTTAAAAGACTGAATGTTGACAATTTTAAAAGGCAAATAAATTGAAAATATAATTAGCTAAAAGTCTTAATATAATAAAAATTATTATATTGAAATAATTTAAACGCTGGTCGTTTTAGATGAAGAAGCTTATTCTTACCTGGATATTTTGTTAAGAAATGCGCAAGTAATATGTGGACGTCCAAGTTAATTTAAAAATAATTAAATATAAATTTTTATAAACTATAGACTAAATTAAAATAATAACTTTTGAATAATATTTTTAAAAGAACTAAACCAGGATCCTATAAACTATTTTAATTTTATTTTATTTTCTTGTGGGAACTTATTTTTAAAAAAAGAACATTTTCGTTTTTCATAAACTTTTAAAAAAACACGTGATGGACCGGAAACAGGAAATGGTGTGCTAGTGAATATGTGCCTAGGATTAAAAAACTTTATGGTGAAAAGAAAACATCGCTGGAGTCACGTAATATGAACTCTGTTTTATTTATCTAATATAAAAATTAAATATTATTAATTTATTAAAATAAGATAGGTACATATCTTTAAATAATAACTAAAAAATAATATAATGATTAATTGCATGAGTTTATTTTATAATTAATATAACACAGAATATTTTAAAGTATGATCGTGAGTATAAATGTGAATTATTTTATGAAGCTGTAATTCCGAAGAATATTGGAAGATGGACTGGACATTAATTCATTATCTATGGTAAAAATTGTATAATAATAATAATTTTGATGTATTTAATATGTTTTCTTTAGATCAACCAAATATTATGTTATTTTGAATGAATGTATGATTATTTTAAAAATACACACACATTATATTGGCAGTGACAGTTTTATTTAAATATGCATAATTTGAATTTATGAAATAAATACGATGCAACATTACATAAGAAGCTTAGAAATAATTATATGATTCTTTCGTTAATAAATTTTGATATTGTTTTTATGTTATAGTATTAGAATTATATTTATTATTCATGGGTAATTATTTTTATTGCAAGTTAGGAATAGATTTAAAAGTCTATATTTTACTGTTGTTTTATTGGATAAATTACGTTAAGTTTTATGGAGAAGTTTATATTTAGGTTGAAAGTTTACCAAGTATAGATAATGAAGCATAAATAGTTTGGAATTAGTATTTTATTTAGAGTTGAAAGTTGTTTTCCGGAAATTTTAAATAAGTTTAGAAGATGTTTTTGTAGATAGAAATTTATTAAGAAGGAGTAGTATAACACATAAAATGAAGTAATAATTTTACATAGAAAAGAATCATAAAATTTATCTAATATAATACTTTATGAATTTGAAATTAATGAATGATTTGAATAATATTATTATTTCAACAATACATATATGTAATGCATATTTGATAAAACCTGTAGCATGAATTGCATTAAGTGAAATATAAAGTTATAATCAATTATTTGTTATTACATTACACAGATACATTAATTTCTATATTATAATATTAAAGTAGTACTAATAGTAAAGTGAACACATACTAGTACATGATGAAATGAATAACAGTAATACTTAAGTGATGTAGCAATTTAATTAGTAAAGTTTAATTGTTTACATATGCTACATAAATATTATTTACATAAATTTTTCTGTGTAATAATTGAAGTTCACTGATATTTATTTAAAGTCTAAGTTTTGAAAACATACTTCAATGTTATTAGTACAGCATTTTAAAAGAATGTATAATTACTTATTAGGAGTATGAGTTAATAACAGTGTAAACATATTGTATTATTATTTTCTTATTTTTATTTTCTTTGTTTTCATAATTTTGAACTGTAAATATTGTAAATAAATTCTTAATTAAAGTTAATGTAAATAAATTTGTTTAATTTGTTTTAAAAGTGTGTCGAGTTCATTATTTTGCACCACAGCATTTGACAGCAGATAATTTGAAGAAACATAATATTTGCACAATGTGAATTTATTAATATTATTTTAGAAATAAATACAATATTTTCCTGATTATCATTTATGAGAATTGATTGACATTATTACATCATATTACAATGGTCATAGAGTAATTATAATGCATAATATAAGAGTACAATATTATTTATTGCCACAGATTATTGAATTATAAGATTTTGATCTATTCCAAAATTAAGATACTATATGAAAATAAAAGATATACATGATTATTATTTATTTAATGATTGATGATATAACAGAAATAGATAAGATTAAGTTATACCCTAAGATTAGTATTGAGTATTATTATTATTAAAATAAGTTAGGTGTATTTAGGTTTGATGTAAAATCCCATATCATACTTATTTACATGAGTTATCATTACTTTAAGATAATTAGAAGAACCTGAGATTATTTAATTATATTTTAAAAATTAAAAGTTAAGATTTATTTATTTTATTATTATTAAAGATAGTTTATTTTATTTAAAAGCCATAAGAATGCTATAGAGGTAGTAGTAAGTTAATAAGGAGGTGATAGTATTCTTATGCCATTGAGACAATGTCTTAGGAGATATTGACTCAATGTAAATCTACTTATTACTTTGTAACTTTACTTCACAGTCTCATGATTTTAATAAATACTTATTTAATTAGTACATACTATAGAAGTATATTGATTTTGATAATTGATAATAAATTTAATTAGAATATGATAATATAAAAGTATATTAAAGATAGATATGCAAATTTTAATTAAGCATTATAATTCAATTGAGCTAGTCGTATTTCAAACTATATTATACATCGAGAAGTAAGGGTACAATATATATATATATATATATATATATATATATATATATATATATATATATATATATATATATATATATATATATATATATATATATATTCTTGTAGTTCAGCAATTAGTTCAGCCAAATAAAACTTAAGAATAAGCTTAGATTTTTTATTAGATATCTGATCCATAGCTAATCTACCCAATATCCAATTTCTTGTCACTAAATGTATATCAAGTTTTTTTTAGATAGAAAGTAAATATATATAAAATTTCACTATTATGCATTTGACTAGTTTCATTGCTACTTGTTCTTCAACATTTAAGAATCTTTTTTTTTAATTTTTTTTCCTAAATATAGCATAAAATTAAATATGGTAACACAGAAACTGGCAACTATTTAAACAAATTATACAACAACCTACATTTGCATTGTTCAGCCAATAAATTTTCCATGCCATCTTTTGTTAAAGTCAATCTATGCCCTTAATAATAATTATCATAGTCTAATTAATGGTCTTAGAACTTAGACAGTAAATAAAAAGTGAAGTCGTTTTTCATTAATTCTAATAGACTTTAATATTAGATGGCATTGAGAATTTATTGGCTGAATATTTTAAACATAGTTTGTGGAGTAATTTGTTTATATGTAATTTTTAAAGATACTGCGATAATATATATATATATATATATATATTGTGCCCTTTTGTATGGGTCTCCATAAATTGTTATATCAATTTGTTAAAAATTTTAAATTTAAGATATATTATAGCTATATGATGTTGATTTTATTTCTAATAATCTTTCAAAAGTTTAATCAAAGTAAACTATGAATATTTGATATGTGAAATTGTGCTAATATTTGGGAGAGACGTTTCAATAAAAAAATGATAATATTATATGGTTGGGAAAACTGGCCATGATTGATACTGCATTAATAAGTTTTGTAAATAAATGTTTAAAGCTAAAAGTTTTAAAAAAAAGACAAGTTTAAATTAAATGCATATATATTTATTATTGATAAAGATTAATATTTAGTAAGTGAATGTAGGTATTTTGTTATTGATAATATACAATAGAAGATTAGTATTTGATTTTATAATATAAAATTATTATATTAAAGTTGTTATAATATATTATTTGTTTTAAAAAATATTTATTTTCTAAAATTGAATTGTTAGTTTATTTTTAGATAATTACAAGCGTTTATATCTGTGTTGTAAATCAGGTGACAGATAGATATATGTACACATATGCTTGTAAGTTTTTCTAGTAAAGTTGCAAAACTGTTTTTAAAATTCTATTATAAAATTTATAAATATTATATTGGCTATCACGAGATAAAAATAAAAATAATTAGCGTGAAATATTAAATCTGATTTTTAAAATACTGTTTAAAAAATATAATGAATAAAAATAGACTTAGTTTGTTTAGAAAAATAGTCTTATAAAAGTTAAAAGTGAAATAAAGTAAAACATATCTTTTTAAAAAAATGTTTAATGGATTTAAATAAATGATAAAAATTAATTTAAGAATTAAGTAATGTAATAAATAATAAATATTAAATAAGTCAATATTTATTTTTAATTTTGTATTGTTGGTAAGATATGTAAATAGGCTAGCAAGGTGATTGTTTAATTTACCAATCAAGTGGGTAATTTCTTCCGGTATAAAAACCGAGGTTCAATTGTTCAGAGGGTGATTGGAATTTTTTTTAAGTGAAGTGTGCTATTAAATATAGCTAAGTAAAAAAAAATATAGACGCTCTTGTAATAGTTTCTTAAGAGTGTAGTTCTAAATAATTTTATAAAAGTTTACCATTTAATATGCAGTGCTAATTTATTTATAGTTCCCTATTGATCGTCTCTATTAAAGCTCAATTTTACTATCAAATAATCATGAAAATATCGTATATCGATAAAATGTGTTGGAAACCTTATATTAAAAATATAGTGAACGCTGGATTAACTAGGAGAATTACTAGTTGGATAAAAATAATATATTGGACATTATATGAATTTAAAAGTTGATTATAATTGATTTCTTATAAACAAATATGTTAAAGAAAGATAAATACTTCTTTATGAAGAAAGTATTTTTAAATTACATATTTTAATATATCTTTTGGTAAAGATATGGAAGATAATAATAATTGCAGAAATACTTGCCTTATTAAGTCTTTGTTGTTTAAAAGACTAAATTTCGATAATTTTAAAAGGCAGATAAATCGGAAAATTAATTGATAAGTAAATACCTATAAAAAAAAAAAAAAAATGTTATAATATTTAAATTCTATATGCTGGTTATATAGAAAATTTTAAAAAAATGTTTTGCTGAATATTTAAAGAAATACGCACAGAAGTATACGAGGATATCCAAGTCAATTTTTATAAAAAACTTAAATTAAACATTTAACTATTGATTAATCCTAGGAAGATAATAACTTTTAAATAAATCCGGATCCTATAAATTGTTTTAATTATTATTTTGTTTCTTTATGGTGGAACTTATTTTATCTTTTTTTTTTTTTTAAAAAAAAACGTTTTCCATTTATTTCATAAAAACTGTTTAAACACGTGATGTACCGGGAAAAGGAAGTGGTGTTGGTAAAATGTTGTGCCTAGGAAAAAAGAACAATTGTGGGTGGAAAGAAGACATCGTTGGATTTTTATGTAACATATTTTGTTTTCTTAACTAAGATAGATATTTAATTATTTATTGATCTATTAGAGATAAGAGAGGTACATTTTAAAAGTAACTACATATTAATATAACACTTAATTTCCTAAAGTTTATTTTTTTATATAATTTTACAACACGTAATATTTTAAGAATAATTGTTGAGTATAAATGTGATATTATTTTGTAAAACTATAATCCTGGAGGACATCGTTTGGCTGATTATAAATTGGAGTATCATTTATGGTAATAATTATATAATATTAATAATTTAATGTATTTTGCTTTGTTTTCTTTAGATAAACCAAATATTATTGATTGTTGAGTGAATGTATAAATATTTAAAGAACATACACGCATAATATTATCAATAATAGTTTTATTTTAATATGCATACTTTATTTTATAATATAAATTTATTACAACGTAATAAGAGTTATCCAGAAATAATTATATGATTCTTTCGTGAATAAACTTTAATATTTCTATTATAATATTAGGAATTTGATTTATTATATTAGTATGAGTCATTTATATTTATTTTCAAGTTAGTAAGAAGTAGAAAAAAAAATATATCTATATTTTTTTTTTATTTTTATTAGACAAGTTAAATTAATTTTATATAGAAAGTTATATTTTGTTTGAAGGGTTTATCAGATATAGATGATGAGATATAATAGAGTTTGGATAGTTATTTTTTTTAAAAAATTGGTAAGCTGATACTGAAGTTAATTAAGATTAGAATGATATTTGAAGATAGGGTTTTATTAAGAGGGAATAGGAATAACAAGTAGAGAAGAATAATAGTTTAAATGGAAAAGAATCATAGAATTTTATTTTAATATAATAACTTTATAAAAATTGGTAATTTATAAATAAAAATTTTCGTCTTTACAAAATTGTTGAATAATTTTAAAAATATTATTTTAAGAAAAGAACATATATGTATTGCATATTTTGGTAAGACATATATTATGAAATTACATCAGAATGAAGTAAATAATTATGTAATCAATAAAAGTCATATAATGTTACAAAGTTATATCAATCTATACATTAGTTGATATTTAATTAATGCTAATAAGAAAATGTAATACATAATAGTTACATTATAATGGAAATAGCTATAATACTTAAATGGAGTAGCATTTTAATTATTAAAGTTTGTTTATTTTACATGTGCTACATAAGTGATATTTCACATAAAAGCCTTCTATTGTACTAAGTGATTATAAATGATATCTAGTAAAATATAAGTTCATAGACTCAATTACATGTTACTAATAAAACATTTAAGAAATGTATGGATTATTTATTTTGGATTATAGAAATAACAACAATGTAAGAATCTTGTATTATTATTATTTTTCTTATTTTATTTTCTTGATTTTCCACTTATAATGTAAATAATGTATATAAGTTGTTTATTAAAGTTGATGTAAATAAATTTGTTTAAGTTGTTTTAAAAGTGTGTCGAATTCATTATTTTGCACCACAGCATTTGACAACAGATAATTTGAATAAAACATAATATTTGCACAATATGAATTAAATTATTATTATTATTTTTAAAAAAGAAATACAGTATTTTCTTAGGATAATTTATAGAAATTCATTGACATTAACATATTATGTTATAATGGTCACAAAAATAATTATAATGCACAATATAAGAGTATAATATTATTTATTGCCATATATTATTAAATTATAAGATTTTATTATATTCTTAATTTAGATACTATATGAAGATAAAAGACATGTAGATGATTTACTTGTTTTCTTAATGATTAGTAGTATAATAAAATAGATGAGGTTAACTTATACACTGGAGATTGTTATTTAGTTATTTATTATTATTATAGGTTAGGTGTAGTTAGGTCTGATATTAAATCCCTTATCATGCCTATCTGCAAGAAGTATTATTACTTTAAGATAATTAAAAGAACCTGAGATTATTTAGTTATATTTCTTTGATAAAAGACTGAGATTTGTTTATTACTATTATTGAAGTTAGTTAATTTTTTATAAAAGACATAGGAATGCTATAGATGTATTAGTGAGATAATAAAGAGGTAATAGTATTCTTATGTCATTGAGATAATGTCTTAGAAAACATAGGCTCAATGTAAATTCATATTACCACTTGTAACTTCACTTCATAGTCTCATGATTTAATAAATACTTATTTAGTTAGTGCATGATATTGAACTATATTAATTTTCTGTTAGTTGTACTAAATCTGATAAGATATAGTATTATAAAAATATATTAATAATAGTTATACATATTTTAGTCGAGCATAACAATTTAATTGAGCTAGTCATATTTTAAGTTATATTATATTTCTGGAAGTGAGGGTACAATATATATATAATAAAAGATCAATTAGATTACAATGAATTTTCTATATTAATTTTTAAAGATATAATTTGTAGTAGCTTAAATTTCGGTCAAATATACTTTTAATGTGAACCATAATTATGATGAGAAAAATATTGAAATTGCTCTTGCAAGCAATTTAAGTTATTATCCATTATGTCTTCAGACATTAATACAAATATATCCATTATATATATTTCATTTGAAATGAGATTTAAACAATTATTTAATTTTATGTGCAACAAGATGTGAATAAATATAGATTTTATAATACTTTAAAAAATCGCATTTAAACTGTTTTTTTTTTATATTGTTTCCACCATTATATATATATATATATTAAATCTGCTGCATGAAATATTATGTACCTATCATCAAGAAAAGAAAAATGAATCTCTTTGGTTTGTGCCTAAATATATAAAGAAACAAATTTATATTATAACAATTAATGAGAATTAAATTATATTCATTACTGATATAAAGCTCAAATAAATTTGATTTTACTTAATATTCCCAAGATGGAATCATTAAGCACTTATTTATTGTAATCTTGAGAGAGAATAAAATGAATGTCATTTTTTTATTAACTGTATGATAAATAAAGTTAGGTCATGTTAAATATTACTACATGAATAATGCCTAAATTATTAAGCCTTCAAAAAAAGCATATATTTTATTATATAATACTTTTTTTTTTCACATTTTACCACATAATAATAATTAATGTTTCTCTTAGATATTTACAACTTATGTTTTATTTATTTTTTAATATTACTTCCACAAAGCTAAAATTTTACTTATCATGTGGTGAGTAAAAGAGATTGTAGGTCTTAATCTATTGCATAATATTTTATGTCATAAATTTAAACTCTTTTTATATTAATACTGAGCTTGTTCTTTGTCAAGATTATTAAAATTTTGTGCTTAGTGAATCTACTTTAGGAATATTAAATTAAACTAAATTTATTGGAGCATTCTTTACATCTACAACAAATATAATTTTATTTTTGTAATTGTTATTATATAGAAACAAATATAATTTTTAGGCACAAACAAAAGTGATTGATTTATGTGTCATTGCTATACTGAGTGTTAATATGCTATTTATTATATATATTGTAAAGGTTAGAAAAACTCACCCTTTCCATTAAAGTGTCATTATTATCATAAAAAATCTTGGGTTTGGCTTTGATACGGGAGTTATATATATATATATATATATATATATATATATATATATATATATATATATATATATATATATATATATATATATATATATATATATATATATATATATATATATATATATGTTGCTGTTATTGGTAGTTACTGTTATCATTATTTATTTTACTTTGTTTGATATATGCATTTATTTATGACTTTGGGATCATAATGTTTTCTAAAGTCATCCACTTATAGTCCAAAAAATATAATTGCTATTTAGAGTAGATATTATCAAAAAATTCTATTCATTAAATGATCAATCATGAAGTTAAATGATATTTAAAGACCAATAGGATTTAAATCGTAACACTGATTATTATTTTTCTCTTTCCCTTTTTTCAGTCAGAATTTTATTAAGAAATTGGTCTCAAGTAACTCTTTTTTTTTCAGAATCACACTAAAAATTTTTATCGTTCAACTATGATATTTTTTTAATTTCATATCCTCTTTAATGTTATTTCAAATTTTTATTTCTGTAATACACCACATATTTTTATCTGTTGACTTTTTGTGATATATGATATGATTACATGATTTTTTTTTCTACATTAGCAGATTAAAACTATGTTGAATGCTTATTTTTTTAAGATAAAACAAATAGCAGAGGTTTAAATTAAATTTTCATGCATCTATTGAAATATACTGGCTAAGATAAAAACTGTTGATCCAATTTTCTAATTTATCAGTATTTATATGTTCTTTTTAAATTTTTATTAATTTATTAAATATGTCATGATTGTTTTAATTTATTATCAATTCTCCAGTTATTTCTGAGACAAGATTTGCACACAACCTTGATGGCTCAGGAATACTTGTAGATATCGTAACATATTATCAAATGAAAAATATTTTTTCAATTAAGATTTTAAGAATTTCACTGAAGCTGTTTGTAAAAATCTTAGTGCCTATCATTTTATTAATTTGTTTTTATAAGTATTTTTGTCTAACTAATAAATTAGCATTGGTACAGGGAAAGGGAAAGTTATTTACACGTTTGTTAAAGTGATTCTATTGGTGTCTTATTTGTGAATTATTATTATCATTTGTGCATTAGAATTTGTTTTTCCATAAAATGATATTATAGTTATGTATTTGCTTGTTTTAATATTATGGTTAAATTTAGTTAGATTAATAAGATGTTGAATGGATCTTGTTTAACATTTAATGGCAAGATGCCTTTGTTTTTATCTGTTTCCGTTATTCTTAATTATTTTTATTTCCTTTAATTTTTAATAGAGGATTAAAAAATGATCATATGATTAGTATCTGAGATATTATGAGATATTCAAGCATTCTAATTATAATGTTGAATACTATTTACCAAACTAAGACATCTTAAAATTTTAATCAACTTATAATTAATTCAAGAACTTTTAACTTTTGAAACTGACTTTCTTCCAGTCTGATAATCTTCACAAGTGATTAATGAAGGATTATGCATGCTTTTTGGTTTTATTTTGAGAAAATACTTAGTATGATTCATTGTAATAAATTAGTTGTATTATTTGAAAATTTATCAATAATTAGCAATTGTATAATTTTACAAAATATTTTGATGATAGTTTAACTGGAAAGGTTTATAGCAACAATTTTTTTTTATTTGTTTATGTTGGATTATTGTTTACATCTATATATTTCTTAGACATGATATCTTCTGGTCGCAAATTTCTTGGTGGACAGTTTCAATGCATTAGTTTTTATATTGAATTTTGTCAAATTTACTATGTGATATTATCTGAGATAATAAAGAATTTTTGAGCATATATGAACAAATGTTTATAATCTTGCATATAAATGTGAATAATTTAAAAAAGTGTCCACTGAAATTTTCATAATTCAGCAGTCATCTTTATATTAAATTTTATGAGAAAATAGACAATATATATTATTACCATGAGATTCAATATTTAAACTCTTAATGTTTAAATATTTTTTGTCTTATTTCTACTTTTAGAAGTCAAGTATGTTAATATTCAAAGAATTATAAGCTATTTTTACGTTATGTTGATGGAGTGAACGTGATAATAAATTGATGTTTTAATGTTTAAATTCTTTGTTTTTTTTTACTTTTATAATTTTTGTTGTTGGAATTATATCATAGTTAATACAAAATTCCCAATAGCCATGTTAAAATAATTATAATTGTTATTATGTGAAATTAATTTATACTTAAAAATTATTCTGTTTTTTATTATTTTGAAGGTCCTTTAGTCAACTGATACTCTATTGATTTTTACTGGTGACTATCTATCAAGAACTCTGACTATTTTTTGTTGAAGTTTTTTTCCAATTTTATATATATTTTTGTCCTGACCAACTTTATCAATTACAATTGTAGTAGATACAAATTTAGTTTTGTTAGTATATTTTGCTAATGAAAATAGGATTGCAATTATATCATTTAAATATCCTGAGTTAAAGGCTTCCTTTTTTTTTCTTTATGAGAGTTTTGATAGTTTAAATTATTAAATGTTTTAATGTTAAAGAGCCTTGGAACAGGCAAACATTGAAATAAGCATTTTTTAATGACACGATATTAATCAGTCAGTTATTCATTGGCCAGTCATGTGACTGAATATCTAAAGTAACAGACTGAGTTTTGAATTAGGCAATCTTTAATTATCAAATTTATCCCTGTATTTCTGCACTAAATCATGCAAAGAATTTTTATTAAAAAAACTTTGACAAATAACAAAAACCTACAAATTTATATAAAATCTTTTCTGCCAACTCGATAACATAATGATCCAGGTTAAAAATAATATGGACTTCACAAATCTTATTATAATGCTATGGAAAGATTTTCATTATATGTTTAAAGTTTCTTCGTTTACTTTAAAATTGTACATATATATAATAAGAAAACGTCAAAATATATTTAAATAAATAAAGTAAGTCATAACCCATTTTAATATGAAATCTTCAGTTTATTATAAATAATTTAAAGCAGATGTACATTAAAATACTAAAGTTATTAATAAAAAACTGAAATATAATAAAAAAGAATGAATATAAAATAAAGCAATTTGTGGAAAAAGTGAAAGATGAAAATATAATAGCAAGTGAAAATAAAAGAACAAAATTTGTTATTTTGAATAACTTGGAATATATAAGTAAAAAATATAAAAAAAGCACTCGTATCACAAAATGAGTAAAGATTCAGAAAATATAACAAAAAAAAAATATATAATATTTTAAAATTATTTCAACAAACCCAATTAATAAAAAAGAGTATAGAATTTTATATCTTATATACATATATATGGACATTCGCATGTGTTTGAAAAAGAGAAAACACATAAAGAGAATATGTCAGTCAAGTTAGTGTTGATCTTTAATAGTTATATTCTTAAAGAATTATGTTATCTAATACATATAAAAAATATTATTGCAATATGATTTAGTTAATTCAAACCTCTGAAAAAATTATAAAAAAAATTAAATACAGTAAAATTAATTAGAAATGGAATAATTGCATCATATGATGTTGAAAAGTAAAACAAAGTGTATCAGTAATAATAAATGAAATTTTAAAAAATGGTAAAATATTTAGATAAAGGGATACATATTATTGAAAAAGTATTATCACTTTTAAGTGATGCTTTATATTTTAAATATAAACAGGAGTTCTGGGATATAATGCAGAAATGAGTATTAGATGGATCTATTACTGAGACTCTGTTATCAATTGTTGTTGACTATAAAAAAAAAGTAAGTGATAAATATATAAAAAATAAAGACCTTACAGTACTTTATAAGTATGTGATGATATAATTGTAATTGTGAATAATAAAAATACTGATAGCGTAATTGAGGATTTTAATAATAAGTACAATAATATTTACAATGGAAAAGAAAGAAAAAAGAATAATATATATAATCTGTTATGAAAAAAAGAGATTAATATGAAAATACTTATAAAACAAAATATTCAAAAAGATGGAGATTATTAACCATAGTTTCAGAAAACAGCATATTTGAAAAGTTTTAAATTAAAAAATAATATGTTTACACTAAATATAAAAGTAAATATATAAAAATTAGAAATTGAGAATGATTATATATAATAAGAAAAAGATTTTTTAAAAAAATAGATAATAAAAATAATAAATTGTCTTTTCTCTTCACCAATAAAAAAAAATGTATTTATAAATGTGCGATTCCCCCCCCCCCCGCATACATTAATGAAGGTATGAGTATGGGAGGGGAGTTGAATAATAAATCCAGAAAGAGCTAAATAGTATATTAAATTTTAAATTATAATTATAGCTTAACGTATGCAGGGAAAAAAATCGCACATTTATAATTATAATAAAAATAAATAAATTATAAAAGAAATAATGAAAACACCATGTAGATAAAAAAAAAAAAAAGATTTTCAATGTCATATTAAGTGAATATATATAAAAAAAATTGAAAAAAAAAATCTCCAAATGATATAAAAGTAGACAGAAAAATGGTAGATCTTTAAGAAAATGTATAAGTAATGCTAAAAGTAATAATATCATTACAAATAAAATAGTGTTATTAGTTGTATTTATATATTGGGCTATTTCCATCATCTAATCTGAGTATTGATATGTCTTTAGAAAAATTAAATTTTATTTAAATATTCCAAATACATTCAACTGTTAATGTGTGTGCTATTACTAACAGTTGAATGTATTTGAAATATTCAAATAAAGTTAAATTTTTCTAAAGACATTCAATACTCATATTACATGGTGGAAATAGTCCAATATATAAATACAGCTAAAACACCATCATCACAAACCTTCAGTAAAACAATTAGCAGTATTAGTTTTGTTTTTGTTTTTTATAAAGTCAATTGTGATTACTAGAATATGATTTATCTAGGTCAGTCAGAAAAAAAACTATAAATGAAAGAGATAAAGAACAAGATATAGCAATTAAAAGAAAAGATACAAAATCAAGACTGAACATTCATTTTTTAAATATTGTTTATAAAATGAATTGAGAACAGAATAGAAAAACTAACAAAATGTATAAAAAAGCTATAAAGAAAATATGATGAAACTTCTAAACTCAGGAAAATATGAATAAATATAGCAACATTGTTAAATCCCAATGCAGTTAGATGGAAAATGGTCATTATTAAATAATTGAAAGCTTTAAAAATACATTTGAAAATATTTATGTAGAATTGATTTTGTATAATATAAATAATAAATTTGTAATTACTTATGAATTTATTCATTTTTACTATATATTTTTAACTGAAATACAGGCTTATTATATACCTGTATCAATATATGTAATATATAGAGTATGTGAGCTCATATACCATATATATATATATATATATATATATATATGATATATTTCTATTCAGTGATATATCATATAAATATATTCATATGATATATATATATATATATATATATATATAATGATTATCACTGAATAGAAAAGTTATATAACAATTTGTGTCATGTAATAATTAAAAGTAGACATTTTGAAAAGATTTGTATGAGGAACAAAAGAATTTAATGATGCAAATAAATTTTATTTAATCTTAGTTATCTATAATTAATTTTATTTAAAGTTCATAAATATTATATTTTATTAGATATATTAATAAATATTTTACTGTTATTATCTACTATTATATATAAAACATTCTATCTAGTTTTTGATATTGCATAATGCAGTGGGAGGTAGTTTTTTCCATTTCAATTACATATATGTGAATGTATGCATATGTATGTATGTATATTTGGCTATTCTTAACATATTCAATATTCATATGGACATTTTTAAATTTAAAATAAATTTATGTTTAATGTAATGTACATGTGAAAAATCGCATCTTACAATAAATGAAATATTTAATTAATTTATTTATTTTATAAAAGTTTTAACTACCATCTTTGATTACAGGTAGACTGGAGCAGTAATCAGAGTATAGATGGTAACCAAACAGAAGAAAGCTCAGTGCATCACATGACAGAAATACTTATTCAACTGCAATGGAATTTTACAACCTATAGAAGAAGTCTTCTTTTGAGTCTACCAGCCTGTAAGTGGCACACAAACTTTTTTCACTGATTTTATTTCAATCAGCCATGCAATGCACTAAGCTTTCTTTTTTTATGGGTGTCTATGCTTTGATTAATGCTGCAATCTATTTATAACTATTGTTTTTTTTTATTTAAAAGAATAAGCAAATTATAAAATTACAAAAATCTTTTTTCAAAGTCTATCTTAAAAAGATAGTCACTTTTTATTGGAATAAAACTGAATAACATTTTATGCACAAATCATTTTCTAATTAATTCCAATCATACTATTATTATCATTAGTATTATCATTATTATCTAATAATCATTTAAACTGTCAGGTAAAAATAATTACAAATGCTTTTGCAATTCAAATATTTAATCACCACTATTTAATACTTAGAGTCAAAATAGTTAGGATATCCATTATTATATGTGGAGCTTAAGATTTGAATCTGGATGAAACTTTTACACTTCTTATACTTTTTAGTCATCAGTCTATCTATTTATTCATTTATTGGATAGTAAATAGGATCTCATTATTTATTAGTTAGAAAGTAAAACAAAAAACAAACATTACAAAAATCCACTATCCAATGTTTAATTATCTTGGTAAAAATTCTTTATTATTATCTTTTTGTAAAAGGATCTAAATTAGCTTAAGTTTCCAGGGGATCATTTAAACTGTTTTAACTCTTACTTCAACTATAAAATTATAATTTGTATCTTCTAAAACCATAACTGACCAATATGACTAAATAGATGATGGAAAGAAGTAATAATTAAATGGTGGAATGAAATGAGTCTAAGAATGAAGAGAAAACACTGAAAATGTATTAGAATAATGAATGATTATGATGATGATAGAATAAGAGTTAATGAATAGTTAAGATGATAAAAAAATAAAAGTTAATGTATGATAATGAATAAATAAAAGAATGATCAAGATGAAATTGAAGAATAATGTTCATGATGGAGACTGAAATCTTAAACTATGAACTAATGTGGTATTAAATGGTAAAAAGATAAGCTAAATAAAAGTAGGGATTTCAGGCTTGTCACAACCAGAATATTTATCATGAAGTTAAAACAAATTATCCATTTTCTGCCAAAAGAAGTAATTTACATCTTAAAGTTTGGTTGACTTTCATAAAACAGCGAACGTAATTTATTTCAAGTCCAACTATAATAATTAACTAGATATAAAATTTATTACAAATTCAAATTCTATTTTGAAACTTAACAATTAATTCTTCTCAGGTTTTAAGCACTCAAAATCATTATACACAATATATTTGGGTTAGTGAGAGGGATTTTACCATTACCCAAACAGAATGCACAAAACTGCTCTCAATATAAACTCAAATTAAGAACTATATTTAGCAGTTACACATAAACTTTATGAATTCAATAACTCTTATAACTTTAATATTTAAGAAATAGGAATAACTTTTTAATAAATAAATACAATAACTTACCAAATTCCTTTTCTCCAATAATTATAAACCATGTGATCAAGATCAGTGAATGATAGCTCTGTGGATTTAACTAAATCAATCAAATAAATATTATACTTATCTTTTAATCTATTACTTAAAATAATCTGTACTCTAAGTTATTAACATTGTGTGATAATGTATTAGATGTACTAGTAAATTATAAGGCTTACCAAAATTATTATGATATAGCATAATATAGTTAATAGTACTATATTGGTCAATGATGATTTCAATTTATAATCTTCTGATAATTTGATAGCAATAACAATAATAGTGTATATATGTGGTAATTAGCAATAAGATTACAGGCAACAAAATAAATTTTTAGATACAACAAACTTTATTTACAATATTTACAAATTTTTTTAATCCCACAGACATGGCATGAAACAAAGCTAATATATTAAAAGAACTTATGAATGGGAAAATACATGGTATCCCATTGACTATATACTCAGCAAATGATACAACCTGCTTATAAAATGAACTTCAAAATATCATTTATTACTCTTTAACTTATTTTAAAGAATAAGATAATGAAACTTATTTAAGCTG
Organism: Epiperipatus broadwayi; assembly: GCA_028023455.1. Lineage (NCBI taxonomy): Eukaryota > Metazoa > Onychophora > Udeonychophora > Euonychophora > Peripatidae > Epiperipatus > Epiperipatus broadwayi. Next base: position 4,283,577 of record JAQFVV010000018.1, read on the forward strand.
ACTAGCACTTAAATTACAACTAACATTATATTTAAAACTTTAGGATATGCACCAAGTTTAAATTTAGAATTCAAAAAAAATTATAAAATATTGCATTCTCCTAAAGCCCTTTCTTTTATCAGAATATGATAAGGGCAATTATCATATTCTGCACAATTGATAACTGATTCAAATTTGAAATGAATAGGGTTGATACATTAAAGTAAGAATAGACATCAAAAGTCAAATACACATAGATCTCACTACAACATTACCTATATCCACAACTTAATTATTGAATACTTCTGATCTTACCAATCTATTGTCAAATCATTATTTGATGAAGATGAATCCACACTGCCAATGCGCATCTCTTGCTTTTACATCTAAAAATTCTACCATTATTAATAATCTTAGTTGATCTGTCTATAACTGATAATGATCCTACAACATAATAAAACACTATAACAATTAAGCTAACACTACAGATAAATCAGTGTTTTTAAATCTAACATTATTTTATACTTGCTATATGATTTTTGAATTACTATACTTCACCATACATGGTGGAAAAACTAATTCTATATCATCATGAGGGATTTAACACTAAAAAGGGAGGCTCTATAAAACAACATGACAGTTGTATAATAATATGGCTAATTCTGCTACCTCTCTATGAGTATACATATGTGTGGGCTTTGCCTCATCATGAAAAAAATAGAATTCAGACCATGGATATCTTTTCTTTATGGTTATTTATGCTAACAAGCATTAATTACTACTTAGCCTCTACCAATCTTTCCTCTCATGGAATCAGCAATATGTGACTCTCCATCAGCCTATGCTCAATATTAATATTAATCTATTGGATGCCATTCTATTGGAACATCATATCAGCTAAAAACTGTCACTAATCATTCTCAATATTATAGCAAGGTAAAACATTACCAACAATATCAGTGGAGATATACATACTCCATATCACAATGCAGAACCATTAATGTATCAATAGACAAACCAAAATATAGATATCAAATGATCATTAATTATTTACAATGACAACTATACTTTTGTTAGAGAGAGTACAAAGTATTTAAGCAATAAAGATCAAACCTGTATTTGTATTCAAAATGGACAAGTTCATTTCTATACAAAATTACAAAATGAAAAAAGTTTATATCAAATTTTCTTTTATAAAAAAAAAATAATCTGACCATTCTAGTATCTTTGACAAAATATTTGTTTGTTTATCTTTAATAAAATACATTAAATCTGTTTTAAAATATAAGAGAAGTAAAGATCTCTCTCAACTCTCTCTAGATAAATGCTATATATAATCTCATGTTTTCTCCTAACTAAAAAAAAATACATGTAATAGATGTATATATTTTACACCTTTTCTTCTTTAACTTAATGTATATATATATTTCATGACACTATAAAACATATATGTTTGAAAAAACAAAATTCCCAAATAACACATTACATGAGTAATCTACATAACACAGCAGTAATAAAAATAATAAACAAATGTTTTCTTCCATTAAATTTTATATAATTCCTCCAAGTTATTTCATCTTTGTGAGTTGAACTGATAATAACTGATATTATGATAAGAAAACATTCCAAATAACTCGTATATATGTTTATTATCCTGTTGGATGTATAATGATGCAATATTCACTATTTATCCAAAGGCAAAAATTATTTGATGGTTTCTGTACCGATAATTAATAAGGCAATTAAAATTCACACTTCCAATTGTAGCAGACTTTAAAAAGATAGGTTTATCTATTTTTCTCTAGATAATTTTCCTGAATATCTCTTTAGATTATTATAATCTTCAAAACAAACTTTTTTTAAAACCTTTATTGATTTATTCTGTAATCATGAAGTATAACAAGAATCATTTATTTACATTTAAAATCCAGATAATTTTCCTTGAAAATTAGTAGAATTTTATTACACTTAACATTTATCTTTTTTAAAATTCTTTGTTAGTTCTATTCTTTCTTCTGCGGTAATATATATGTCACAATCTTTAAACAGTAGGACATTTTTAAAAACCATTTTCAAAATCTTATTTATACGTATTGCATGGAAAACTTTTATAAGCAAATAATTATTTTGTCCCATTTTGATTAGCAAAGTATTATATAATTATCATCTTAAAAGGAATTTATCCATTTATCACTATGATATCCTTAGCATTTTAATTAATTGGTAATTGATTATTTTTATCATTACATAAGTTCCCACTATAAAAATCAGCAGACAAGGATAGAGAATAAAATCACGCAATTATTTTTTTTTTTTACTTTATTAAAAGTTAGATGATTCAAAAATGACTTTTAAATTTATTTACTATATATATCATACATAACACTTGTTTTCAAAATTATCTCAAATTATTTTTTTTCTTGATATTTTACTTTACAAGCACAATCTTGTTCTGCTGGATAATAAGAATAGCGCACGAAATACAAACATTATCAACTTCTTGGTTTACTTATAAATAATTTATGTATCATTTTCAAAGAAGATTTTTCAAAAACATGAATAAAATAAAAGCAAACACTTACTTTTTCTTGAATTTTCCTGGGTTTGAAGCAATACTTATTTAAATAAAGACTTATCCCCATGGCTTTCATTTCCTTCTTGAGTATGAATCTTAGGAAGTATGCAGTCGTGGAAATGGTGCTTAAAATGATAGCAAGGTTTTAAGATTTTCTATTCAAACATTTTTAGATAGCAAGATATTATAATTCCATTCAATTAGATTCCAGAATTTTCTGATTTTTAATTTTTTTTCTCCTTATTTTAGATGAGTTGAGGTCTGTGTTTGCTTAGTTTTTGTTTTTCTTAATTACCCCCCCCCTACAACTTGGTTAGATCTTATATAGCTTGTTTTTACAATGGATTGTGGGAGCAATTAAAACTAATAATCTTAGTGTGAATAATTAATATTACCCCCTCTGGCTTCATTTTTAATAACTACCCATAATGATTCAAGACAGCTTTAGATTTACTACATAAAAAATATGCTTAGATAATTTACTGTAATGATTCATTTTACAAGGCTTACAAATTTGATTTAATTATTTATTTATTTCAATTGCTATTCAACAATAATAAAATAGCAATATATTTATCTCCCAATTAATAACAATATTTTTAAATTGTTGTTTTAGTCTAGTCAGAGCCTAGACTGGGTTTGAAATCTCATCTCCAGTCAAGCAATTTCCCAGTGCATCCAAAATGGTCTTTATTGAAAGTCACTCATTAAGATTTTAATGCCAAATATATTATTAAGGTTTAAAATTTTGGATTATTAAATCCAGGGACCTAAATAAAAGGTCACAATATATAATAATAATAATAATAATAATAATAATAATAATAATAATAATAATAATAATAATAATAATAATAATAATCATGCTAATAGCTCTAACCAAGCTTTATCGATAAATGCTCCAAGAGAAAGCATTAAAACTCTCAATCTAGCAACATCCCCAAACTAGTTTCAAGCTATTGGCTATCCTCAGTGAGGTGCTAGAATATTTCAGATACTAAATCTAAAATACCAACTCAAAGCCCGCACTTATCTGATATTTAACTATTAAATAGAAAATCTGAAATGTTCAGACACTTAAATGTCTTCAAATTCAGCTGCCTTACTTAAATAGCTATATGGCTCTGAAAACTCTTCAGCCACACCATATATTAATAGCCTTAGCAATATAATACCACTTAATATTTAAAAGTAAAACTATAACAGTTAAATAAAATCAAGTTATACATCACATAACTTAATTTGTTAAGCTTGTATTTTATAAAATTATCACCAATGCCTCAAGAGAAAGCATTTAAAATCTCTATCTAGAAACATCCTCATCTCCAAAATGGTTTCAAGCTATTGGTTATCCCTAATGAGGTACTAGCATATTTCAGACACAAGATATAAAATACCAACTCAAAGCTAGCCCTTATCTGATACTTAACTATTAAGTAGAAAATCTGAAATTTTCAGACAACTAATACAAGTTTATCAAATTAAGTCACGTGATGACTTGATTTTATTTACTATTATAGTTTTCCTATAGCTATTTAAGTTAGATAGCTGGATTTGAAGACATATAGGTGTCTGAAAATTACATATCATCTATTTAATAGTTAAGTATCAGATAAGTACTGGCTTTAAGTTGGTATTTTAGATATATTGTCTTGCTGAGGATAACCATAGCCTGAAATCAGTTTGGGAATGGGGATGTTTCTGGTTAGAGATTGTAAATGCTTTCTCTTACAGTATTTATCGATAAAGCTTGGTTTGAGCTATTAGCATGCTCATTATTTTATTTTAAAAATATAAGCTTATCCAATTAAATCATGTGATGTATGACTTCATTTTATATGTGTGTGTATTGACTTGGCTTTACTTGGACTTACATAACTGTAATGATACTTTTGTTTCATAATATCATCTTACAAGTTAATAAGCAAATAGTTTATACTTTGTGGCTAATTATGAATCAAAATATATAAAATGCGCTAACACGCACAAGCACACAAAGCTAAAAACAAATAAAGAAAATATATATTATTTTAATATCTATTCATTAAATGGCTAAGCGCTTTCAAGGTTCAAAGCCCTCATAATCATAGCCGTATTACAAAATACAAGTTGATGTATATTGTTGTTTATAGTCTGCAAATGATAATATTACCTAATGTGAATTTTGTAATAAACTAAGAAAAATTTTAATATAATTGTAATAGTTTCATTTCCTTTTATTTCATTTTATTTTTTACTTTCACGAAATTACGATTGAGCTGTGACGTTAAATGATACATTGGTTCGTGTTTCATGATTTGCAGGCAGTAATAATGTTTCGGATCTTTCTCAAATGATTTCACAAATAAATGTAATCATTATATTGTATTAAAGCGTATCAATTTTCCATTATTAAGAACAAGTGAGTAAAGTGTTCCATGTGATTAAAATCAATTTTGCTGACGGAAATTAATCATGAACATATAATTATGGATTTATACAAGGATTGTTTAAATAGGAAACAGAGAAAAAAAGGCTAATGATTTATATGTTCATATATATATCTTGAAAAAATAAGAACTCATGAATTAAATTACTCGACTCAATATTTTAACTATAATATTTATATACTTAGTTATAAACCGCTGATGTAATAGTATATGTACACAGTAATAAATAACGGAAGAACACATCTTTTTTTAAAGTGCTACATTTTAAATATAGCTCGAATGTTGTCTACAGATATATTTAACTCTTTTAATAAGTTAAGGTCAATTAATTTGAAATGTATTTTGTCCATAAAATATATAAATATTTAACTACATAACTCATTAAGATGTTTGAATTAAATCCAGAAAATAGAAGAAATTTTTTCTTTTATTTTCTATAGTTTTTTTTTTTAAAAAAAACTATATTCTCCATAGTTAAAATCATTCATTGTAAAGTGACAAAGAGCACAAAAATGTATTAAATTATTTTAAACTATCCCATAACTGATTAGAAAAATATATGATTTCAGCTTTTAAAGATTTTTGTTTCTGTATTTTTATTTTATCTCCTTTCTAACTGATGAACCATATTCTTGGAGTGATTTTATATTGTGAATCAAATTTTAATTTGCACATGAAGGTGTAAATAAGCCATCAAGGATTTAAGTTTGAAAGATACAAACTATTATATTATCTAAGTACAGTTATACACTTTATTTTTTTAATTATATCACGTTGTGCATTTACATTAAGTAAAAGATCCATAGCTTTTGCGAGAAAATCAATTTTATACAAAACGATATCAACCACTTTTAAGATTTTGTCTGTTAACTTATTATCATAGATGACTCTTTTAATTAGGCTTTATGCTGATGTGGCTTCTGCTATCTAACTGAATCTTTGCCAACAACAATTATTCTTGTCTCCAGTGCACCCCCACCCCCCAAAAAAACACTTTTCTGAGTTGACATTGAATGATAGTATATAGATTATTACAGTAAATAAATTGCTCACTAGTTACTTATTTTATTTTAGAAGTTCTTTTCCAACTGATTTATCATATATTATCTCAATATAGGTTAAAGATGTATCTGTTTGAATTATCTGAAAAAAAAAAAAAACAAAGTTTTTCATACACCTTCTGGTGGTAAAGCAATGTGTTTATACTCAATCAAAGCTTAATTTAAAATATTATAATTATAATCCAAATTTTCAGTGGGTTGTTTCCAAGGAATGTTATGGGTTAATATTATTGCTTTTCTAGAGTAAAACATAAATATCTATGCATAAATCATATGCCAAATAACCTATCTTAACATCCTGTCCTTCTAAAATCATAATATACCACAATATAATCATCTTATTAGTCATTACTAAATCATTCTTCTAGCTTTAATCTATTTCTTTTAATTTTGCCTACCCCAATTTAATAAAAATTGTTCACTTAATTTCATTATCTTATTCTCATACTTAAAAACCTAAGTAAAAAGTTGTAAAAGTTCTACTTTTGTCCACATCCTGTATTCCAAAAAGAAATGTCTAATTTTTCCCCTCCCCTCTCCACATAAACCACATCTAAAATCAAATATTTATATCATTTTTTAATTTTTTCCTGGTATTTAAAGCTCCTCACTTTATATCAAATATTGGTAAGCTACTTTTGGTGTTATCACATATCATATTTCATATAGTTTATATTATTTTATGGTTTACAGATTAACTCTAAGTAGCTTATCATAACTTTAATAAATTAATCCATATTATCTGCCATTTTTGGTATATTAGATACAGTAACTATATCTAATCAATGGAAACTATTTTTATAATATATGTATTTTCAGTTTAACATTTTTAAATATTATGCAACTAGAAATTTTAAATTACCTCTATAATTGAAATCAACAATAATCAAACAGAAAAAATATATATACTTTGTTGTGTGATGTCCGGATTTTTTCTTTTATAATTGTAAACTATTAAACTAATCGAGATCCACCGCATTGTGATTTTTGAAGAACATTGATTTGATAAATATAAACAAAACTGGAAAATATTTTTATTTAGATGTCTTTCTACCTTCTAGAATATTTCTTGTTAAGATTTCTTTAATCGTAATTCATTTTTAATAAGATTCTAATATTGTGAAAATAATATTACTGAAACATATATTTATACTGCTTTACAACTATTTGCATTGTATTTAACTGGTATTAAGTGTGAAATATTACATATACATTTTTCTTTTGACTATATTATGTATGTGTAGATATATAAAGAGATAGGTACAAATAACAATATGGGTATTCTTATAAATATTTAGTTTTCATCTAAATATAATGTATTCAGTTTTATTCACCTCTCTTGCCAATTACCAGGTGGTAAATTAGTGATTAGGTATCATTGAATCCCATCATCCCCTAATATTTGGAAATTCTAATAGGTAATGCCTTTTTAAATTGTTTCTCTACAAAGAGGTTTAGGAAATTCTTTGCTCACAGAGGACTATTTAAAACTGCTTAACTCTGTAGTCATGTAAAAACTTCTAGCCAAATGAAACATTAAAAAAATAGCATTAAAATGAAAAATTGTTCATCTTTTGACATTATGAAGTTGCAATTTTAAATAAAGTGTCTTGGTATAAAAATATAATACAAAATAATACTCTTGGAGTTATATTATAAAATAAACAGTTTTTACAGTTTTATTCAGTATATCAATCATTTTAATTTTGCTGTACCATATCGATTCGATTCAACAGCATAGAAATTAGACTATCTTTTCTCATTTATGCATGCATTTTGTGAACAACCTTTATTTGTCAAATGATTTGGAAGATTTACATTCCTGAATTGCTACTTATATTATCAGCTGGATATCAAACATTTTTTACTAAATTATGCAAGATATATATATTTATATAAATATTGGGGAGAAAATTTTTTTGGATCATGTTGTGTATTAGATTTTTGCATAATTGCCAAAAAATAGTATATATATATATGTGTGTGTGTGTGTTCTAACAAAGCCATATTTGAGAAAATTCAGACATCTTTGAAAGTCCTAGTTGAATATATTGTGTATGCAAGTCATAAAAATTTGTTTATCTTACTGATAATACTAATATTCACTTTTATTATACAATTGCATAATCTTTCTTACATATATATTATAGAAAGTAATATAATTTATAACAAGTTTTATAATTTCAGCTTTTCTAAATATAAAATTTTACCTTTTATTTTAAAAAACTTTGGTTGTTTTCTCATCCTTGGTGTTCACCTTAAGATGTCGCTACTTCTAGGTAAATTCCTAGAAATATACCATTTCACCGGCCTTCACCCAACCAAAGAATTTTTCTACATTATAAATGCAGAAAAGTCCTCACATTATGTTGGACGGAGGAGGCGGTGACAGAAGCCAACACAAAGAGACTTCTTTCTATGATAAAACACAGAAAGAGTTCCCGATGGCTGTCGGTTATGGCATTTTTTCTATGCTAAAAGCAAAGAGAAAGAAATGCCTTGATCGGCTGCTATAGTAGTCGATTTTGTTCATCATTTTCTCGTAATAGTAGAATATCTATTCTCTCTGGAGTTTCGGGTGAGAGTGATAAGACGTCTATTTTTTTAATGTGTTGTAACTTACTTTACTGTTGTAAGTTTAGTAATAATGTCCTGAAGATTCCATTACGAAGGGGTAACCCTCAAAAATTGCTTTTAAGGGTGCGAAAGGAAAAAAAATTAAAGGATCACGCGAAAAGTACCGTATTTGCGAAATTCGTCTGTGATCAGTTACTTTCGCTATTTATATATGCACAAACAAAAACAACCCACTGTCTAATTATTAGTAATTACTTGTTCAAAAAATAAAATTAGTCAGGTATTATTTTTTTGTGTTTTGTTACATTTATTATTTCAAAATAAGATTAGTTTTTGTATATACACACTAACAAAAACAACCCAGTTCCTGATTAATTATTGTCTTTAAAAAAAAAAAGCAAATTCAATGGGGTTTGATTTTTTTCAATGGAGTCTTTGAATTACGGTTTGTTTGTTTTTATATATACACAAGATTTACAAAAAAAACCCACTTTCTGATTAATTACTGTCAAAAGAAATGCAAATTAGTCGGCTATCATTTTTAAATTTAGTATTTCAATAACGGTACCCTTTTTATATAGACAGACTTAACAAAAAACAACCCACTTTCTGATTCATTACTGCCCCCCCCCTCCCAAAAAAAAAAAGAAAATGGAAATTAGTCGGGTATCATTTTTCAATCGAGTCTTTTAATGACAGTACTTACTAATAGTAGTTGGGTATCAATTCTAAATTGTAGTATATAAATTACATTACTTTTGATAGATTTAGAATTATATCTTGCTTTTTTAATAAAATGATTGATTTACTCTTGACCAAAAATGCCGTAACTTTTAAAAAAAAGACACACGTAAAGTCCAAAAAAAAAAAATGAGAAAAAGCCCTGTAACTTTAAAGACACACACAAACTCAAAAACAGTCTAAGATTAATAAACATTGACTTATTATGTCTTGCTTTTGAATCAAATTATTGATTTACTCTTGCAAAAAAAAATACCGTAACTTTAAAAAGATACACCTAAAGTCCAAAAAAAAAAAATTCGAAAAAGCCCCGTAACTTTAAAGACACATACACAAACTCAAAAACAAGATAAGATTAATAAATATTTACTTATTATGTCTTGCTTTTGAATAAAATTATTGATTTACTATTGCAAAAAAAAAAAAAGACCGTAACTTTAAAAAGACACCGTAAAGTCAAAAAAAAAAAAAAAAAATTAGAAAAACACAGTAACTTTAAAGACACACAAACTCAAAAACAAGATAAAATTAATAAACATTTACAAAAATGAAAAAAACTAACATCATATAATAGTATTAGTTAGTAGAATATTTTATTACAAATCTAAGAAATCAGATCTTTTTAGATTAAATCGATCATTTAGGTCCGGCCCGGAATTGCTATATGTATATGTTTTTGATTAGCATCAATGCCATCTTAAGGTGAACACCAAGAATGAGAATACAACCAAAACTTTAAAGTAATAAAAAGTAATACCTGCTATCTATTATGCTGTGGTAAACAAAGCTTAAATGTATATAATAATATAAAAAGTTGGCAAATGTATTTAATCATTGTATTAAATTGCTGCAAATTTTTGAATTTTGGGGAGTATAATTAATCAAATAACTGTGTAATGATTTCTGAAGTTGCTTGGTCCATATAATAAATGACTGTAGAAAACTATGTACTAAAGCTCAACCTGTTTCTTTTAGGATGTGTTTTTTATGGTTAATACAATGATAGAGAGATTGATTCCTGAACTAAAGATGTCTGGATAAAAGCTCAAGCATCATTCCAAGTGCTTTAATGTCACATGATCTAAGCAATTAATCATTACAGAAAATCTATCAGCTACATAATAAAGATGTAAATAATATCAGGAAGATCTTCATTGTTGCAGTTGGTTAAGATCAGTAAAAAAAATAAATGTTAATACATCTCTGGTTATCCCAGAAGTAACATTAATAAGATTTAACTAGCTTCATACTATAATAAAACAATATATATATACATTGACATATAATACATTATTAGGTATTAATATTTTTTAAACATTTTTTATTTATGAATAAAGCTATGTATTTCACTTGTCATTGGTCACATGTTTCAAGAATGTGCCATTGAACTTAAATTTAAATATATTTTTTAAAAATGTGTATATGAAATTAAATTATAGCATGTGTTATATTTATATATGTCTTGTTTGCTTGAAAAATTGAAGTGGATATTTCAAAATGAATCCAAAGTGACAGATATTGGTCTGATTTTTGGGTTGATGACTGGTTACAATAGGATTTAACAATTGAAAATATTTATATATAAAACATAAAAAGGTTGTCTTTAAATTTTTATCCAAGGACAACAAAAAATGTTAACATTTAAATTTTTTAGCTAAATCATTTAAATTATATTTATTAGAGAAATCTTCATCACTTTAATAATCTCTTGTAGTTAATCTGTCACTTGAGAGCTTGATTATCTTATAACCTTTTAAGCAACAATCATAGAATTGTTAATGAAAAAAAAAAATTTTCTATTCATTTTAGCTCAGTAATAGAAGAACAGAATCAAAAGCTAAAATTATTTTTGATCTTTTTCAAATAAATAAATAAATCTCTTTTATCAGAATTTTAATACTTTGAACATTTTACATTAAATGGCTTTTCAATAATTAATCATATTATTATTATTATTATTATTATTATTATTATTATTATTATTATTATTATTATTATTATTATTATTATTATTATTATTATTATTATTATTATTATTATTATTATTATTATTATTATTATTATTATTATTATTATTATTATTATTATTATTATTATTATTATTATTATTATTATTATTATTATTATTATTATTATTATTATTATTATTATTATTATTATTATTATTATTATTATTATTATTATTATTATTATTATTATTATTATTATTATTATTATTATTATTATTATTATTATTATTAGTTAACTAATTATATGAATAGTAGAATTAATGGAAATAATTGTGTTAGAAATTCTATTGTAAATGAATTTGATAAAAATAAAGATTTGTTGCCCTTACATTATGTTTCTAAGATAGATGTTGACTTATCTTCTAATAATGGGAATAATTATATTGCAAACTCTACTGTAATTGAAGTTGACAAAAATAAAATCAATAATGGAAATAATAATGTTGGAAACTCTCCTGTAAGTGAATGTGATGAATATAAAACTGTTTTATTTTTAGATGATCTTTCTAATGTTGATGCTGATTTATCCCCTAATAATATTGACGTATTTCCTAAGATTGGAAATAATAGTGTTGGAAAGTTTGCTATAAATGAGTTTGACAATAATAAAGCTGTTTCATCTTTGGACTATCTTTCTAATGCAGATGTTGATATGGATTTATCCACTAATAATAATGACTTATTTCTTAAGATTGGAAATAATAATGTTGGAAACTTTGCTGTTAATGAATTTGACTCTGCTAATAATGTGGAGAATATAGATAGTTTAATTGACAGGGTTATTCATGATTCTAGCAATTTTTCTTTTGAAATGATTTTATCTCTTCCTATTTCTTTTATATATAATTTAATAATTGAAATGTCTCATCGTTGTAGGAATTCTTCAGTGATCAAAGATAAACTTATTAATACTAATGCTATTGGTACTCAATGCATGTTATCATCTTCCAAATATCCTGATCAAATTTTTAGTTCTATTCCTGGAGATTATTCCTCTGCTATTGAAGGTGGTAACATTGTATGTTCATCTTCATCCAATTGCTTTGAAGATCTTGGTAAAAATGTTAATACTAATGATATTGGCACTCATTGCATTTTGTCATCTTCTAAATATCCTGATCAAATTTTTAGTTCTTCCATTGCTAGGGATCATTCTTCTGCTATTGAAGATGGTAGCATTGTATGTTTATCTTCAGCCTATTGCCCTGAAGATCTTGGTGAAAATATCAAATTGGATGATTGTGTTCCTGAAGTTAATTTAGTTAGTGATGAAATTAATTATAATAATAATAATAATAATAATAATGTATTTAGGAATTTGCCTCATTCCAAATTTAAAAGTAGATGTTTTTATAACTCATCCTGGCTTGTGGTAAATTCCATTAGTGATTGATTTCCTGATTCTGTTTTTTTTTTCTCATGGTAAATTTAAATCACCAAATTTTTTTTTTTGTGGGGAAAAGAGATAACGGAGGTTTTCCTGTTACTTTATCTACTTTAAAGTCTGTGAAATCTAAAATACTAAATGATCCGGCTGCAGTTCCTAAAGTCATTCCAGCTCATAATTTACAGAGTGCTTCTTTTATGGATAAAAGATATATTGGAGGTCTTCCTGTTAATTTATCTTTCCTAAAGTCTATTAGTCATAAAATTCTTAATTATCCAGATAATGCTCCCAAATTTATTCCAGCTTATAGATCACATTCACTTAACTTTCATTCAAATAGTAACTATCGGATAAATCATTCTGGATACTCTTCTTTATTTTCTAGTAAAAATGACTTTTCAAGAACTAAAAAAATTAATATTTCTGATGGATTTAATAAATCTAATTTTGCTAATGTTTATTCTAAGTCTGTTAGACATAAAATTCTTAATTATCCAGATATTGCTCCCAAATTCATGTCAGCTTATAGATCCCATTCACTTGACTTTCATTCAAATAGTAACTATTGAATAAATCATTCTGGATACTCCTCTTTATCTTCTAGTAAAAATGCTTTTTCAAGGACAAATAAAACTAATATATCTGATGGATTTAATAAATCTAATTTTGCCGATGTTTATTCTAATACTAATATAACTTATAATAGATATTTTCTTTCTAATATGCCAGTAAATCTCAGTTCAAAAGATATTACAGTATTTCTTGAAAATAATTTACAAACTAGTATTGTTTGTCATAAAGTTAATATGAATAATTCTAAGTCTTCTTGCTTTTATGTTTCTGTTTCTGCACATAAACATAATGAAATAATATCCCCCAATTTATGGCCTTGCGGTGCTTCCATTTCTTTTTTTTTATGGATCTCTGGCTAGTTCTCTAAGGTTTTAAGAGAATTTATTTTGTTTTACTATCTATTTTATTTTATTTATTTATTTTTATTTATTTATTTTTTCTTTATCACTTTTTTCTTCTCTTTTTGGTTTTATTTGTGTTGTTTCCATTATCTTTGTGGGTAACATGGTAGGCCTTTCTTGTTTTTACATAAATGTCAGAGGTATGAGAACTAAATGTGTTCAAATTAAACAATTTTTTGAAACAGAACATTTTGATCTTATTTTACTTACAGAAACTTGGTTGAATCAACAATTTCCTGATTGTTCTTTTCTTGATGATAGATTCAGTATTTTGCGAACTGACAGATCTATGGATAATATTTCTCGAGGTGGTGGTACTCTGATTGCTCTTCATAAAGATGTTTTTTTATAAAGAACTTTCTTTTTCTTCTTCTTTTTGTGAATCTACATGGTGTGAAATTACTTTAAATCACAATTTTAAATTTATTTTAGGTAATGTTTACCTCAAACCCACTTTGTCATTGTTGGAGTTTGATTATTTTTTGACATCACTTGAAGATTTTCTGATTGGCTATGACAATGTTATTATTACTGGGGATTTAAATATTCCAGATTTATATCAGGGTAGAATTACTACACACTTTTCTTTTTTGTCTTCTAAAGCTTCTAGAATGTTACAGTTCTGTAAATTTTTAGGACTTAAGCAATATAACCCATTTGTTAATTCCTCTCATCGTACTTTGGATTATATTTTATGTAATTCAACAGTAGTTAGTAATTTTCAAGTTGTCTCTGTTAATTTTCCTATTGATGCTCATCATCCACCTTTTGAGTTTTATATTAACGTTTGTCACTCAAAGATTAATTTTTCTAATATTTCAAGAAAGAATTATGGGAAGGGTAATTATGTTGATTTTTGTAGAAACTTTTCTAAAGTTAATTGGAATTTTTTGTATTCTTTTAATGATGTAAATCATTGCTTGGATGGGTTTTTAAAGATTCTTAATAGTTTTATTGATTTGTATATTCCCAATAAGTGACCTTTTTATAAGGGTTTTCCTCATTGGTTTTCATGCGATCTTATTAAAATTATTAAAAGGAAGTCTTATCATCGTAGACTTTATTTTCAAACACAGAATATCTTTTTTTATAATAATTTTGTTAATATCAGAAGATTAGTGAAGCATGTTTATAAAAGAGATTTGAAGAATTATATTAGAAAAATTGAAGTTAATATCTCATCTAACCCTAAAGAATTATGGGATTTCATTAAAAAGTCTGGTTTGGGTAGAAAAAGGGTTCAAGCTACTCATGGTTTCACCTTAAGTGCAAATGACTTTTCAAAACATTTTGCTGATGTATATTCATCACATGATGCAATATCTTCAAATATTGCATTATTTTGTAATTCTTCAACTGTTCATTGTATGATTGACCATATTTCTAAGGATGATGTTGTTATGGCTATTAAGCAACTTAAAATTCATTCTAGTTTGGGAAATGATAATATTCCTTCATTTATTTACAAAGGGCTAGCTGAATTTATTGCAGTACCTCTTGCATTTATTTTTAATTTATCACTGAATTCTTGTGTTTTTCCTAATGTGCTTAAGTGTGCCAAAATGGTCCCAATTTTTAAGAATGGTTCACGTGATTGTGTTAATAACTATAGACCTATTTCTGTTTTACATACTATTGCTAGAATTTTTGAGAGGTGTGTTTATAATAAAATTATTTTAGATGTTAGTAAGCTCATTTCTTCTTCACAGCATGGTTTTATACCTAATAGATCTGTAGAAACTAATTTGCTAACAATTTATGATCATATAGCTCATGCAATTGAGGACCATCAGAGACTTGATGTTATTTATTTTGATTTATCAAAAACTTTTGATAATGTAGACCACAGTATTCTTCTTCACAAATTATATCAAATGGGTTTTTCTACTAAGCTTGTTTATTGGTTTCAATCCTTTCTTCATGGTCGTACTGCATATATTAAATTTAATAATACTATTTCATCTAATTTTAAATGTAATTTGGGAGTTCCTCAGGGTAGTATTTTAGCATCTATGCTTTTTAACATTTATATGAATGACCTTAAGGATTGCTTAAAATCTTCTTATCTTTTGTGCTATGCAGATGACTGTAAAATCTTTAGAAGAATCACATCTGTGTTTGATTGCACTCTTCTTCAAAAGGATATAGATAATTTTAGTGCTTGGTGTGATCTAAATAATATGACTGTTAATTTCAGTAAATGTTCCTTAGTCTCGTATTCTAAAAAATCTGAAGTTTTGCATTTTTCTTATTTTATTAATTCTCACAAAATTGCTTCCGTTGAATCCCAAAAAGATTTGGGAGTTATATTTTCTAGTAATGGATCCTTTCTTCCTCATTTGGAAATGATTATTGGTAAGGCTTTAAAAATTGTAGGTACTATTCTAAGGTTTGGTTATCATTTCAGTAGTGATACAAAATTTAAATTATTTTTATCATTGGTTCTTCCCATCACTGAATATTGTTCAGTCATTTGGAATGCTAGCTCTAAACAGGGATGTAATTTATTACAATCAGTCTCTAATAAGTTTTCTAAATATGTTTCTTTGGGAAATAAAATTGTTGTTCATCTTTCTTCTAGAAGACAATATAGAAATCTTAAATATCTTTATAAACTTGTTAATAAAATAGTTCTTTTATCTAACACAATTTCTATTGTTATAATTAGATCTCATGTGCATGATACTCGATCAGCTTCTGTTTGTTACATTAAAACTTGTCATTCCAATGTTCTTAGATTTTCTCCTTTATTTAGGCTACCATCTTTATAGAATCAGATTTGTAGTAATATTAATTACTTCAATTTAGATTATAATCAATTTTGTAATGTTATTAAATTTAAATGCCAGATTTGATTGGTTTAACTTGGTTTTGTTTATATATATATATATATATATTTGTTAAATTGTTTTTTTTATTTATTATTTTGTTATGTGTTTTATATTTATCCCTTTTATTTATTTGTTATTATTAATGTCTTAATAATAATTGTTTATATGCTGATGTTTAATTTTACTTTAGATTTTTAAATGTATTAATTATCTTTTATTAAAATATGGCACATACTTATATTAATAATTTGTCATTTAAACTCATTTATGTATTTATATATTTGTTATGGTGCAATGCTGTAATTGGCTTTATGCTGTAGTTTTGTATGGTAAACAAAATGAATTGAATTATTATTATTATTATTATTATTATTATTATTATTATTATTATTATTATTATTATTATTATTATTATTATTATTATTATTATTATTATTATTATTATTATTATTATTATTATTATTATTATTATTATTATTATTATTATTATTATTATTATTATTATTATTATTATTATTATTATTATTATTATTATTATTATTATTATTATTATTATTATTATTATTATTATTATTATTATTATTATTATTATTATTATTATTATTATTTTTTTTATTATTATTATTATTATTATTATTATTATTATTATTATTATTATTAAACACAAAACTGAAACATCACTTAACTTTACAAATAACTAATTGTAAGTTTAATATAACAAAAATAAAACAAACAACAGAAGAAAGAAATTTGTTAATCTAAAAAAGAGAAACCCTCAAGAGTTTATTAAGATACAGTACTGTGATTTTTTGTGATATATTTTATTATTAAATATAACGGGGATCTTTACTTTAATATAAACTATATTGTTTTACATGAAATCGAATTGTATATCATTTCAATGCTGAATAAAAAAATGACTAAGTCTCAGAGAAAAGCTACATCTGTTTGAGAGATTTTAGTAGAGAGTATTAATCTTTTAATCATTATTAAAGAATATCCCTCAGAAGTATCTTTTATTAAAGAATATCTTTCAAAAATACAATAATATTTTAATAATTAACAATATAGCAATTTATATGTATATTAATATTACGGAATGAATTATTTTTCACATATGCACT
This sequence comes from Epiperipatus broadwayi, assembly GCA_028023455.1. Taxonomy (NCBI): domain Eukaryota; kingdom Metazoa; phylum Onychophora; class Udeonychophora; order Euonychophora; family Peripatidae; genus Epiperipatus; species Epiperipatus broadwayi. The sequence continues at coordinate 4,301,264 of JAQFVV010000018.1, forward strand.
AAAATTGTTATGCATTCTCCTGTTACCTATTATTTTAAGATAATTATTGACAGGAGAATGTGTGTCAATTTTAGTGCATGTGTGAAAAATAATTTCTTCTAACAATATTTTAATAAGATAGTTGAGAAAGTCAAGATAGATAGATAGATAGATAGATAGATAGATAGATAGATAGATAGATAGATAGATAGATAGATAGATAGATAGATAGATAGATAGATAGGTAGGTAGGTAGGTAGGTAGATAGATAGGTAGATAGATAGGTAGATAGATAGGTAGATAGATAGGTAGGTAGATAGATAGGTAGGTAGATAGATAGATAGATAGATAGATAGATAGATAGATAGATAGATAGATAGATAGATAGATAGATAGATGGACAGATAGATAGACGGATAGACAGATAGACAGATAGATAGATAGACAGATAGACAGACAGACAGATAGATAGATAGATAGATAGATAGATAGATAGATAGATAGATAGATAGATAGATAGATAGATAGATAGATAGATAGATAGATAGATAGATAGATAGATAGATAGATAGATAGATAGATAGATAGATAGATAGATAGATAGATAGATAGATAGATAGATAGATAGATAGATAGATAGATAGATAGATAGATAGATAGATAGATAGATAGATAGATAGATAGATAGATAGATAGATAGATAGATAGATAGATAGATAGATAGATAGATAGATAGATAGATAGATAGATAGATAGACAGACAGGCAGGCAGGCAGGTAGGTAGGTAGGTAGGTAAGTAGATAGATAGATGGGTGTGGGTAAGTAGGTAGGTAGAAAGACAATAAAGTGATTGATAAGTCAATGAACAGATGTTTTTATTCCTGATCTTTTATTACTTTTAAATCAAGATTAAAGACAATGAAATGTTGGTATATTGGACTTGAAAATATACATTAATAATAACGCATCAGAATCACATAAATTTTCAAAAGAGAATATTGTCTGTGAAATATCTAAATGTGTCTTTATCTATTGAAAATATGATACAAAGTTTATGGTCAATCATAATATTTAGTACAATTTGAAATGATGTTGTTACAGCTTAAAAGACAAACCTATTAATATGTTGTCTTTTATATGATGATTGAATATCACAGAAAGCAAACTACACTGAAGTTACATTTTTCAGATAAAATGAAATTTATAATTATAATACGTATTGTAAGATTTGTAATTTACATAATGTGAAATAAAAATAATTTTGATAAAAATGATAATGACAATACTAAGAGTTGTTGGTATAAATCTTAGGAAAAACTACAGATAAAGTATTGATAATATTAAAAGAAATCTTATAAATGTGAATCAAGTATAGAATCAAATCATATCAGCAAGATGTAGAATAAAAATCTTATTGATGCATAGTGGATATATCTGAAAGATACAAAGCATATGGATGCAGATCCAGTATTTTTACCAGATATTTAATTTTTGGTTAATATGTTATGAAACAGAAAGATTTTTTAATATTAATAGCAGGCATGAAAAATATAATATTTTTTGTTATCCATATAAATCAGATTATAAATAAGTTGGATGATTCTGAACAGTTTGGAACAAAAATGTGCTATTTGATGATAATCCCTTAAGATTTTTGTGAAGTGTTATTGTTGATTAAAATGTGATTCCTTCATTATAAGACCTCATTGCTAATACAACAAAGCAGATATTTTGTTATCCAATCCTTATTATATAGAACTCAAAAAGCACAAGAGTTGATCATTTTACTTATAAAAATATAATATCATTGAAATTTATTAATAATAATTTGACAAAGGATATTTGAAAATATTTATATAATTTTTTTTTAATTTTGGAGAAGTTATATTTCAATTAGATCTCACAATATGATGATAGAGATAATACAACATATATAGAGTTATGTCATCTAAAAAAAACATTTTTTTTAGTTTTTTGTCTAATATTTTTTTATCTCTTTAATTAGAAATAAAAATATGTCTATTTTGTATAATTGTATGTGAAAAGTAAATGTTGACTAGCGTTTATTTATTACTATTACTTTAATTAGATTTATTTTAAGAAAAACACGTTTTATATATTTTTTGATCTGATTTTTTATGAAATAGATTAATTTGATTATTTAAAAACAAAAATTAAATTTTTATTCAAATAGTCAAATAATACTTTATGCTTATTTAAAAATTATAAAGTAACTGCAAGACAAAATTGAAAGTATATTAGAGTCTATAAAAAGACAAAAATATTAATTCAAAAAGCTGTTGTATCTTAACAATTGCAGTGAAAACTGTAATAAGTGGAGAATAACAGATGGCATAACGAGTGTCAACAAAGCAGAATCTACTGGGAAATTAAAGTTCATGCATAATAAGTAGTTCCAAGGAAAACCATCTCTTATAAATTGCAAACTTTTGTCTCTATAGTCTTCAACTTGTTCTGAAAATTGGTGAAACCATCTCAGCAAAAATAAAAACAGTGTTATTGTTGTTTAAGGAATTAATCTTCAAATAATCTTTTCAATTATTCTATCATCAGTTATACATATGAGAAGTGGATCTCAAAAAAGTTAAGAGCTGTATTAAAATTATTGCAGAAAATAACCAAAAAATTTGCATGATATGGCAAGATAGTTAGTAATTAGCTGATAGTGCATAATATTTATTATAAGTAGATATCTTCATAAAACTCTATATTCAAGCTAAAAAAATAGTTTACTAGATAAATAAAAAAAATTCCATAACTTCAAAACAATTTTCAAACTTTAAATATATTTTGAACAATTAAACATTCTCAACTAACAACTTATAGCTTTTCTGATACATTTTAACTTAATATTATTATAATGTTGCATTAATTTATTCAGCAAAAATTATGTGTTAATTTATATATATATATATATATATATATATATATATAAATTAACACATAATTACAGAATTATATATATATATATATATATATATATATATATATAATTCTGTTTTATACTTCATTACTTATATATAATAAATTTTACATGTGTATGTTGATTGTTTTAGGAAATTTATAATTATTCTTTCTTGATGTTTTTGGTTTTTCCATTCTGCTTGATACAGTTTTGGTGCCGTATATCATCATCATCATCAACCATTATCAATCCACTGCAGGATAAAGGTCTCACCAAGTTCAATCCATATTCTCCAATCTTTAGCTTCTCTTCTCCACATCACCCCTGCACCCTTTCTTATTTCATCCATCCATCTAACATGTAGTCTTTTTCTGGGTCTTTTACAATCTTTTGGAATCCAGTTTAAAATTTCAATTGTCCATCTATTATCATCTCTTCTAGCAATATGTCCAGCCCAACTCCACCCATTCTTTTAATTTTTTTAATGAGGTCAGTAACACCTGTTTGTTCTCTTACCCATACATTGCGTTTTCGATCTCTTCTTGTTATATCCAACATGCATTAAGTTGAATGGAAAACCAAAAACATCAAAAAAAGAATTTTTTTATTTAATATAACAAATTTTTAATTCTTAGCTATATAAGTAACTAATTCATATAGTACATTTTATTATTTATCACCTAAATTTTATTGTTCTGTTAATACTTGGAATTCTTTATTCATTGTTTTATTCTTTTAATCATCTATTGCATTCCTGTGATTTCAGACTTTTCCACTGAGAACCAACTAAGATAAATAAAAAAAAATTGCATTTCTTACTTAAATAAGTATTTCCTCTGCCCAAATATATAATATTAATGTTATCAGTAGCCTATTAATTATCAATATTATCAACATCAATTAATCACTTAAACAATTGTGCTTCATTGTATGTAATCTAATGGTTTGTTTTCACTATTACTTCAAAACAATAGTTTCTTTCAGATTTAATTTGTTTTTTAACTTTATCTTTACATAATAAATTTAACTAAATTCATTTCTAGATAATCTTATTATTATAAATTTTGAATTTATTACATATGCTGATATAGTCTAATTAATAAACTATGCTTATGAAGTGTTTTTTTAGTTTGTTTTTTTTATTATTATTAATTTTCTCTTTTTTTTTTGCTCTATTTTTATAAATTCGTATTTTGCAAAAAAAAAAAAAAGATGAAGTATTTAATTAGAGCTAAAACATTTTCAAACCAACTAATTAATTTTGCTCTACTTTAATAGAAAATAATTTGAAATACACATTAATTATGTTTTCAGCCCTCCCCCCCATATTAATTTAGTTGGTCTTTTTTTATTCTTTGATAGTTTCTTTAAATACAGGATTTCATAAAAATTCACTGAAGTAATTGCAAATCTCTCTATATACAACAACTAAAAAATTAAGCCTATTTTTATAAGGCTTTTTTTCCAATAATTTGTTAAGTTCATAAATAAATAAAATATTTATCTATTTGTTAAATTTAATATTTTAAAGACTTAGAATTAATAATAGATTAGAAATTTGTATTTTAAATATATATATATTGAAAAATTAACAAGTTTGTTAGTTTTTACAGCCATATATATTAAATAGATGGCTTATATAGCTCATAAGTTTCAATTTATATATTTAAGGGATTTCTTACTATGTTTTTATAAATAATTTTTATCTATGATGTAATGAAGAAAGCTGAATTAAGCTGCCAATTAAAAACATGTACTGTTGACTGAGATCATGTCATCTACCAATATCATATATATATATATATATATATATATATATATATATATATATATATATATATATATATATATATATATATATATATATATACACTTAATGTTATTAGAAAGAACTTAAACTTAATATAAGCTGAGCAATGATTGTATATATGTGTGGAAGATGGTGATCTGGACCAACTAATGAGTGCTGGTTTAGGATGAAATACATATATTGAAGATCATTTATTTTTTTCACATGTATGTGGTCATGTGTATCAGTTGTATAAGATGGAGTGCATAGCTATGAAAAGTGAGAAAAAATCTCAGTTCAAGTTTTTTCTAATTGCATTAAGTTTAGTATAGAAAATGTACTTATTTAAATATTATATATTCAGCCTATATTCTTCCCATCCCTCTTCCATCTATTTAAATGAATACATTAGGGTTCTACATGTGAGGTGTCAGAGTCACTTAATGTCAACATGGTTATAACAATAATATTGGCATCAGCAAAGGCTTTGAGTATTTCAATCATTGTATTTTCAATGATATGAATGGCTGAAGAATTGGAGGTTGGAGAAGATTGAAGCTTGTCCATTGAAGTTCAAAGATTTGCTATCTTAATATAAAATTAGCAGTGATTGTCAACCAACTGATGAGTACTAGTTTAGCACAAAATATGTATATTGAAGATCATTTATCTTTTTCACATATATGTAGTCATGGGTATTGCTTGTATAAGATGGAGTGCATAGCCAAGTAAAGCTGGAAAGTTTGTGTTCAAGTTTATATATATTCTGCATGAGTACATAGATTATTGTTAACAATATTACAACAATAAATCTTAATAATTTTTGCTTTTTGCTGATCCAGCCTTTTGATACAAATTCTGGCTCAGCAAAAACCAAAAATTGTTAAGATTTATTGCTGTAATTTTTGACAATAGTCTATATACTCTTGTAGAATATATTCTTACATATTATCTACAATATATAAATATTATATACTTTAAATATATATTATTATTTACTACATTCTTATGTTAATTGCTCAAGGATCATGTAAGCTGCCCAAATACTACATATTAAGCACAATATCATTGAATTCACCAAAGTGAGAATCAACCCAGAACCCATCATCTCATATATCTATTTCTCTATTACAGTGATAAACTGTATTGGGAACATTTTTTGGAGGGAGGATAAAATATTTTTATTTGATAATCAATAAGCAAATTATCAATAATCTAGATAGATTACATTAACTTATCGGTAATGCTATGAACATATGATTTTTTTTTGTAGTAAGGATGATATTTTTTTATGTACACATTTTTTTAAAAAAAAACTAATATAAATATTATAAAAAGGTGTTTATTATTTTATATAAAGAATAACAATAAGTTTTATCTGGTATACACAAACAGCTGTAAGTCTATATCTCTAATCTATGAAGAAAAGTAGAAATAAACTTGTGAGACTTACATTTAAAACATAAATATTATTTATATGACATTAAATATAGTATTAGGTTATCACATCTACAAATTATAAAAAATATACAAGAAAAGTATTATGGAAAGTAATAAACTCATAAATGGTTTTTCATAACACACAATATGATTTCAATAAATATTTTAAAAATTATTTTATAGTGCAGAATATTTATAAATTGTTCACACCACAATAAAAAAATTTAAAATGTATTTTTGTTAAAGTTATTTTTAAATAATTTTCAGTATTTGAACAGCAGGAATAGTTTTGTTACTAAAATTTTCTAATATTTTCTTTCATAAAGCATCTAATTGTGATAATTATAGTTTTATATCTTATGGCCTTAGTCTATACTTTCATTATAGTCATTGTACCTATACTGAATATGCTTCAGTTTATACACATATAAAATCAATTAAAATAAATACTGGTAAATTGATTATTTTTGAAAAAGATGCTGTTGATATAATCAATACATGCAAATTTACATATAAAGTGGTATCCAATGTGCATCCAGTTACATATGCTTTGAAAACAATTCCTGAACATTCTTTGGAAAGATTTAAATCTGTATTTGCAGAACATTTAGTTATTTATAATGGAAAGTTTTGCTTTGATAGTGCTTTTGTTTTACATGTGGAAAATGATTTGAAGGAAAGAAAAATTAAAGAGCCATATTTTAGAAATGTGACAGATAATTTATAAATATATATTTTATATAATTATGTTAATATACATACATAAATTATGAAAAGTTGCTATTCATGTGGGAACATTAATGTTGTAGGACTTAAATGAGATTTTTTTTAAAAATTTTAACTATAAATGCTACTGGGGATGGAAGACTTGCTGAAAGCGAGCTTTATCTATTATTTATTTTTATATATTGGCATTTTGATTGTTGTAAAGTTTATTCAAGAGTTTTTGGTTTATATATATATATTCAATTGTATTATTAATTACCAAAAAATATTTTAAAATAGCTAACACTGAAGTCTGATTTTGTTATGATTAATTGTATAAACATTATGAATGCTAGAACTAAATAAAGCTATTCAAACTCTATTTAAAAACAACTTGATTAAAACCTGTATTTTTATTATATGTTCAAATATTTTTTTTTAAAATATAATATTGCTACTTTATTGTTCTCTCTACATTATATTTATTGTTTTAACTTTGGATATAAAATATTTTTATCTTTTCTTGATTATCTATATATAAACATCCAAATGTATATCACTAGCTAAAAATTCAAATATAAATTGGCAAATCACCCTCTCAAATGTTATGCAATTTCAGAAACGTCCTCTATGAATATATATAAAGTCTGAATTTTAATTAAATAACTACTTGGATCATTTTATTGGAATTCAGATTTATATTTATTTACAGGGGCATTGCTGAAATAGCATAACATTGGGAGGGTAACTTGTCATATATATATATATATATATATATATATATATATATATATATATATATATATATATATATATATATATATATATATATATATATATATATATAAAAAAATACAAAACCACCCCAAATCTAAAATTTTATAGTGACTAGTTTAGCTTTATGCTTGTAATGTATATATATATATATATATATATATATATAAAATATATAAAAATATATATATATATATATACCTTGACATATCCATCTGAAATGTTAGATGAAAATTGTATTAGAAAAATAAATTGTATTGCCAGAAGTATAATTTTATAGTTCATATCTAACAGATAAATCAATAGTGCATTGCATTTATTTATGATAAGAAAGATTTGTTTACGATTATGTATATTATAAATATGTATTTGTAAATATTACTATTTATTTTTCTTTACACATCAGATGATGCAGTAAGATATAATCAAATCAGAGCAAAATTAGATTGCTAGTAATATAATTGTACAATACATATTAAATGTAAAATATATTTTATAGTGAATTACATTATATCTATAATAAAAAGCTTTGTATTTTATAAATATAAACTCAGTACAGTCTTTTTTAAAGTAAAACAATTCTGTTGAACATAGGACCACATTGATGGGATATAATATATGTATGTTTTTATGAAAGATGTGTTTGGGAATAACCTATGTTTAATAAACTAAATTTACCAACATTTCAATAAGATAACACTTATCTCAACTGGGTGAAAAAATATAATAATTATCATATGGTTATAGTAGATAGAACTGTTTCATGTGGTTGCTGACTCACGTATTTGTTGAATAGTATGATTTATATTTAGCAGTATTTTTTATATCCATTTGCATTAAGAAACTCTTCCAAATAGTTGACAAATGTATTATTAATGCAATTTGTGTTTTTAAAAGTTTTTATAGATTTTCTATATATTCTTTGGTGATGTTTATGGCATATTACTTAGGAAATCTATGCAATGACCAGTATCCAAAACATGCAGAGCAAGTGCTAAAGTTGTTGAGGTTTTTAAATTAAATTTTAAAATATTCATTTCAATATTTATATATATAAGTGTAATAATGCTCAAGGCTAAATAGTTTTATAAGTAACCATTAGAAACCAGTCAACACTTAGACAATTCTAATATAGATAACAATCAATAATCTCTAACTGTTGGCAACCTTCTTTCTTGTTAAAAGAAGGTTGGCTTGACAACAGTTTGAAATTGTTAATTATTATCTATATTGGGTTTGTCTAAGTGTTGATTGGTTTATAATAGTTATATATAAAATAGAAGCAAACAATATCTAGCTCATATATTACCAAATGTTAATAAATAAAGTGTGGCCATGCTTAATTTCAGTTTCATATTATTTAAGCATCATTTGTTGCTGATGCTGAAAATAAAACATTTATTTTATTTAATAACCATATTTTTATATCACTTTAAAATTATAGATAAGTATTACAAACTGAAGAGATAACTCAATCATTTAAAGATCTTATAATATCAATGTAAAGTTTGTCTTATAAATATATTAAGAACTAAATATGCTTAATTTAAATTATACATGTATATTAAATAAAAGCAAACAATCTTCATTAGCCAATAATGATTATGCTCATGCATCAATATATATAACAGAATAAGGAACAATTACTCTTAACTTTAGCTTTGATGTTATTTAAGCAAATATTTGTTTTCAAATTTGGGAAATAAAGTGTTCAGTTTATATAATAACTGTATTTTAAATATGATGTCATTTATTTTGAAATCATGGTTAAGTATTACAAAGCAAAGAGATATTCTGACTTTTAAAGACATTATAATGTCAATGTAAAATTTGTATTATAAATATAAATATATTAAATATATTTAGCCTAAAATATGTTTGTAAATTAAATTAAATGCACACAACCTCCATTAGCTAAGATTGATTACTCTTGAATTCAATATTGATGTTATTTAAGCAAACATTTGAGGATACTGATGTAAACAATGTGTTTGTTTTATTTAATAGCCATATTGTTAGTTTAAAATTTTAGTTAACATTCTATCTTATTGCTACAAAATTGCTTATGTTGATGTGATTTGGGGCATTACAATGATACTTCGATTACTTTAGCTTTTCTCTTATTATTTTGGGAGTATTTATAATATTAATTTGTCAGTATTTTTTTTCTTAGAATCATTAATTAAAATTATTAGTTAAAAAAAATTCTGATATCTGTATCATAAATACCTCATATAAAATTTGAATATGAGAGTAAGCTAACAATATTTGGATATTACTGATGGTTAAATTGTTTGTCCTGAAGACAATTCCAATTGTAGGTTTTGTTTTTCTATTTTGAAAAAAAAAATGTAATTTTTAATAATTATTTACATATTTATTTATGCAATATATTTGTAAAATGTTCATTACTTCATTTCACTTGGATTTTATTTGAAAAATGTTAGTTTTTAAGAGAAGACAAGTTTAAAATCATATTTATAATAGAAGCAGAAGCTATTGTTTTTTACTGGCTACAGACAATTTCTTTCAACAAAAATTCATTTCTATTTAAAAAATAGAATTTAAATAGAAAATATTTTATATTGCCATTTTTACGAATAAACAAGATTATAATCCAATAAAAAAAGTGATATTGTTATAATTAAGAATTAAAGTTTAGTATTTTATTTTTTTTATTTTGCAAATTTCAAATATTAACTTTTAAAATAACTTCCATTAGTAAGATTATATTTGTAATAAATAATGAAAACGTTATCAATATATGACATAGAATAAAGATTTAATTGTAAAATTAAAATGTTGGAAATGATCAAAGTTCTCAGTGGGATCTTTTAAATAAGAGAGGGGGAATTGATAGTGAACAGATTAAATATTACAAAATAATGAGATTCTTTTATTTTAAAGACCTTATAATATCAATGTGAAGTTTGTTTTATAAATATAAATATGTCAAATAATAAATGCACTTAGTCTAATATATATATATATATATGTGTGTGTGTGTGTGTTAAATGGAAACGAACCATCTCTGAGAGCTTATTGCTTTTTTTATGTTTATTAATGTGTGAGCACAATCATTCTTAGCTGTTGGAAATTGTTCTGCTTCCATTTAATTCACATGTGTACTTCAGATTAAGTGTATTTGGTGTTTAATATATTTATATTTATGAGACAAACTTTATGCTAATATTGTAAGATCTTTAAAAGTGAAAATATGTTTTTCCCTTGTAATTTATAAATTTCATTTTAGAATGATGTAGACTGCAATTAAAACATGGCTATTAAATAAATTGATTGCTTTATTTACGGCCTCATCAACAAATATTTTCTTAAATATGATCAAACGAATAGCAACCTTTATTTCTTTATATTATAATGCTTGATCATTTTTAGCTATGGATTGTCTTTATCCATCTAATTTACATATATACATTAGGTAAAGTATATTAAGTATTTCATATATATATATATATATATTGTAAATATCAATAGGTCGATATTTATATTTTAAAAATTTGTTATTTGTTATTAAAAAAAAAAATCTCTTTAAGTTAAAGTTTACATATGAAATATTTAAATTTTTCTTTTATGTTTATTAAATATAGTTATTATTTGAAGTTATTATTTTATTTATATATATTGATAGTACATCGTTATAAACATTTAATTATTAAAATAAATAAGGACATATAAATTGTTGATTAAAAAAAAAAAATTATTTTATTTGCAATGATTACTAAATGCAATAAATAATTATTTATGTATATTTTAAAAGATGTCAAATTTTCGATTTGATACTTTTTATATGTATACTTAATATTTTATTTTTATTTTGATATTAATTGTTGTAAAAGAGAACATATATATATAACATGAGTTTTAAAATAGCATCTGCTGGCATGAAACCACGCGACAATAATAAGGAAGCCATTATTAGGATTATTGCTTATAAAAATGGGATATAGAACAAACAACTGAAGGATAGAATTTTATTACATTTTATTTCTTTAAAGTTTACCATTTTTTTAAAAAAATACTGAAGTAACGTATATATATTTTGTAATAAACATATAAATTATGACGGGGTAATAAGGATATATCGCAGCCCTAGCTGCGATATATCATCATCGCTTTCATATATTCTAAAGCAATTTTTCAATGGAACAACTAAAATTTTCAACGTATAAATTTCATCGCGTCTGGAGTTAAAAGCTGGCATAGCTATCTTAAATGTATTATCGTCAATTTAATTCTAATCTGAAAGTAATTGTAATTGATGTACTGGATTTAACATTTTAATAAAATATGCATATATTCAAGAATTAATAATCTTCTTTAATGAAATCGTTTCGTCGTCTTTTATAGAATGCATTCTAAAATTAAAAAAAAAATATATACAGATGAAAAAACTCATGGACTAAATTAATTCTTAAAAGGACAATCAACTAAGTGAACTTTTAAAAAGGTATTTAATAATTATATATTTATATGAGTGATGTGTGGATATATATTTTTGAGATTGATATATTTTTTTTTTTTTGTTTATTTTTATTTTTCATTGTAAAATGTAACGTTTGTGAATGATCAATTTAAGCGTCTTGTTCTATTATAACATTAAACGTATAACAGATGATGTTTAAGATAAATATTTAAATAATTTTAAAATCTGAAAATATAATTTATAAGTTGAGGTACTATATATATTAATTATTATCTTTATATTATAACTATTAGGCAGAAATATGTCTTTATATATTTATTGTTTATATTAATATTGAAACATTAATATTATTTAAAGTCAAACGATAACATAAAATAAAGATGTGCTATTTATTTTTATAAATAATGCCTTTGTAATTATTTAAAGATCGATACTATATTATTCTTATTTTCTTAATGCCAAAGTTATTAGTAAATTAATTAAATTTACGACTTAATAAAAGATAATTTCTTATTTCATTTATTACTTGGTTTGTAGGTCACTTACATATATTATTATTTTTCATACACATATTTAGAGGTACATAAATTTATATAGTAGATGTGTATATTTGAATTTAATAAAAGTCCCTTTATTTTTGATATATATATTTGATTAGTTAGTCACATCAACCTAAAAGATAAATTATAATGAAAGATCTCATTGATTAGTATGATTTTAGATTTGTTTTATATAAAGCTAGCTGGGAGGGCAATTTAAACAATTTATTAAAATATAATTGGAACAAGTTTGTTTTTCCTTCATTCTTTAATATAAATGGAATACCTCATATACGTTCCATTATATTTAACTTGCTTAATTATGGGGCTACTCATATACGTTTCCATTACATTTGGCTTGCCCAATCGTGGGCTATCTTATACCTAACCTATAGTTTCCATTACATTATTTATATATAACCGGGATAATTTTGTCTTTCTTCAATTTAAATGGAATGCAGCAAGTACATTCCATTACATTTGGCGCAACAACTAGGGCTAGAAATAAGCTAATTAGGGCTTGAAATACCCCACATACTTGAGATTAAGATGTCTAGTATATATATTAATATGAGATGTATGGTTTAAAGAAAAAGAAGCATTTTTGTGTGTTTAATTTTTTTTTATATAAATGGAAATATTTTAGCCTTATGTTTAGATGGTGATGGTTAATATTATTGTATTTTTTTTTTTAGTGATGAAAGATAAATATAGTCATGAAGCAGTTTAATTTCAATTTAAAAAGTATATTGATGGTGTTGAATTATAGTATAATAATTTTGTACATATTTGGAAAGTTTGAGTTGTAGAAAATCTATAATTTTGAAGGTTGGATGGGATATTTGATTGTTGGAGTTTGGTTGGTTCTGTTGCAGGTATTGATGTTGGATGGGGAATTTTGGTTATTATCTTGAGGATGTAATGCATTCATGTCATTTATGATTGATTAATCTCATTCATTGCTCCAACCCAAATCTTGATGTTTATTATTATTATCTATCATGAAGCAGTTAACAGTAGTCCTGCCATGATTTTATCTTTAAAACTCCAGAGAGAGTAAGATATAATTATTTTAATATAAGTATAATATTTGCCTCTAAGTCTCCCAAAGATGAGCAAGGAAATATTTATAAATAATAGCCCCTAAGACTTAAATATAAGCAGGGTAGTGTAATGGTGTTCTAAGAAAAATTATTATGGGTTGTAGTAGATAGGATAGAATGAAATGTGATAGTCATCTAAGTGTTCATGAAACATTGTATGCTTTGGGAGTAATGATTGAATTCTTTTATCTACATCAAAGTTGTGAAGTGCTAATCAATCTTTTGGTTGTCAATATCTGTCGGATCTTTGGAGGAATAGATAAGTATATAACTTAAATATATAACACCAAACTTAAGAGTTTGATTAATTGATTATTGTTTGTAACAAATAATCTATTACATCGATTATCAATTAGGGTTTGAAAACAAGTATATTAATATTTTTTTTTTTTTTGTAAGTGACTTTTAAACATGAAGTTCAATTAGTGAATATTTGTTAGTAGTAAACTGCATTAGTACAATTTTAGTAAAATATTTCGAGCACAAAAGTTAATAATAAGTGAAGTGGATATTTTTTTTTATGTGTATAAAATGGTATTAAGTATTAAAGTCCAGAAAATTTATAGGTATCGATTTAAGTATTTTATATTTAACTACCATTATTTTGAATGAGAAAGTTGTCTCACTATATTATCAAATTAGTTATTTTAAGGCATGTGAACATTTAGTTGTAGTTTAAATATTTCAAGGTTATATTGAATTTGATATGAAGTATCCACATTTTAATATAGTATAAGTGTAGAACATTTATTATCATTAAATATAAATAAATGTTATTTAATGATATCAGTTGTTACTCTCTGCATATATATATTTTAGAGAAATTTGTTGATGTTATGGTGATAGATAAGATTATTTTTTTTTTTTTTTTAAGCCAAGAAGTTCATGAGTTCAAATAAGTAAAATTTAGATTGTTAGATAGCTATTATGTATTATAAGATTAAAAGGCTTGTATTTTTAGTTAAAAAATTGCTTGTTGGAATAATGATTGGAGATGGTGAGCCCTTGATCTGTGATAATTACTATATAGAAATAAATATATATATATATCTTAGATTTTTTTTTTTGAGCATATAGTATTGTAATTCTAATCATAATAATAATGAATGACAGTAGTGAAATGTCAGTTAGTGGTAGTTTTGATATGGGGAATTTAATAGAGAAACTGGAGGCTATGATGAAAACCAACTCTAATGAATTGAAAGATCTTAGAGCTGAGATGAAAATAAACTCTAATGAATTAAAAGATGAACTTAGAGCTGAGATGAAAATAAATTCTGATAAACTAGAGACTAGCTTAAAAACAAATTCTGATGAACTTTCTCAGAAGCTAGAATCTAAATATGATGAACTTAGAGTTGAGATGAAAATTAATTCTAATGAATTAAAAGTTTTGGTAGATGATAGTATTAGAAGAGTAGAAATAAAATTTGATGAAAAGATGGAAAAATATAGAGAAGAGACAATAGTGGAAGCTAATTCTTTAAAAGCAAAAATTGAAGAAATAAATAATGAAATGAAGGAAGAAAATCAAGGAATTATAGCCAGATTAGAAGTAGTTGAAAGAAAGACTATAAAGAAACCTAAAATTTTTGATGAATACTATAGTAAGGATAAAAGAATTGATGAATCTGTAGAAATAAAATTAAATTCTTTAGGTGAAAAATTACTAAAGATTATGGATAATACCAGTAATAAATTTAAAGATAAAATACAAAATCTAGTTCAAAAATGTACCATTAATTGTGGAAACGTTTATACAAAAATTAATATTTACAAAGAAATATTCTTTACAAGAATTAACAATATAATATGTAATGTAAATTTTATGGAAGTAGAAATTGATCCAAATGGAGATTTAGGCAAAGTCAAAATAAAACTTAAATTCAGAAGTAAAGAGAAAATTAAAATAGATTTTCTTGAGATAATTTATACCAGTAAAAATATGAAGAAAATTAAAGTAAAATTCAAAGAAATGAGTAGAGATAAGTTTAAAATAAATTATCTTAAAGGAAGTATAGATTTTATGAAAGATATTGGAAAAGCTAAAGTTAAACTTAAAGCTATAGATGGAAAGATAAATAATATTGATTTTCTTCAAGAAAATATAATTAAGGAAAGAGATTTAAGTAAACCTAAAGTTAAACTGAAAATAATTAATATAATAATGTTATTGTTGTAAAACAAAATGATTTTCAAGAGTTCTTTAATGTTGAAATTACATCAATCTGATTTGCGATTTTTAAAGGATTATTTAGAAAATTTGAATGAATACCATTCAAAATTATCCAGAGAATTGTTTTTTAATTGAATCTAGAATAAGTAAAATAAAGACTTACTCAAGTCGATGATGTTTATCAAGATAGTCAAAGGAAAAGTAAGATTATCTGATAAAATAGCAACTATTATTGATAAAGTTAAGAGTTATGTTAGTGCTTATGATCAAGTTACTATTTATGTAAAGGATATAGATGTAGAATCTAAGGAGTTCATAGCAAAATCTTTAGATACTTATCTCAAAATTATTCAAAAGCAATTGAGTTATACCAAAATGCTATATGAAAATCTTGTAAATTAGGGCAAACTTTTTCACAAAGTTTAACATACTGGAAATTCTTTACAGGAAGAATTGAAAAGGCACTTTTGATTATTATTATTTTTTTTTTTTTTAAGAAAACTTGGATAAATATCTAGATGATCTGAGAGATAGATATAAATAAATGAATGTGGTTATTAATATGAAAAATAATATTCTTTAAACCATGTTAGTCCTTAGAAAGATTACAAATTTGAGAAGTTTTTCGATATCTCTTAATTAATTAGTTATTTGCAAAGACATTTTTTTTTTCGGTGGATTTGAGGGTAATGTAAATATCAATAGGTCGATATTTATATTTTAAAAATTTGTTATTTGTTATTAAAAAAAAAAATCTCTTTAAGTTAAAGTTTACATATGAAATATTTAAATTTTTCTTTTATGTTTATTAAATATAGTTATTATTTGAAGTTATTATTTTATTTATATATATTGATAGTACATCGTTATAAACATTTAATTATTAAAATAAATAAGGACATATAAATTGTTGATTAAAAAAAAAAATTATTTTATTTGCAATGATTACTAAATGCAATAAATAATTATTTATGTATATTTTAAAAGATGTCAAATTTTCGATTTGATACTTTTTATATGTATACTTAATATTTTATTTTTATTTTGATATTAATTGTTGTAAAAGAGAACATATATATATAACATGAGTTTTAAAATAGCATCTGCTGGCATGAAACCACGCGACAATAATAAGGAAGCCATTATTAGGATTATTGCTTATAAAAATGGGATATAGAACAAACAACTGAAGGATAGAATTTTATTACATTTTATTTCTTTAAAGTTTACCATTTTTTTTAAAAAATACTGAAGTAACGTATATATATTTTGTAATAAACATATAAATTATGATGGGGTAATAAGGATATATTGCAGCTAGGTGCTGCATCATCAACGTTCATTAATTCCAAAGCAATTTTTCAATGGAACAACTAAAATTTTCAACGTATAAATTTCATCGCGTCTGGAGTTAAAAGCTGGCATAGCTATCTTAAATGTATTATCGTCAATTTAATTCTAATCTGAAAGTAATTGTAATTGATGTACTGGATTTAACATTTTAATAAAATATGCATATATTCAAGAATTAATAATCTTCTTTAATGAAATCGTTTCGTCGTCTTTTATAGAATGCATTCTAAAATTTAAAAAAAATATATACAGATGAAAAAAACTCATGGACTAAATTAATTCTTAAAAAGGACAATCAACTAAGTGAACTTTTAAAAAGGTATTTAATAATTATATATTTATATGAGTGATGTGTGGATATATATTTTTGAGATTGATATATTTTTTTTTTGTTTATTTTTATTTTTCATTGTAAAATGTAACGTTTGTGAATGATCAATTTAAGCGTCTTGTTCTATTATAACATTAAACGTATAACAGATGATGTTTAAGATAAATATTTAAATAATTTTAAAATCTGAAAATATAATTTATAAGTTGAGGTACTATATATTGTAACATTTATTTATATATGTTACAAATATATTGGCATTTGGTAAAAGCTAAAAAAGTAAATTTCGATTTTTTTTTGATTAGTATAAATTTTGTTAAGAGCGTACAATGAAAGTTAAATTATTCTTCGATATTTTTTTTTAATTAGTAATAACGTAATTGGAGAGAACAAAAAAGAATTCCAAAAGCAAGTAAAAAGATAAGCTAAAAGAAAAATATTTCTAGCTAATTAAACATGGCCGAAAACTTGATAAGAAAATAGAGACTTTAGTACCTAAAATTTTAAAAAACTGTATAAGATTAGAAAGGCATGGTACGAGCATGCGCAGAAGCCCTAAAACTGGATATAAAAAGGAGGGATCCGGTTGAAGGAGGGTCTTGTTCGTTTTATTTCGCTAGTTGGTCTTGGATAACATTTAATATGTCCAAGATCACTCGTCACCGAAGGAATTCGGCAATGTCGCAGTGAACCGGAGCCCCTGAAAACATCAGACCTAATGATGTACACCAGGAAAAGCCTTCGTGACCAACTGGGAAATGGACCACAAGAACAAGCAAGAACCAAACGGCCGAGCTCATTATTAAAAAAAAACTATGCATAGTTAGCTACAACCTTCGTGAATTCACAAAGCTTACCGGTAAGTTAAGAATAATAATCCTGATTGTGACCAAGTTAACTAGTTAAAAACTACTCGTGAAAATATAGCTATAAAAAGAATCCCGATAGTGACTTTATATTTCTATATGAGAGACTCTTAATTAACCAAGAACTTTTTGCTTATTTTAAATGATATTGATATTTTCTGTATATTTTCCACCTAGATTAAATGTGTTCTCTCCAAAATATTAAACAATATTTAACCTAGAAATGTTTTATTTTGTTAGAATAAAAGAGATTATATTTTTATCAACATTTTTTTTATTGTACGTTATTAATAGAAGTTATTATTTTTGTTATTAGATTTATTTTAGTGAAATAGGATTTAAGTGTAAGTTACCTTTGCCAATATGTTTCAATACGCCAGGGCTAACAATCGTAAAAAAAATCATTAATTCTCATTACGGTAGAATTACCGTACAAAATAAAAATATTATAAAAGGATCTTTTTATTTTTCTTCGTTTTACAATTTGCGAGAGGTGCTGGCGGCATATTTCAGCGGATTCTTAGGAATCCTGGCGCCCATAGGAAATAAAATTAAAAGTTGATTTATGTCTATGGTACAAATTCGTAATCAATTAATAGGCCGGAGTCGATCAGGAAAAATAGCTGTGTTAAGAATAGAAATACAACTTTCTTTTTTTTTCTTGATACAGTTTGATCAAACCACGCTCAAATATACATTTGGGGCGTATAGTGGTCTAGCAATACGAAAAACGAAACAATGGCGACCCAACTCGGGCTTCGATTTAACAACTACAACCTGAGATGAGTTGTAATGATAAAGAACATTACAATGATGACTCAAAGAAACTCACAGCCGGAAAATAAATTATGATTTTTTTGAAAAAAAAAAAATTATAAGAAAAAAAACTAACTAATTAAACCCAGATTATTAAAATATGAAAGAAGATATTTTTTTAATATGACTTCCAAAAAAAATATATATATGTATATTTTTTTATATATGTCTAAAAAACACGATCGTGGCTGATGTAGACGTAAGTCACAAGTATTTGACCGGGTAGGCGGTTACTGAAGAGGGGAATAACATAGCCCCGAGTCCTTATCCACAGTATATGAACATAAGACCATCTTTAAATGCTCGTCAGACTATTTCTAGCAGAGATCCCAATAAAGGGGAAGGCGGATCAAGTTGGACCAAGTTGCCACGGGCCTGTAAGACTCAGAACGATGAGCAACGCTCGTTTGTGCTTATAACTTGGGCTTCTTATTAGTAATAGTACACTAAAGCGGATAGGACACAGATGAATGTTGAAATATTTTCCATTCCCGCCGTGTTAGACCTAAAAGTGGGCATTAAAGCCGAACGTCGCTTGTGAATGAGTCTACACAACATATCAGCACGCTACTACACACACAAAAAAAAAAAAAATATATGAATTTGAAAAAAACTTAAGAATAAAATTAGTGTAAACCCCTATTTTATTCTCATCTCCTGGCACTGGTGGTATTGTAACATTTATTTATATATGTTACAAATATATTGGCATTTGGTAAAAGCTAAAAAAGTAAATTTCGATTTTTTTTTGATTAGTATAAATTTTGTTAAGAGCGTACAATGAAAGTTAAATTATTCTTCGATATTTTTTTAATTAGTAATAACGTAATTGGAGAGAACAAAAAAGAATTCCAAAAGCAAGTAAAAAGATAAGCTAAAAGAAAAATATTTCTAGCTAATTAAACATGGCCGAAAACTTGATAAGAAAATAGAGACTTTAGTACCTAAAATTTTAAAAAACTGTATAAGATTAGAAAGGCATGGTACGAGCATGCGAGAAGCCCTAAAACTGGATATAAAAAGGAGGGATCCGGTTGAAGGAGCGTCTTGTTCGTTTTATTTCGCTAGTTGGTCTTGGATAACATTTAATATGTCCAAGATCACTCGTCACCGAAGGAATTCAGCAATGTCGCAGTGAACCGGAGCCCCTGAAAACATCAGACCTAATGATGTACACCAGGAAAAGCCTTCGTGACCAACTGGGAAATGGACCACAAGAACAAGCAAGAACCAAACGGCCGAGCTCATTATTACAAAAAACTATGCATAGTTAGCTACAACATTCGTGAATTCACAAAGCTTACCGGTAAGTTAAGAATAATAATCCTGATTGTGACCAAGTTAACTAGTTAAAAACTACTCGTGAAAATATAGCTATAAAAAGAATCCCGATAGTGACTTTATATTTCTATATGAGAGACTCTTAATTAACCAAGAACTTTTTGCTTATTTTAAATGATATTGATATTTTCTGTATATTTTCCACCTAGATTAAATGTGTTCTCTCCAAAATATTAAACAATATTTAACCTAGAAATGTTTTATTTTGTTAGAATAAAAGAGATTATATTTTTATCAACATTTTTTTTATTGTACGTTATTAATAGAAGTTATTATTTTTGTTATTAGATTTATTTTAGTGAAATAGGATTTAAGTGTAAGTTACCTTTGCCAATATGTTTCAATACGCCAGGGCTAACAAATCGTAAAAAAAATCATTAATTCTCATTACGGTAGAATTACCGTACAAAATAAAAATATTATAAAAGGATCTTTTTATTTTTCTTCGTTTTACAATTTGCGAGAGGTGCTGGCGGCATATTTCAGCGGATTCTTAGGAATCCTGGCGCCCATAGGAAATAAAATTAAAAGTTGATTTATGTCTATGGTACAAATTCGTAATCAATTAATAGGCCGGAGTCGATCAGGAAAAATAGCTGTGTTAAGAATAGAAATACAACTTTCTTTTTTTTTCTTGATACAGTTTGATCAACTCACGCTCAAATATACATTTGGGGGCGTATAGTGGTCTAGCAATACGAAAAACGATACAATATATTAATTATTATCTTTGTATTATAACTATTAGGCAGAAATATGTCTTTATATATTTATTGTTTATATTAATATTGAAACATTAATATTATTTAAAGTCAAACGATAACATAAAATAAAGATGTGCTATTTATTTTTATAAATAATGCCTTTGTAATTATTTAAAGATCGATACTATATTATTCTTATTTTCTTAATGCCAAAGTTATTAGTAAATTAATTAAATTTACGACTTAATAAAAGATAATTTCTTATTTCATTTATTACTTGGTTTGTAGGTCACTTACATATATTATTTTTCATACACATATTTAAAGGTACATAAATTTTTATAGTAGATGTGTATATTTGAATTTAATAAAAGTCCCTTTATTTTTGATATATATATTTGATTAGTTAGTCACATCAACCTAAAAGATAAATTATAATGAAAGATCTTATTGATTAGTATGATTTTATATTTGTTTTATATAAAGCTAGCTGGGAGGGCAATTTAAACAATTTATTAAAATATAATTGGAACAAGTTTGTTTTTCTTCATTCTTTAATATAAATGGAATACCTCATATACGTTCCATTATATTTAACTTGCTTAATTATGGGGCTACTCATATACGTTTCCATTACAATATATATATATATATATATATATATATATATAATAAATAGTCAAATACTTCAACATAACAAAGGGTAAATAGACCACATAATTGATTCTGATCATATCATTGGCAATGTGTTTGAAGAAATAAATCATGTTAACAGAAAGTAAACAGAAGTGTGGATCATTTTTGATTCCATATCAGTCCTCAACCAACATATTAATAGTACTCAATTAAATCATAAATGGAATTGTCATTGATAATGCATTTTCATTTATGCAATCTTATTTCAATAATAACCTAAGTACAATAGGACTATAATAAAAATCCTCTTAGTAACTTTTAAATAGTTTGAAAGTAGATATGAAACATCTAATTTATTTATTAATTGTGACAATTATTTTGGGGAAGATATCCTAGAATTAATTTATATTGTGAAACTTAATCCTTCATTTGGTTAAAACATTTCCATTGTTCTCCCTTGTGACAATATTTAAAATCATTCCACATTTAAATTTAATATTAAACTTTTATTTTCTATTAGAATTTAATACATTAGAATTGATTTGTTAGAAATATAAGATTACAAATGATGAACATCTTTAAAAATCATATTTGAACTTTGAAAATATACAAAAAATAATTTTAAACAGAAGGTAATCAACTTTTATTTATGTGATAAACTGTTATATTTAATCAATGTTGTTTTTGTTTAATGTTAGAAACTCTCAATTCAAGGCACAAGATAAAGTTTTTGAAAAGATAAAAGTGGCTGTCTTATCTTTTGTATCTAAAATCAATTACAAAACCAATCTTAAGTATCTTGAAATAAGAGTTTGAAGATTTTGTATTATTCATTTTACTCCCATGTTTTTTACTGCATATTAATATTAAGAGATGTTAGAATTAATGTAATAAATATAATACATAATGATAATGACATTTTTTTCTGATTTGACCTTTTAACTCATGAAATAAAAAAGTAACCAAATAATTGTGATTGAAATTTTTAAAAAAAAAAAAAATTTGAATGAAAAAATGTCAAATTATGATAAATTTATCAATTTTTTTTTATTATTTAAAATTGCATTTATAAATGTCTAAATATTTTTAACATTGTGCATTACTGGATTAAAAATATTTAAAAAAAAGAAATTAATGAAATTACCAATATAGGTTTCTGTTTACCATTACAATTGAATTTGTTAATTTTTATTTTTAAAAATAAAACATATACAAATAAAGTCAAATTGTAATACTGTATATTTTTGTTTTTGAAATAATTATTATACAAATATTGTTTAAAAATAATTATAAATATTGTAATAAATTATAAAAGCAAGGCATTTTGCTGATTGCTAAGAATAAAATAACTTTGTATATAATTACTTCTGTAACTTTTCTCTTGAAGTGATTTGGATTCAGTAAAAATTATTTTGCCTATAGACTTTTGTTCTCTTCTGATTTTTTAACTAATAAATAAATATTGTTTTTCATCAAAATGAACACAAAGCTGGAAAAATAGCACTAAAGGTAGATGCAGAAGGGTGGAGGAAATTTAAAAATCCATCAGCATTCTCTCCACAGATTTCCAAATAAAGTACTTTGTAATTATTAAAAGCAGTTTTAGTAATGCTCTCAGTTGAAATTAAAAAGACTTACAGTTTACTTTCTTATTTTTATTTTAAAAGATTAAATAATTTTTTTTTTATTTTATGATCTTATTGATTATATCAAATATTGATCTATCAATATTTATTATTGTGTGTCAGATTTTTTTAAAGAAACTACTTTAAGATTATCAATAATATAATCATATTTATTTCATCATAGATGGTGTATTTATATAATTAATGTGACTAATTGGTGTACAACATATACTTGACTACTGATTAAATTAAGCTGATGTAAATGTGCCTTTTTCAAAAAAAAAACTAATTTTATTTAATAATATTTTCTTAACCCTTTCATACGACTTGTTAATAAAGTTTTAACAATATTTAGATTGTTAGCTGTTAAGTTTGTCATTCTTATTTTCTAGTGTTATATGTTTGTAATTAACAAGTTAAAAAAACGTTTTTGATATTGTGGAAATAAGAAATTTATAGAAATGTGTAATATTGAGATTTTTTTCTTTTAAGAAAAAATTTCAAATTAAATATATAGTTTGCCGATAGTATTTCAATTAAAATGTTACTGTTGAAATACGTTTTTTTAATCATTGTTTTAGTATCTAAGATTATTTTTAATCAACAATGTTTATATATAATATTAATTAAAACTTTCATTTTGCTAGATAATGGAATTTCAGTTTGCAATTCATTGTTTAATTGGTATTTTGATTAATTAAATCAAAAATGAAATTTATCTAGAAAAATATCCAGATTATTCATTACATTTTACATATTTAAGTATATATATATGTATAATCATTTTTGTAATAACTAAAATCACTTTATTATTAAGAAATGTTTTTATAGTTCATATTAAAAATATTATCCATAAATCAAATTATGATTTAGAACTAAACTAGGTATATATAATTGTAGGGGTTTGAACACAGACTTTCAAGCTCTCTTCAATTATCACTCTGTTTCACACAACTAATAGACATCACCATACACATGTAAAAACAATAAATGATCTCCAATATATTAGTAAATTTTAGGAGTATTATTTAAGAATAATAGTACAATAATATTATTTGGAGTTACAGGAGTATTCCTGGATAAAAATATATCATATAATATTAAATATAACACAAAGTATGATAAGTGATTGATTACAGAAAGTTTAATATAAAAAAGTAAATAACAGAAAAGGTAATTGAATATTTGATATTAAACATAAAATGAACATGAAAAAGAAATCATGAATGAATACCCAATATTAAAAGTAAATATAAACATAGAAAGACTGAATTCGAGTAGTCTATGTTAATATTGAAAGATTTGTTAAAAATTTTCATATTCAGTTATTATTATTATTATTATTATTATTATTATTATTATTATTATTATTATTATTATTATTATTATTATTATTATTATTATTATTATTATTATTATTATTATTATTATTATTATTATTATTATTATTATTATTATTATTATTATTATTATTATTATCATCATCATCATTTTGTTTATATAATAAAAATGAGAGAATAAAAAATAAAGATATCAATTGTAACCTAATTATTAAATAATAACTATTAATGCTTTAACAGAGATGTTATTTTTAATATATGCCCAATTTAAATATTAATCTTATAATATACTTTCAAAATAGCAAATACCAAGACTGGAATCCCTAATGTTTATTTTATTATTTTACTACTCTGAATTGGTTATATGTGTTAATTTTGTAACACCTCAAAAAAAATTTTTAACCATACCTTCAGTAATTTTAAATTATTTAAATCTTGTTATCTAATACATAAATATAACAATAACTAATGAATATTATTTGCAAGTATAATTAGTATGAGATAAAACTATATGCCTTTTTTCATTTCCCTTATCTACATTTTTAACCTATCTGATTACAATATATAGACAATTAAATTTATTTTGGTTAGAGAATCAATTTTGATTTTTCACAGGTGAATAATTTATGAAAGTGTGAATTGAATATTAGAAATATTGTGAATGAATTTGTTTACCTACATCTATATATTTTATGTTTGAAATATTAAGACAGCTGCATAGACAAGTAATTTTATTTAGTATATATAAAATGATGATGATGAATGTCATTAAATAGTTAAAATGAACCATATTAAATGATATTAAATATTTTTTTAAAAATTAGTCTAATTGAAAAATATCAGATAATTTTAATATAGTATTTGCCTGAAGGTTTGTGATGATGGTATATTAGATGTGATAATAATGTGTGTGTGAATGAAAAAAAATTCTAATTGATATATACAACGATTACAGACAAAATAAATCATGGCCATTATTCCCAGGAGGTTGTAAAGTCACCAGCCCTATAAAAATGATGCATTAAGAAGGATTGAATCTCTTGAATTTTGTAAAATGGTGTGAAAAAGAGTTGGCAATGATATAAGAAAGTATAATTGTGAACTATCAAGGAAATTTGTAGAAAAGAATAAAAGTCTCAAGAGTGTACAACAATATTTTGGTATTGTTAGGAAACATATCTGCAATAAGAAAAAAAGATTTTACTTTTACTAAAAGAAGAGATGACATTATGAAATGAGTAGAAGAGTTCTACCAAAAATTATATAGTAATATAGGACAAGTACTTCCTTCATCTATTATATCTTCTGAATTGTCCAGGATTTTAAATGAAGAAGTGAGGCATGAAATTAAATTTATGAAAAAGGAAAAAGCTTCAGATAATGATGGAATTTATAATCAGTATATTAAAAGAAGCAGGTGAAGAAATAAATTTTTTTAGCAAAGTTATATACTAGATGTTTAAATGATAAAGATGTACCAGATGATTGGAAGAATGCAGTATTAATATTTTAAAAAGGTGATAAAGAAGATATTAGAAATTACAGATCTATCAGCCTTTTATCAGTTTTATATAAAATTTTTACTAAGATGTAAAATTACAACTAGTCTACAGAGAATATTAGATTTCAACCAATCTAAAGAACAAGCTGAATTTAGAAGTGGTTTTAATATAATAGATATATATCCAAGCACTGGGAGAATTTGCAGAATGAATCAATAAATATGTGTTGACATTATTTTTTGCATTTATAGATTATGAAAAGGCATTTCATTTTATATGCATTTCTTCAGTGATTAAAGCATTGAATCATAAAAGTATAGACCCAGGATATTGTCATATTCTGAAGAATATTTATAAATATGCAACAGCAACAATTAGATTACATAATGATACTAGGAAGGTTAACATTGAGAAGGGTATAAGACAGGGTGACTCCATATCTCCAAAACTTTTTTACAGCAGTGCTGAAGTATTTTGTGGATTAAAGTGGGAAGCTGAAGGAGTAAAAGTAAATAGAGATTATTTAAGTCATCTAGATTTTGCAGCTGATATAGTTGTTTTTTAATGTAATGCTTTAGAGCTTCGGGAAATTATGCAAGAGTTTTCAGATAAAAGTAAGAAAGCAGGACTAAAGTTGACTGTTAAAAATACTAAAATAATGTTCAATGGATTTTCTCTAAAGATGAAAATAAAGAACAATTATGATGAGTTGGAAGAAGTTAACAACCACAAATACCTTGATCATATTATTACTACAGATGAAAATATATTGGATGAAAATAATTACAGAATTAAACTTGGTTGGAGTGTTTTTGGTAGAAATAACTTAATATTTAAAAGAAAATATGTATATGTGTTTGAAAAGGAAGGTTTTTAATAAATGTGTTTTACCAGTTCTTATTTATTGATCTGAGACTTCAACACTTAATGGAAGAGCAATACAGAGACTTCAGACCACTCAAAAAATATAAAGAGAAGCATGTTAGGAGTAACAATAAGAGATCAAAAATGCAATACATGGTTAAGAGAACAAACAGGTATTACTGACATCATTGAAGGAATTAAAAGACTGAAGTGGAGGTGGGATTGGCATAGATGAGCAATTGAAATTTTTAACTGAACTCCAAGAGATTGTAAAAGATCCAAAAAGAAACCACATTGGAGATTATTGGATGAAATAAGAAAATGTGCAGGGGTGATGTGAAGAGAAGATGGATTGGACTTGGAGGGACCTTCATCCTGTAATGGATTGATAATGGTTGACAATGATGATGATGATTTCCATTTTTACCATTAAATGTTAAATGTATAAAAAAATTAAACTTTATTTTAAACTTTTCGAATACAAATAACTTGTTAGTAATAACAAACAAATAGACAACACTGGTTAGTATTATATGATTTTTGGAAGAAGTGTTATTCTCAGCTCTTCTTCAGGTGTTGCTGGCCTAACCAGTGACAATATTAGCTATTCTGTCAAAGAAATTTTACATATTT
Organism: Epiperipatus broadwayi; assembly: GCA_028023455.1. Lineage (NCBI taxonomy): Eukaryota > Metazoa > Onychophora > Udeonychophora > Euonychophora > Peripatidae > Epiperipatus > Epiperipatus broadwayi. The sequence continues at coordinate 4,329,150 of JAQFVV010000018.1, forward strand.
ATCTATGAGAGTTGGATTAAATCCTCCTGAGTCCTTCAAATTTTTCTTAATACTTTTTCTAAGAGCATGATTAATTAGAGGTTTCCATACATTGTGTATTGCTACCCTGAATTAACTAATAGGATTATTTGCCATTGTTTTTTAATACTTTTTTCTGAGAGTGAAGTTTATTGGAAACTTCCATACATTGTATTATTGCCACACTGGGCTGATTTATAAGATTATTTGCCATTGTTATATGAAAAGAAAATTCATGAAAACTGCTCATATGAAAATGGCAAATAATCCTATAAGTCAACTCAGTGTGGCAGTACAGAAAGTATAGAACCCTCTAATTAGTCTCAATCTTAAAAAAACATTTAAAAAATTTTTTGTAGGACTCAGGAGGATTTAAACCAATGCTTATAGATAAATATATAAAATTTATGCTATCTCTTGCCTTTGACAGAATAGCTCAGTCAGTTAGAACCTTGCCTTAAAATTCAATGTTCAAGAATCTAAAGATGTAACTTTATTCCTATGTACTGATTAGGCCAGCAACACCTGAAAAAGAGTGAATAATAACACTACTAGAAATGTTGTATAATTACTAAACTGTGTTGTCTATTTGTGTGTTATTACTGATTAAGTTGTTTGCATTAATAAAGTTTAAGTAAAGTTTAAAATTTTCTATACATTTAACATTTAATGATAGATGATGAAAATAGTCCAACATATCAAAATTTTAATATAGGATTCAAGTTTATACTTCAATAATTTCTTCTACAATGTATCAAACCTTACCATTTCATTCTAAAATTTGTGGCTAAATTGTATATAAAAAAATATATTTTTCATAGTTTAGGTGGTAATTCGAGTTTTATTTAAATAAATTGAACGCACAACACTATATCATTTATGTAAAGTAACAAAAATCAACTCTATATCATTTATGTAAAGTAACAAAAATCAACTCTATTTCATAGCAAAATTAATTTTAAGTAAAAATAAAACGATTGTTTTTTGTGTTGCTGATACTAAGTGTCATATTTATTTAAACAGCTGTTATATATTATAATGCTTTAAAATATTTGTATATTGTGCATTTAAAAGTTAAACATTTTTCATCCATAAAATCATAATTACCATAGAAAGAAAGTCACTTGATTCACAGCTCCCATAAAAAGACTTTAAAAAGTCAGTTTTGCTGCAATCAGAGGTGTTCCTTAAATGTATTTTTCACTTTAAAGAACATTATTTGCTGTTTGTGTGCCTTTTCATTCACAACTATCAGTTTTAGTATATTTTTGTCATTATTTCACTGTATCTACCATCTGCTCATCTACAATAGACAACCAGATTCTTCCCCCTGATTGATGGAAAGTTTCACTGTTTTATGGATCATAGAGGGTTTTATTTCCTCTTAGACTCTTGGAATTCATTTCGTACTCCAGTTCTTCTATGACTCAAAACATTTTTATCAAATTTTTTGTGTTGTTCCAATTATTTAGGTCATTAAAACGATCTTCTTTTCTCACACACCCCCTCTGGGGTAATAAACTGTCTAAAATTCTAATTAATTTTGCATTAGCCAACTAAAATTACCATTAACAATCTCTCCAGTGTGGATTTGCTTCGTTTTTTTAAATCAAATTCTTTAGTTTTCCACTTTCTTTATATAATTCTTAACTCTTCCAAACAGTTTAAAGATGACCACTGCCTCTAGCGGCAAAAATGTGCAAAAACATAATTCACAATATCAAAAACCTTCAAAACTTCCAAAAATGTTACCTAAATTAAATTCTAAAGAAAACTCAATTAAAAACACCATCAGCACAGAATCTAATTCAATATCTCCATCTCCAGACTCTCTGGATTTTCCTCCTCTACAGGCCAAGGCTTGACCATCAAAAGCAAAAAGGAATTCCAAAAAAGTAATCTGACTAATCATAATGTTGCCCCAAGCAAAACTGGGAACATTAAAAATTTCACAACTATGAGGGGGGAAAATCAGCCAGCTACACCTAAGTTTAATGCAGAAACCTCAGCCAACTCTGAATATTCTAAAAATCTAACACACAATAATTAGTCCAAAGATTATGCTACTCATGATTCCCCATCTCAATCTACCAGTGCAACCAAGTCTACCAACATTACTCCCACTAATATCAGTTGCACTATAGAGCCATCCCTTATTAAAAATTCTTCCATACATAGCTCCCTAAAATCACAGTCTTTTCTAATTCCTATGCTCAGGCTGCATCCAGCACTGTCCAAAAAAATCCCAGTATAACCACATCACAAACATGCCAAACTAAGCTTCTTCAAAATCTGTGGGACCTTGATGAAAGTAATCCTAACAGTCATGATTCAGCCACCTCAGCATAAAACAATTCACACCAGATAATCACATGATGATCTCAGATCAGTTTAATCACACAGTTCCACTACTTCTTCTCAAGTCATTTTATTGCTACCAGTGACAGTTCTTTCATTCTGGCAGTTACAGATTTATAATTCAGACTCCACAAATTTCCAACACAGCAGCTCTATGACCATATCAACCTCCACAATTTAACTGATAATAAAATCCTCACCCTTTTTAAATGACCGATACATGGCAATAGAGTTTCACAACACAATACATTCAAAAACAATTCACACCAGATAATCACATGATGATCTCAGATCAGTTTAATCACACAGTTCCACTACTTCTTCTCAAGTCATTTTATTGCTACCAGTGACAGTTCTTTCATTCTGGCAGTTACAGATTTATAATTCAGACTCCACAAATTTCCAACACAGCAGCTCTATGACCATATCAACCTCCACAATTTAACTGATAATAAAATCCTCACCCTTTTTAAATGACCGATACATGGCAATAGAGTTTCACAACACAATACATTCAAAAACAGATTCAAATATTTACACAATATGTTCTTAGTTGCAATAGACATAGGGAAGAGAGACTGCACCTACAGAAATATCTTAAGGCATTCAGACAAGTTACCTCATTTGAGTAACTTAGGGATCCTCTCACCAATGGTCCCACCTTCACCAACATAACCTCATTTCAAGTCATCCTTAAGAAAGGTCTCTCTCCTGAAAGTATTTCCACAACAATAGTGGCCGATCTATTATCTTTGATCATCTCGATTAAGGGATTAGACCACAATGTTTCACCTGCAAAGACCACAACCACTTCATTTGGGACTACCCTCAAAAAAATTCAACTCTTGCCAGAAAAAAGGGCCTAAACCATATATGTGCTCCACACAACTCCAATAGACATGAACTTTCTTCTTCAGCTAACCTCTCACCTCCATCTGATACCAATTCAACCTCTCAGCATTCAGCCACCATCTTAGATTCTATTAAGACTCCAGCTTACTCTAGGCCACATAATTTTGAATTCACTTGCAACACACCACTCTTAGTTACAGCTCCCCCACAAGACCCTTATTTCTCGATGGACACATTCTCTAATTCAAACTCAGAAATCATCCTGCCTGAGTCTACCAACTCTGGCTTTTCCACCACAAACAACAAGCATCAAAAGCATGCATGCTGTAACCCATCTGATAGTGACACCAACTCTGACAGGCAGTTTTCATCCTTGACCTTCCCAGTGAAACTATAATGGATCCTTTTCTGAAACCTAGGGCAAGTCTCAAACATACAGAATGTACAAGGATAAAAATAATTCTTTCGGCAAAGAATTCTCTGGTTTCAACCCAAGCCTCATCAGCCTCCTCTCTTCACACTCTCACCTTTCTCAGCTGAAATTTTTTTGGACAGTGGTTCATCAAGTGACATCAAGAATGAATCACTGTGCAATTCTGGCAGAAAAAGAAAGAACTGTACTCCTCACATCTCTCCCAGCCCAGTTCATCCCCGCTCACCATAAAAATTTTCAAATTCCTACTGTTTCTCTATTTCTTATATCCATATTTTGAGGTCACTTATGCGTATCTCTGTTGTTGGTTTAAACATTCGGGGCCTTAATTCAATCCATAGGCTCCTCTCTCTCAAACATGGGTTTGAACTCAACTCACCCAACATACTCTTCTTTGCTGAAACTAAACTCTCCACTCACTTTAACTATAGGATTTACTCCACTTTCTCCACCTTTGGTTTAGTCAAGTATTCTACTGCCTTGACTTCTGCTGGAGGAGTTGCCATTCTCATTAATAAATGTGCCCTGCCCTCCAATTCTTCCATCATACATAACAATGCTCTATTATTTTGGAGGTGCAATTTGGGTGCTTCAGAAGTTTTGTGATTTATTTATATCTGCAATCCAATGACAGTGACACCCTAATTAAATTTATCATTCACTGAATCAACAACATCACAGCTAACACCTCCATTCCCATTGTTTTCTGAGTGACTTCAATATGGGCTACCAATCCTTAACAAACAAATATCTACATCTCTTCTCCAGGGGCTTAATGTGTGGCAAGAGCTTTTTCCCAGACCACCCCTACTCTTTCTATACCCATAAGCATCAGACCCTCATTGATTTAACATTCTGCTCTCCTGATCTCCATTTCATGCAACTCCACACCATACATTTTTCATATCACAAGGCATTACACCTTTCCCTTGACATTAACTCTGGCCTTCCAGTAAACCTTGGCCTCAGAAAACAATATATTTTTTTCAACAAACAAAATACACCAATAGCATTGCTTTCAGAAATTTATATATACCTTCATAAAATCAATATCCTTCAAATGGAGCCCATCTCTGTATGTTTCACATTTGTGGAATCCTGCAAGCTGCCATCCACAAATACACCTGGAATTCCCAAGGGACTCTCAAGTTGCTGGCTTCCATAAACAAAATTTCAGAGCAACTGAATGATCAGGAGAGTTGTCCATTAGACATTATCACTATCATCCAACTGTCACCCTCATTAAATCTATCATTCACTGACTCAACAACATCACAGCTAACACCTCCTTTCCCATTGTTCTTCTGGGTGACTTCAATATGGGCTACCAGTCCTTTACAAACAAATATCTACATCTCTTCTCCAGGGGCTTAATGTGTGGCCAGGGCTTTTTCTCAGACCATGCCTACTCTTTCTATACCCATAAGTATCAGACCCTCATTGATTTAACATTCTATTCTCCTGATCTCCATTTTATGCAACTTCACACCATACCTTTTTCATATCATAAGGCATTACACTTTTCCCTTGACATTAACTCTGGCCCTTCAGTAAACCTTGGCCTCAGAAGAACAATACAATTCCTCAACAAACAAAATACACCAATATCATTGCTTTCAGAAATTTATATATACCTTCATAAAATCAATATCTTTCAAATGGAACCCATCTCTGCATGATTCACATTTGTGGAAATCCTGCAAGCTGCCATCCACAAATACACCTGGAATTCTTGAGGGACTCTCAAGTTGCTGGCTTCCATGGACAAAATTTCAGATCAACTGAATGATCAGGAGAGTGGGTCATTAGACATTAGCACTATCATCCAACTGAAACTTTATTGTGATGCTCAGGACAAGTACATTTCAGTCAAATGCATTCAGAGATACATGGGGAATCAGCATTGTTGGACTAAAAGTTACCTGGGAAAGGCTCTTGCTTTTCACAGAAAGCAAATCATCCCCTCATCCATCACAGTCAGCAACAACTCCTACATAGATCAGGAATTGCTTCTTTATTTGAGAAACTATTACAAGGCTGACATCCCTCCTTTCACTATGCCATCAACCTTGAATGTCAACTCTGATCCTGGCATCACCCAGTCCATGCTACTTAATAGACTGAAAAGCTTTCCTAACCATGTCCTCCTCAGTCCTCATGCTATCCCCAAGGTTATCCTTCTCCACCTAAGTCAGTTCACCATCCCCATTACTCTCAACATGATCAATAAGCTGACCTCAGGTGCTTCCATCATCAAGGGTTTTATCTGGTAACATTAGTCTCTTTCCTTAAGAAAGATTAGCCACCTACTGATTTCAAGAGTCTTCAGCCCATTTTGATGATCCCTCTGCTCACAAAACTTATTGAGTCTACCATCAAAAAGTCACTAGGACAATTCCCTGCCCTTCTTACCTCACAGTTTGCTTGTAGGGGGTGCTCCACTCTTGAGGTTGCCACCAGGCAGCCTTTGACTCTCTGTTAGAGTTGACCTGCTTTTTGGTGTCCTCAGGGACACTAACATTCCATAGACCCTTCTGTCCATCCTCCTGTCAAACAGAAAAATCGTAGTTACCCTGGATGGGAAAGTTGCCCTGGCTTCACACCTAACATATTTATCCCTCAAGGCTCTCTGCTGAGCACTTTGTTGTTCACTGTATTTCTGAATTCCCTCTTGTTCAGGCTGGAACATGACCTCCATGGCATTCTCATTCTTGCCCTGAGAAAAAGCATCAAATGCCTTGCTTATGTAGTTCATGTAGTTGTCTTTTCCCTCAGTTGATCTCATTCCAGGCTTCAATATGATCCTCACTTGGTATACCAAAACACATAGGCTGGAATTTAGCAGTGGTAAATCAATGGCCTGGCAACTATCAACTGATAAACAAATTCCTTCCACCTTCAATGCCCAAGCCACACAACTTCCTTGGATTTCCCTTCAGGTTCTCTCCTAAGGGCATGAGGGTACAGGTCCAAACCACACTGTATCAAAGCATATCAATCCACCCTGAGTGCTATCACAGGCATCTACCTCCCCCTTTATGGGAAGGTAACCTTCCTCAATCTTCTAGTGTTTCCTAAAACTAGCATATTATCTCCCCATTGTTCTACCTATACATTCCTTTATATCCAAAATCCATTTGAACCTGTTTTCTCTGGGTCAGAATGGTGGTAGCCATCAGCCTAAAAAGAACTTGGTTTTCCTAAAAACCTCAATGGGTTGGGCCTGCACTCCATCAACACTCTTCTGATCCAGAGATCTCACAACATTATCCTTACACTCCTAAGTCGCTTTCCTGCTAACCTTGCACATATTATTATCACACCCACTGACACTCCTCCTCCCAGTGGCAGGTTCAGGTCATTGATGTCATTCATTGCCAACCTTATATAAAAGACTGGCTTTGTTATACCATCCATCAGTGGCAAACTAAAGTACTGGGAGATTTTCAATCAGATCACAGACTTCTCCATTGTGTCTCCTACACTCCTCAAACTTACCAATGCTCAATTAATCTGCAAATTCAAAAGGTGGTCCCTTGCAGCAAAATTTCTCAATTTCCTCCTTAAAATCAATCTTCACTCCCCACAAATCAATGTTTTGTCAATGATAGGGGTTTCATCAAGATCTCTCCCATATTTTATTCTGTAAAACTTACAATGAAACCCTCCAGCATTTCCTACTTAAATGTCCCTTTCTGCTTGGAGTGAGACATGTCATCAACTCCTGCCTTTCCTCACACAGGAATACCATCTTCAACCTCTAAGAATCCATAGAAACAGGGGTCTTTGCAACTATTAGACTATCAGTTTTCCTCATATATGCACTCTTGTTGCTCCAATGTGCCATTATTTTTGACCAGAGAGTACACTCAGTGAATCAAAAGCTATTGGTCCTAATTCACTCTCTCAAAACCAGAGATACCAAACTAGCTCCACCTCCACTCCTCACAGTCACTTGGGCAATCCACCAACTCCCATCCTCTCAGCCTCTGTCATAGGACTCAATCATTCAAATGTTTGTGATCCATGTTGTGCTTGCTCAATGAAGACATGTATCTTGGACTGACCTGAACTACACACCATTTCCCCTTTCCACTTCCCATTTTCTTTTCACATGTATCCTTTCCCTCTTACCATGTTGCTCCTTAAATTTCAATTTATCATATAATCACTCTCTTGTAAATCTTTTTTAACTGTATTTGTATCTGGTTTTTTTTATGAATAAACTTTCATCATTGAGAAAAAATTACCATATTAAACTGATATACATTTGATAATAGTGTTCAATTAATATTCTTAATTCTGTTTAAATTCTTGTATTACTTTTTGATCTAAATGATTTTTTAAAAAAAACTGTTTGCTAATAGTTCATATCTAACCCAAACAATGGATAGTTAATTATTATTATTTGGAATGTAAATATTAGTTGTATAAATTTATTAAGTTTTTATATATTTTAATTTTTAAATTTCTAACCATTTTTTATTATTATTTCTAATCTTGTCAATATATATAAAGATTTTCAGTATATCTATATGATCCATAGAAATTGGATCTAAAAGGTTTGACAGTTATTTGTTGGATTATTGCTCCATATATTGACAAAGATTTAAATTTCTTTAAAAAAATTTAAAAAAATAAAAATTGGTGATTTAAGAAATATGAATTTGAAAAAGAATAAAGGAGATTAATTGAAAATTTTACGTTAGAAATGTATATATGTATATATATATATATATTGAAAGGGTATGTATAAAGGGATTATTTTTTGAAAAGAACAAAAAAAGGAATTGGATTAAGTTTTTTCTTAAAAATAAATAATTTGTGAAGATTGTATTAAAAAAAGTTGTAAATATAATTTTTTTTTAAACGATAATGCAGAGTTTTTAAAGAAGAATGCAGCTGATAAATCCTTATTAATGAGGTAGTCTGATTGATATATGAAACCTGTTTTATATAAAAGAATGATAACTTCACATATATATATAAGTGTGTGTGGACATATATGTAGAATAATGTTTACAATATTACATCAGCTTGAGTATAAAATTATTTTTTACTTCTAAATATGTCTTCAATTACAATTTATATAGAGTCTTTTTTCCAATCGAAAATATTTGTTGTTTTTTTTTTTTTAGTATTTGAATGTAAGCTTTTAAAATTAATATTCTTTTCATTTATAGTTTAATATGATAATTCCCAAATTATAATAGATTGTTTTTTTCACTACAGATATTTATTTTAAAACTGAAAAGTAAAATTTTATAATAATAAAAAATTGAGCTTCTAAAGTGATACTTAAAGTTGGTTAAATCTGAAAAAGAGATAAAAAAGCAGACAATGCAAATGGTTTAAAGTTTTATTTTGTTTGTTTTTTGTAAAAACTTTTAATGTGAATTAAGCTTACAGAATTTTTTTTATATGTATTCAGTATTTTATTTACTTTAAAAAATTGTCTTATTTTTTTCAGATTTGGAATGTTTTATATATATATTAAATCAATCCTAGTTCAGAAATGTAAAATATTCTATTATTTTACTTTACAAAATAATGTAGGTTGCTTTATATTTCTACTGAAGATGAACAGTTAGATTGATAGTAAAGCTGATAGCTGATCAGCAGAAGGTCTTGAGTCATTTCTTAATAATAATAATAATAATAATAAAATTGCTTATATGATCGTTTTGTAGTTTATGTTCTATAAATAACTATATGACTACGTCAGAAGTATCATTATTCCTAATAGAGTTTCCCTAATTAAGAACAGTGATCCCAAAGCCATGCTTAATCATTCAAGACAAGATAAAATTTTAAAACTATGATCACGTAAAATAGAAGCCCTGTTACAAAAAATAAAGTACTGATAAAAATCATTAAGAGTTTTTATGGGTGCAAAAAGCAATGAGTTAAACTGAATCTTTTAATGAATAGTTTAATCTGATGAAAAGAAGATCAAAGATCTCATCACACTATGCTCTTTTAATTTAATCTAGCAACATTACAATCAACCTTTTTGAAGTGAAATATATATATATAAAGATTACAATAATAATCATTGAAATTTTTAATATCCTTGAGCACTGATAAAAATAAAAAAAGATTCTTTTGATTCCTTGGCAATACTATAATTGTAATACTAAACTAATAATATATACTGTTTTTAATTTTTTTTTCATTTATTGATTTCAATTTCAAAAATATTAACTTAAATGAATTTTTTTTTAAAAAACATTTTTTTAGTCTACTTTGTTGTCAATAACAAAATAATCAAATAATCAAATTTCATTTTATAATTAGATTATTTAAGTAATTGAAACGGAAATAATTTATATTTAAATTATGATTATTATAATTAACACAGACTTTCTAGCTCCCTTCGGCTATTCACTCCAACTTATATAACCGATACACATGACTGCATACATGTGGAAAAATATATACTTATTTCGTGCTGAACCACCACTCATCAGTTAGTCCAAATCATCATCTCCCATATATATATATATAATCAATGCTCAGTTTATATTAAGACAGCAAATCTTCAAACTTTAATAAACAGACTTCAATCTTCTCCACTTTCCAACTCTTCAGACATCTATGTTATTGAAATTTGTAAATATACATTATGCCTTTTTAAAATTTTGTTTAGCTATTATAATGAGGATTACATGTGTATAGTTTATTTATATGAAATCCAAATCTAGATCAGACAAAACTTAAAATTTTCAGATTTCAACCAGGCTTACGATTTTGTATTTAGTATTTAGTCTATAGCCAACATAGATAAACATTCAATATTTAATAGTAAATGGTTAATTAACAATTTTAGCTAAAGTGAAAAATATGGATGATAAAATCACAAATTCTCATTATCTAGCAATTGAAAAGTTTTGTGTATTGTTGAAGAATTTATGTTAACATATTACCTATTTAAAAACTGGTTGTTTTTTATATAGAAGCATATTAATAAAGAGGATTTAGCTAGAAGTTTTAACCTAAATTTTTCTAATAAAAATTATACAAATAAGATTATAGAAGTCTGGAAAGGGGTTTTTGCAAAATTTTATGAAGATTGAAAAATGTGGATGGAAAATAAATATTTTCATCTAAATTTAGAAAATGGCTAAAAAATTATATTATTTAATGTGAAGTTATTGTAATAGTAAATTAGTCATATTTTGCTATATTCAAATACCAATATTGATACAAAATATTTTTATTAATACTTGAGAATCTGAATTTCTGAACTTTAAGATGTTAAAACAATTTATATGGCAAATTGTTAATGTACACTATAATTTAGTTACTTATCTTTTGACACAGAATATAAGATGCATGTCTGAATTATTCCAAAAAAAATAAATAAAAATCAATGATAATAAATTATTACAATTTCTAATTCACCATCATTATCAAACTTTTAAACACCAGTAACTCATTTTGACTATAATGCAAATGTAAAAAAACAAAGAATCAACAGTTAAAAATTAGTTTTGTTATGAGTATGCTATCAAATGCAGTCAAAAATATTGCATTTATATATGTGTGGGTAATGTTTAATACTGGGGGTTTTTAAAGGTAATTTAATTTTTTTAAAGATTTGCATATTGTATTCAACTGCAGTGCTTAACTATATTCTATTCTTAGCCAATTTTTAAGATGATTTTTATGATGTAAATCAGATTTTCCCACAAAATGCATACCGAGTTACTTACCATTAATTTACTTCATAGTCAGTCTTAACTTATAAAGATATGACTCTAATAGGATATCTTATAATAGCATATCTGAAAGACATGCTTATTGGCCTTATAATTATTATCACATTTTCAGAATTATAATGAGCATCTTTAAACAAAAATTTTCTCATGATATTTATTTTATAGTAATTGGGATCCATTTTTCAGTTTTTTTACAATAAATTCTGCAAAAAATAGTCCAGTATTAATTAATTTAGTTGTAATAGATAGACGATAATGATTTATTCTTTAACTTATTTGAATTTGATTTTTTTTAATTGAAAAAGCTATCAAGACATTTAAATTGATCCATGTTTTTATGTCATAATCACTCAATCTAAAAGTTACTCATTTTTCCATCACTGGCTATAAAGAATTTGACTTTTTTAATATTGATTTCTAAATCAAAGATTTTATAAGTTACATTTAAAATATTAGAACATTCTGTATATTATCTTTTAAATTGGAAAGTTTAGCACAATCATTAGCATATTGTAGATCTAGAAGCTAAATAATCAAATTTTGTTTTGGCTTTTAAACAATTCAATTACAACTTTACATCTGAATCATGAAGCCACTTATAAATTGTTCAGAAGATTACTGTTATATAAATAATAAAATAAAGATCATTTAGTACATATCTTTGTTTAATATCAGCCTTTATTCTAAATGCCTCAATTTTTTTCACTAACAAAATTATCTTTTATTTTATTATATAGAAGCTGCACAATATAAATTAATTTTAGTAATCAGTTAACTAATTTCAAATGAGATCATATACTATTTTGACTAACTGAGTCAAATACTTTAACCAAATAAATAAAATCTATACAAAAGTCACATATGTTCTCATACTTACCTAGCATTTCTCTAGAAATAAAAATATGTCTATAGTGGCATTTTTTATTTTGTAAAACCACATTTACAATCTTGGCAATCTATAAACATATCTGCTTAAGCACTACCCTGAGAAAAGCTATTAAAAATGAGTATTTACTGAAGCTTAGTGCTTTGAGGGCAACATGTATGCTTGTATGCATAGCATTGTGATTTGAGTATATATATATATATATATATATATATATATATATATATATATATATGTAGGCAGTGATTTTATATAAATATATGTAAATTATATTGCCCATTTCTTTGATAGGAGGAAGCAAAAATCCTTTTTATACATGGTATTGAGGTTTTGGCTATATGTCATGCCTCTTCAATTTTTGCTGGGCATCATTTTGCTCAATACATGTGATATTGGTGGCTATGTGATTGAATATATGATACAATGTGTTTTTGGGATTGAAAAAGATAGACTTATGTTCAGGATTGTTTGTGGTTCTTTTATAAAGATATTTGTGTTGAGAGATCCTTATAGAGAGGCATGCACATGATTCACTATAGTAGATGGTGTTGTAACTGATGAAGCATGCAATTTTGTATACAGTGTGGGGAGTTTAATTGTTCTGGAGTCTATCTTTGGAATTATTTATCAATCTATTTGTTGTGGGAAAAGTGTAATAGTTTACTCGATGGGTTTGTGGGTAAATTTTATTTAGATTTTTGACTACACATAATATGTATGGGAATGTTATACAAGGTTTATTATTTTTGGACAAGTTAATTCTTATTTTGTTGTAAAAAATTTTAATTCAGATCTGTATATTTGAAATTTATCTCACTAGTTTGTTTAGGTATTGTTCAATGTTGCCTTTGTGAACATTTTCATGTTTGCTTAAGTGGTAGTTTTGTAGAGAAATTATGATAAACCATTATATTTATGAGAATTGGGAGAGATGAATTTGAGGGGGGGGGGGGGTTGTAATCTCTTATTTTTATAGGTTTGATATGCATTTTATAATTTAACTGGAGATTATTTTTCTAGACCTGGATATCAAGATATTTTAACTCTCTTTCTTGGTCTTCTCATTTGGTTCTCGAAGATAATGCAAATTTAGCTTCAAAGTCAGTTTTATTTTTGTTGATTAGAGAGACTCTGTCAGAATATAAATATATTATCTATGTGTCATCTGTATATTAAATTGGGAGTATTTTCAATGTATTTAGGGAGGATCTGTTTTTCAACATTGATAAGGTAAATGCTAGAGATAGTACCATTTATGGGTAATCCCATTGGCCAATCATCAGTCATGATATAATGCTGTCCATAAAACAGAGTGACAATGTTATTATCTAGTCAGTTAAGACATTCCATTATGAAATAAATTTTTGTTAGTGAATATTTGGATCTGAGAAGTTCTGATTTTACTATGTTGATAGACTGCTTTCTGTTTATGGAGCTGTAAGAAATTTCTATAGGTTTGGTACCAATTTTATAATTTAATTGGATATTATCTCTCTGGACTTCAAGATAATTTAACTACTGTTGCTGGTCTTCCCATTCAATTGTCCAAGATAATTCTGGATTTAGCATTGACATCTGTTTTAATTGTGTTGATTAGGGACTTTGGGTACTATATAAATATATCATCTATATATCATTGTATATTAAATTGAAAACCTAAGTTCTTCTTAAATACATCATAGTCTCCAAACAGCAAAATTAAAACAAACTTTGAGGCTAGATCTGCATTATCTTGGACAATCAAATGGGAAGACCAACAAAGAGAGTTAGAATATCTCCAATGTTCAGGTTCAGAGAGAGAATTTTCACTTAAATTACAAAATATGTTCATGTCCCTTAAATTTATCTTTTCCCAATTTCTCATAAATACACCAGTTTATTATTGTTACTTTACACAAACTATCACTTATGCAAACATGGGGTGGCTCATAAACCCAACATTGAGCAATATCTAAATGAACTAAGTGGGGTAGACTTCAAATACACAGATATCGCAGGGAGAATCAAAACATTTTATATCAAAATAAGCACTTACCTATCCAAATATGACAAATCTTGGATACTGATCCCATACATATTATGTGTAGCCAAAAATCTAAATAAAACTAGCTGACAAACTCATCAAGTAAGTTATCACCCTCCACAATAAATAGACTGATAAATAATTTTAAAGATAGCTGCAGAATGATCAAACTCCATGCAGTGTTTATAAAATTGTGTGCCCCAGGCAGGATGCAGTACTATGTATAATGGTGAATCATTCATCTATCTCTCTACAAGGATCTCTCTACACAAATAACTCTACTAAAGATCCCAAAACAATTGCAAACATACGACTATCTTCAGTGATCATCAAAATGCAATGGGCTATACTTTTGAACCCATCTCTGCCAACATATTATGTATCAAGTGAAATGATGTCAAGTGAAAAATTGAAGAGGCATGCATATAGACAACAACTCTAATACCATGAATAGGAAGGAATCCTGATTTCCCCCTCTCGAAGAAATGGTCAATATACATCATCTTATGCAAATAGCATTACTATGAACATGAGAATATGGATCACCTTCAAAAGTGCTAAGCTTCAGTAAATACCCATTTGTTAATAGCTTTTTTTAGGATAGCACTTAAGTGCATATATTTATAAATTGCAGTAGTATAAGAAAAGTTCATGATTATTTTTAAATCTTGGTAACAATTTTTCTAGGACTAAAAATAATTTACTCGTTAAAATCTTTCAAAGCATTTTTGCTGTAATGTATATAAATAATATTTTACAATAATTTCTACAGTCTTTTTTATCATCTTTATTTTTTTTATATTGGAACATTAGAATTATTATTAAAATCATATTTGTATCTTTCTTAGAAAAATCTAATAATTTTAAGCACATTTATTGCCATCATATTTTAAAACTTCTCTAGCTATTCTAGTAGGACATATAGTTTTTTCATTTTTAAAATTATAAAAAGTTGTTTAAACTTTAATAAGCTAAAGATGTATGTTCAATATTAAAAACATCAGAATCCTTACATCATTTTTTTAAAAGTTGATTAAAATATTTCATCCGTGTATTCAAACTGTTATTATTATTATATAATAAAAAAGATCTATTCATGAACTTAATAGAATTATGTATCC
Source organism: Epiperipatus broadwayi (assembly GCA_028023455.1). NCBI lineage: Eukaryota > Metazoa > Onychophora > Udeonychophora > Euonychophora > Peripatidae > Epiperipatus > Epiperipatus broadwayi. The sequence goes on from JAQFVV010000018.1 coordinate 4,344,562, forward strand.
TGTGTAACAAAAAATCTGACTGCTATCAACAAATGACGGTATCTGTCTTTTTACAGTTTTAATTGACTTTTTGATATCTCTTTCAACTATTCTTAAATCTCTACATTGCTTACGAAAATTCATGCTTATATTATTATTTAAAAAAAAAAAAAACAGAATGCTACATGTCTTTCATCAAACCGCTAATAATAGAATCTTTGTCCAAGAATCCGTCAGGATTTTTTTAAAAATAAAATTAAAAAACAAGCTTGCTTATTTTCACAAAACATTTCATCTTTCAATAACATGACATTTTAAAATACAAATTGCCAATTTTAATGTTTACTAATTGTTTAAATTTAGCACAGATATCAGTTGCTTCTAAAGAATTAACAGCAAATTTTATGTGACTATTATCGAAATGGACCTGTTTTTAATGCAATTATTATTTTAACATTGGAGCATATATATAATGTCTATGATTTTTCTAACAATCTACATTCCTAAGTGCTCAGTAATATAAACATTTTTATATTCTGACTTTTAATTATTAAATAATATATAAGGTACTATTGTTTTAGATATAAATGCAAGAATATTATTTTATAGCAATCTGTTTTTAATTAAGTTTTAACAATAATCAAACCAATTCAATACCAATAGGTCATTCGAATTTTCAGAGCTAAAAATATTGTTTTCAATAACTTTGGATAAAGGTCCACTCTTCTTACTATCATGAAGTCCAATCTTTTTAATAGCATTAATATAATAAACATTATCTATCAAATCTTTCTATCTCTGAACTTTTTTAATCTGTTATTAAAACATAAGCACCAATAAAATTTGCATAGAGTTATTTTACAAAACACTTTTTATTTTCATCCCGTTTTTACTGATTTTATCTAAAAAATTCAAGAATGAAAGATATTAAGCTTAACTTTTTATTTCATTTTTAAAATATTGTTCCAAAAAAATTGTAGCTGTCTACCTATTCATTTAACCTTTTTTCTTACAAAAGATTTTTATTAGATCCTCTTAACTTCTTATCTACAGATGTTTTTCTTCATCCAGCTTTAATATCTAGCAATGTTTATAGTCCCATATTCCTATATTTAGAAAGAAAATTTAAATGTTTGCCTTTATTATTACCATAATCTTTTATCTTACTGTCATCACCAATTTTGATTTACTATTATTTCTACTATTTTGAAAAATATTTTCTAGGTATTATATTAAAGAGACCACTTTTGGAATACTTTTTTTAAGAAATTTCTATTTTCATAAGTTTACCCAAACATACAATCATATATCAGTTAAATTTTTTGTATCAAGTTTAGTTTCAAAAGGATTCATTACTGATTTTATTTTTCAATGGTAGATCATAATTTAAAATTATCATTATTTAAATTTGATTTTGACATTATTTTTGCACTACTAAAAACATGTGTAACAAAAGAGAAAATAATTGAGTTTTAATTGTTGTGTATATAATTGAAAAGAATAAAGTATGATTGCATAAACACACAAACCATTATCATATTTAGTGAAAGAGGGAGATGATCATTGGCATAAAACATATCCTAATATTTTTAATTCCAAATTTGATTTCTTAGATACATGATGTTTTATTCTTATTTAATTGTTATCTTTTTCTTTGTCAAAGTAAAATCCAAAAAAAAAAAAAAAAACAAATTTAAACAATACTATGTAAACAAACATAGTAATGTTTAAAAGATCACAATTCCTGATGATCATTTTGGTTTTATTCATAATATATGTTTGTTTTAATTAATTTAAATATAGCAGAAAGATAAGAACCTTTTTTAATTGCAAATTTATAATTTTACAAACAGATATAAAAACAAATTAAATATATCATCGTTTACAACATTAATGATGTATTCTTAAAACTTATTTTTTTTCTCTATACTTATCTAAATGCACATTTCAAAAACCTTCAATTTATTTTTTTTTCTTTAAAGTGACTGATTCTTGACTTATATAAATCTATACATTGAATAAATCGTTGAATGCTTTTACTTAAATATGTAATCTCTTATGCTTTCTGCCCTACTATCATTTTTATTTTTTTAACATTTTCCCATTTAACCAATGCTTTAGATTTTGATTTATTTTCATTTTAAATTTCTATATTTTTAAAATTATACTTAATATTTTGTTAAACTAATTATATCGGGAAAACTATCATAACAATATTTTTTTTCGCCTTTGGTGGTGATTCTCAATCAGTTTTCTATTAGCAAATTTTAAAATAATAAGAAATCCAACATTTCTATTTTGCATATCTTTCTTTATCCCTTTTGCAGAAAGATAAAAATTTACAAATATTTTTGATTCACTTATAATTGCCTAATAGTTGTCTTTATTTTCCATTCATATCTTAATTTTTAGCATATTTAACCAATGGAACCAATTTACTCTATTAAGTGTTCTTTTATAACAATTTCTTAGCAATAACTAGTACATCTGTATTCTGTCATCCACTTTTAAATCTATCTTACTATTTAGACATAGGCATATTTAACTTATTAGAAAATATCTATTCAGTACTATTTATTATATCTCCATGTAAACTTAATATTATTGTTCTGAAATGTTACTCTTAGATGAATTACATTTCATAATAATTGAAATAAAGTCTATTGGCTATTCTGCTGAAATATAAATTACAAATACTGACAATTATCTCAAACTTTTTTTATTCATAACATTCAATAATTCAGAAAATTTTTAATATTTCTTCTGTTTTTAAATGCTTTCATTGATCTTGGAAAATATGTTTGTTTGTTTGTTTGTTAACTTATAATCTTTTTAAAGTTAGAATGAAATTTTAAAATCTAGGTTTAACATATTTAAATTCAATAGAATTGCTTGAAAATTTATATTTAACTAAGTTATACCTGCCTAATCCTTTTAAAACAATTATCTTTTCAGTATGTCAACTAGTTTGATAGATATGAAACAAAGAATGGGGAAAATATGAAAAATATTCTATAACTTTACATATTACCATTAACAATTATTCTTAAAACTTTCATTTGTTTAAATAATCATCATGAGAGGGTGTTTTTTTTTTTCAATTTAATAACATTTTCATTTATTTAGGGTAATTACTTACAGAAATAAAGACCAGTTTTGATCAGTACATGTACAAGGAATGTTATATTTCATTTGATAATTTATTTCAATTTAACAATTTGATTAAAACTCAAATTAAATAAACAATAATTATATTTAATAAAAACATAATTTCAAAGTGCAGTTTTTGTTAGTAAGCAGCCAGACCTGCAGTTGGAAAAAAAGTTAGAATAATTATGTTATATTTAAAGACATGTATAGCATATATATTTTAAGTAAGTAGTGGATAGATAAAATTTCACCCATTTTAAAATCAAGTTTTTGGGGAGCTTAGGAGTAAAATTTAAATAAACAAAAATTTTCTTTTTACAAAGGCTAAAAGGAAGTTGCAATGATCGGTAAGTAAAGAAACATGTTATTTAAAATAGGTTATCTGCAATTTTTTGAATAAAAAAATTTTTTAAAATGCTACCTTCTTAAACATACAAAATCTTAAAAATAATTTGGAATATATGCAAATTCTCCATTCTGTAACATAATCAGATGAGTGTTTGGAATTTCTGAATGAAAACAAATTAATAAAAACTTTCACTTTACAGAGACAAAAAGACATGAAATGATCAGTAAATAATAAAGACTTTATTTAAATTGGAAAAAATTATTTGATTATAAATATTTAATATATACTATAAATAATGCATTTGTATAAATAGTTAATTGCAATAGCTACAACAGTATATAAGAAATAAACTTTCAAAAATGCAAGAATAATTTACAGATTTGAGACATTCTATATTACAGATTTTTTTCTACTTTGACACATATCTACATAAAATCAATGCAATGCAAAAGGAAAATATATAAATTATAACTAATAAAAATGATAAATGTATTTTCATTATGTGTTTTGTGTCAAAGATGTGAGGGCAACACATTTGACACATCAAATAAACTGAAATAATTTGCTTTCTCTCTCTCTCTCTCTCTCTCTCTCTCTCTATATATATATATATATATATATATATATATATATATATATATATTGAACAATGACATGTAAGCAATTGTTGTGTGAGTCAGCCAGTGAGTGTTGGTCCAGCACAAAATGTACATCTTGGGCATCAGATATCTTTCACATATCTTTGATCTTATGTTTATGATTACATCCCTCCAGAAGATGTTAAAATTGAATAGAAACCCATTCCTACTTTCATGAGAGTGATGCAGTGAAAGTAGTACTATAGAAATATTATTTATTATTGGATATTCTATAATATAAAAATGTCTAATAAAATTATTAAAATAAGAGACTGTTTGAAAAAAGAATGCAGAAATATCAGGAAAAGAAAGCTTGTCAACAGTGAGAAGGAAAATCATAGTAGATTACAAAAGAAACAATTATCTTTGAAAAAATAAATATTACAAATAACATAATAAAACTTATACTAAATAAAACATACATTTACAATATATACACATGTATTATTATGTACATATACTAAATATGATATATACATAAAGTGTATACATTTTTTACAATCATTAAGTGTATACATTTTACTTATAGAAGAAATATTTAATGATATATATTATAATGGGATGGGAAATAAAAAGGGTGTGAACCTGTGGTGATGGAAAATCAATCACCCCCAAATAAACAAAATTTTAAAAATAAATACTAAAGTAATTTTTTTTTACTATTTAAATATAATTTATAAAATAATATTAAAGTAATGTTTAAGCATGAAAATATAAGTAATATTATATATTATCAGAGCATGAGAGATCAGCCAAGATAATTCACTAGAATCACTAATAGTATTATTAACCATAAATTTACCAGCATTAAAATAAGTAATAATTATCCATCATCATGAATGATCAATAGTAAAAATAAATGAATAGTCAGCCTTGGTTCTGCATCTGAAATAGTCTACTGAAACCAGGCCAACTATTTAGCCTTTGCCAACTTGTGACAATTATTAAATTATTAATTTGGATGCACAAAATAAATGTTCATCCATAGAATATACAATTATAAAAACAATAATTCAGGGATATTGAAACATGTATATCATCATCAATGTTCTGGACTCTTAGTATCATTAATGTACTGGCCAACTATAATTTAAATTCTAATAGAGACTAAACTAAAATAAAATGTAGTGCATGAGCTTTAAAGAAGGTACTCTTAGCATCAACCAAGATTCCTAGACACTCCTGCATTAATGTATTTTCTCTTCCATATAACATCAGACCATTATATATGAATCTAGTTCAGAGAACATAAGCTCTAACATTGTTACTGTGACCAAGAGATGATACAACATATAATATTCAAAAAACTATTTAGAATCAAGTTCACTGGAATAATTTTAACAATGAATTACAAATTTATTAACAACAATAAAAAATTGAAATTAAGGTCTTTAGAATATGGCTATACAAATATAAACCTTCTAATTTTGATTAACATACAATTGAAAAATTATCACTTTGTGATTTATATGATTAATATACAAATTTAAATTATTATATTGTGGTTTACATATATGTTCAATGGGTTTATTTAAAATACAGGCAGCACCAGACATATGGCTTAATAATTTTTTTAATATATTTGAAGTGTTATAAAATAAATTATTAAAATTTACCTATACATGTCTATCTGGCATGCATTGTACTGCACATCTGTGTGCAGTACAATTGATGGATATATTTCAATTGTCATACAAAATACAATAAATGATTAAAAATTTCAGTTATCACATTTTAATAATATGAAAAACTTATACGAGGTTTACTTGAAACACATATATAATCACTCAGACATGTGATATATTAATTTGATAACAACATATTTAAATTTGTCAAAATAATAAATTACATTATTTTTATAATACATAATTAACATATAAGTTTGTGCATATAGAAATGTATGTGCACACTGGCATTTACATCATATACTTTAATTTGTCACTAATAATATAATTCTTTCATAACAGTTTACTTTTTTGGCTTTTTTTAAATAATAATAATATCAGTTTGTAAGTTCCTTTATTTTTGTCAAGTTACTCTAAATTAATTGCATCTTTAAATTAATCTAAAAAGATTTGTTTTCTTTGATTTCTTCTTTTAAAAAAATAGGATTGTTAATGAATTCAACCATTTCATTCAAGCAAAATTATTTGCTACTCTTTTTCTAATATATGATTTAAACTAATATTGTTCTCTCTATATAGATATCTATAACTTTTAAAATGTCATTTTTATTAAAGAAATTATTTAAAATTTCATTCTCATTATATATAATGCTACTCATCACATATGTTTGTGCTTCTCTGCATACATATAAATCACCATATATATAAACTAATTCTTCAGCAAGCTAAGTAATTCTCTTGGTGAGCTGATCTTAGTAAGACTGGTTTATAGTCATCATAAGGAAAGATATAATCTAGATAAATTTATAGGCATCAAGCCAGCAAACTGTTTTCTGCAACACATTTGTGGCTATAAAACACAAAGAAATTGGATCATTTTTCTCCTTTGTAAATTCAAACTCCACCATCATGAATTAGTAACTACAACTCTGAACTTGCCCTTCTTGCATTTTTGCATCTTTGTCATAGTTTTCTGTCCTGATCTTAACTACTGTGCTAGCTAGCTACTTTTCAAATTAGTACTACAAAACTATTCTAATATTTTTACCAACCCTTTTATATAGTCACCTGAGATGACAAAAGCATATTAATTAAAAACTGCTTTTTTTTATCTCAATTTTAATCCTTTCAAAAGCAATTTTGAAATTTTATCAAAAGTATGATCAAGTTTTTACTTTAAAAAAAGATTTCTAATAGATAGAAATTTTGTTCAATTAATTAAAAAGATTTCAATAAAAAAATTTATAATTATCAGTAGATATTTTATAAGTAACATGCTTGTTTTTAATTTCAAAATCAGAATACAATATTAATATTTATTTAGATCTTTTTAAATGTTTAATTTATAGTAAAATTTTATTTTAAATCCAAAATTATTTAAACTTTTACCATGATTATTTTATTCCAGGAAATGTAGAAAAATATCTACAAAATTTTTGTCTGTGTTTATTTCTACTTTTTCTTTCAACTTTATATATTTGTGCACACACACCATATTATTGTGTGCCATGTAACACAATTGTTACTATATATATATTGTAAATATCGATAAGTATATTGTAACAATATATATATATATATATATATATATATATATATATATATTATTACTTTTTACTAGTGTACCTGTAAATGAAGTGATTCAAGTTTTAAAAAATATTCAGTTGCCTAATTTTGCTGTGTTTTTGATTGAACACTGCTTATCGAATACATTTTTTGTTTTTGATGGGCAGATGTATAAAAAAACATCAGGTCTAGCTATGGGTTCACCAATCTCTCCAGCATTAGCTTCTATTTTTATGGAGGATTTGGAAAATAAAATTTTGACTTTAGCAGTTAAAAAACCATCTATATGGCTGAGGTATGTTGATGATACCTTTGTTATTTGGCCTCATGGCAAGCATGCTCTTGATGACTTTTTTAATTTTTTAAACTCTTTTTATAACAATATTAAATTTACCATGGAGATAGAAAATAATAATCAATTACCTTTTTAGATGTTTTGATTGAAAGAAGGGAAGATGGTTCTTTATCCCATGGTATATATAAAAAACCAACACACACTGGGGGATATCTGCATTTTTCCTCTCATCACCATCCTGCACAACTATTTTCAGTAGCAAAGACATTATTGGATAGAACAAAGAGACTTTCTGATGATAGCCATTTTCACCAGGACCTTTTTGCTACTAATAAAATGCTTCTTCATAATGGTTTTAATTACAACATTATTAATAGGGCTTATACATATCAAAAGAAAAAAGATTTTGATACATCAAAAATTAAGACAATTTTGCCATATATAAAAAGAGTAACTGATAGAATTGGTAACATTTTAAATAATAATAATATTCACACAATTTACACTACTTAAAAAAAATTAGTGAAATATTTCCACTTCCTAAAGATAAAATTGCTTTGGAGTGTCATGGTGTATATGAAATTCCATGTAAGGTCTGTTCACATACATATATAGGACAGACTAATCATAGAATAAATATTAGAAAGGAAGAACACATTCTGGCAGTGAGAGAAAAATCCAATTCATCAGCTATTTATTCTCATATAAAATTAACAAATCATGATATCAATTTTGAAAAAACAAATATTTTAGCAAAAATTGAACAATATGACCAGAGATTGCTAAGAGAAGCTATAGAGTTTTTTAAAAGGCCCAAGAGCATAAATGAAAGGTGTGAATTAAAGAAGATTAACAACATTTGGAAGAAGCTATTGGAAGAGAAAATAAATTTTAAAACTTCTCAACCAATAGAATTTAATTATGAGGAGAAAGAAAACGATAAAAATGGTTTTAAATCTCATGTGCATTCTTATGATTTGAGAAAGAGGACGCTCTGAGGAAGGTACTTGATATTGTACTGAAACGTCAGCATTTATCTTTTTCACTACACGGAATATCCCGCAAATAGTAATAATAATATGACATCTTTTATCCGTGAAAATATTAGAATTAATATATATATATATATATATATATATATATATATATATATATATATATCAACTATAAGTGTTTAGTCAATTTATAGCAGAATATAGTTTATATTTTCATTTACTAAAAACTTAAAAATAATATAGATAAAATTTGTTTTTATTAAATGCTTTTATTGAGTGTGCACTAAAAAGAAATTAAATAATTGTTTCTTCAACCACAATTGGAGTTTTTAGATTTAACTTGAAATAAAAGCATGGGAGGTCCAGAAAATAATTAAATCAATTCCTATGTTTTATAACAAGAAATTGACTTAATTACTTTCTAAACTCTTCCCCTCTATGCTTTTATTTCGAGTTAAATCTAAAAACTCCAATTGTGGTTTAGTACACAGTCAAGAAAAGCATTTAATATACAAAAAAAAAAATTTTTATTTCTATTCATCTCATCTATGGCTTTTACAATTTTATTCTTTATAATTACATAATTTATTTCATCCACATTTAATGTATGTAAAAACTTCTTACACTAAAATATAAATAATTTATAATCTTTCCATCTTTTTATTATAAAAAAATATTTAAAATGCTTAAAAATAGTTTCTATATATCTAGGGAAGTACATAATGGAAGTGACAATTTTATGAAACACATTAGATTTAAGTTATTTTAAATTCTTATTTTGTAGGTAAATTTATAATTTTGTTAAAATATATAAATATAACTTAAATATTCTTCTAGAGTCTTTATTACTGAGATTGAAATTTGGGTAAAATTTACAATATTTGAATTTTTCAGTGTTTTTTTTTTTTATCTTTGGAAAAGAATTATTTGAAAGTATTGGTATTATATTCTTTGTTATTGCATTCTTTCAATCTATCTTTGTTTTGTCAATAAATAATCTGCAAATATCATAAGTAATGATTTTATGTAATGTGTTATATCAAGATTATTTTTAAATCCTACCTATATGTGTTTGATATTATTCTTTTGTAACTTTATCCAACTTTAATGTAATGTTGGAATTTCAATAACACTCTATATGTATTGTATGAAAAGAAGTGTTAGACATAAAACATTTTTCTAAGCTTCACTGAAAGAGTGGAGTCAAGTGGAATGAGCCACTTGGGGTTGGGCACTAAAGATGACAGGGACTATGTCCCTCTAGCTAATATATAAGTAAATAAGTTCAAGCAATGGAAATGACAAAGTGGATCACAATCTCTAGCATTTTAGTTCAGAAATCCACCTTTCTCATACAGCATAGCATTTTTTTAAAAAGTAATTCAATTTATTATTACATAGTTTATATAGTTGAAAATAAATAACAATCAAATTAAACTTTAAATTAGAAAAGTTTGTTATCTTAGAAAAATATTTGGCAAATGATTGCTGTGAATAGTTAATTTTGTTTTTACAAATTAATTTAAATTTTTTATAATATATTTAAAAACTTCAATCCACCACAAATTCTTGAAACATATGATTAACATATCTAAAAAACATGAATGACTTCCAAGATGGCCATTTTGTGCAAAATCAGCACTCATCAGTTGGCCTAAGTCTCAATCTTTTACACGTCTTTATAATTTAATATTTATATATACCAAATTGTTTAATTTACAATTGTCAAATATTTTATACCCATAACTTTGACCACAACCACATCAGATAAATACATTAATTATTATCAATTATTATTTATTAAATTAAAGATTATCTCTACTTCAGTAAGCCTTATTTGTTTTTAATTATTCATAAACATGTGGATTAATTCAATTTAATCACTTTTTTTTCATGCATATTTAACACCCAAAATTCTTGAATCATATGAATAAAATCTGCAAAAAATAAATGATCCAAAAAAGAATATATTAATCTTTAATTGACACTTAAAGTTTGTATTTGTGATAAAGATAATCCATAATTTAATAAATAATAATTGTACATTGTTTTGAAATGGTTTCTGTCAAAGTTATCACTGCAAAAAAATGATTCCTTGTAAATTAAATTGTAATAATTTGATATTGCAAAATATTTAACAAATAATAAACAAATATGTAAGAATTTGAAAAACTTAGGCAAATTGATGAATGCTGTTTGATGTGAAATGTGGATCTTGTAATTTGTTTACTTATTCAGATGTCTTTATTTATATGTTTCAAGAATATATCTTTAAAAAATTACACGTAGAAAAAGAGAAACAAATTTAAGTTATTTATTCCTAGTGTTTACATATAACTAAAAAAATAAATATATTAATCTTTAACTGACATTTAAAGTTTACACTTGGAACAAAGATAATCTCTAATCTAATAAATGATTATTGGTAATCATTATTGTATTTGTGTGAAGTAATTGGTGTCAATGTGTAGATCCAGAAAATTTTACACCTACATTAAATTTTAATAATTTGGTTTTAAATTATTTTTTATAATATATAGAAACTTTAAAAAAAATAAATAAATAAACAAGAATATATTTACTTTAAATAGCAAGAAATAAACTTTTTGTTATTAAAATCATAATAAATAACATTTCAATATCTTATCTATAAAAAAAAATAATAAATGAAATTTTTTTTAAGAAAATATAAAATTATATGAATAAAATCATGTTTAAAATTTTGATTTTTTTTTTAATGAAAAGAAAAGCGAAATATATTTATCAAAATTATATACAGATAATCTTTCAAGTTTCTACAAAATTTAATGTAAAAAGAAACCATGAACAAATAGGGAAAAAAATATTACATTTCATATTTAAAAAAAAAAAACACGTTTTTAAAAATACAATCATTGAAATATAATTTTATTAAACATAACAAATAAGCAGAAGTTCTGATTTATATATATGTTTTGAGTGATGTATTTTTATATTATATTTTAGGCATAAATTATCTTATAAAAAAAATATTTTTATTTGTTTCTGTACTGTTGTTTGCTTAGTTTTGTTTATTTTGATTACGTAAAAAAAAAAAAATTAAACTAATGAGAGTAGAAATTTTTAACGATTCCAAGTTGTTTAAAATTTTTAATTATCTTTAATCATGTTAAGTATGATTGCAAACTATAAAATAAGAAATGCAAAGAACTATGAACAGATGCAAAATAATGATAATCCTTGTAATAAATTTAATAAAGAAAATATCAGCAAAATTATTTATCCTAAATATAAATAATAAACAAAAAACATATATAATAACATTAATTATCATTTCAACTAAAAAATCATTTTATTTTTAACCACATTTTTTTTGTTACTTTTGAATTTGATTTTGGTTTGTTTAAGCATGTCTGTTTTCCAGCACTGTGATATATCTACCTTTTTAATAGGAAGACAAAATAAAAATAATAATTCCAAGATGTGTAAATTTTTTTAAATCTTGAATTGTTAAAACATTAAACACAATTAAAATTTTTATACTAGTAGCACTTTTGATATAATTAGAAAATAAAAATAATAAAATTTATGTCAAGCGTTGTTAGCTGAGAGGTCATCGCAGTCGCCTTGCAAGCAAGTACTTGGTTGCAGACTGTTGTGGGTTCGCCTCTCGGCCGATGCTATGACATATGAAAAAAATAATAATTTATATAATGTTTTCTGTTACCAATGAAATTCAAGCATTTAGGTGATGAGAAATTATTACTATAATTGCTTTTTTATAGAAAAAAATTTTAGTTAACTTCCCTACAACTATTGATTATTAAAATAAAATTAATAAAACTGTATTGATTAAATATCTTTTGACCATTAAAAATGTCATTTTTACATTAATAACTTTTTTAATAAATCTGGCCTTTCTCATTTGAGAAGATTAAAAAAAAGAAAAATCCAAAAATAAATCATTATATGAAACACAAATACATCCAGACATATAGTCCTTTGTTTGATATTTTATGCTGCTGTCATTAATGTCTTGTTTCATGAACTTTACTTTTAAAAGAGTTAACATATTACCTAATTGTATCTATCAAATGCATTTATCCTCAGCTATATTCTACTGTTAAAAGCAACTAGTATTTTATTTCGCTAGAGTATTTTTCAAATCACATATATGTATTAATAAGCTGAGCTTTAAATAATAATAAAAAACAATATTTTTTATTTCTGTTTATTTTTAATAAGGTCATAAAAAGAAGTGTTTGAAAAGTTTATGAAATGACTTAAGTGTTTCTATATTCATAATAAAACGCATTACATTATTTGGGAATATTTTAAACCGTTTTTAGTTCATAACTTAAAAAACTAAATCCAATTTTTTTTTGATGGATTATATAGTTACATCAAAATATTGATATATTATTTATTGTTTTAGGCATTACTCTTTTAGAAAAACCATTATTACTAATAACCTTTAATACAAATGAATAGCTTTTAAAGATCACTTCAGAACAAAAATCTCTCCAAATATCTTCAATGAGAGATAATGTCCACTAACAAAGATGATGTTTTGTGGTTATTATTCTTAAGCTAACAATAATTAAATACTCATTTGATGTTTAGTAATTGGACAACTTTCTGGATTATTTATAGAATGGATACTTTAAAGAACATCTTCTTTTTGGAAATTTTTATCTATGTAAAAAATTCACATATAATATCAAGATTCAAATTCAAAGTCATACATATGAAATGCCTTAATATTTTGTCATGATTTTTTCCCATTAACATAAATATATATTCAAGTTGTTAGTTTTTTATCAGTGCATCTCTCATCTCAACTCTACCATATTTTAACTATCTACTAGCATAGAAAGGTAAACTACTCTTTCTCATTATATATGGTTTTATAAGCAACCTCATTCTACAAGTGAAATAGAGTTATACAATAGCTGAATCTCAAAACTCATATTGACAGTTTGATACCTTCCAATATATCAATTTACACATAAGATGTAGGCTAATTTCTATCCACGTTATGGATGAGTGAACAACCACTGCACTGTCTATGTGTATATTTATGTAAGTCAGTGTATGTAATTATTTAAAATTCTCATACTTATTAAAATATTTGCCTGAGTTTATGTCCCCATAAGATCTTAACCATTGAAATAAAAAATACATTGGTCATCTGTAAGTAAATTTTGACAAAAAAATTATTGTTGGCTTCTAGAGTAAGTGATTTAATTTAAGGCTGTCAATTTCTAATGATGGTTAATTAGCAACAATATTGCTAAACATATTTTTCTAATAATTTAAATGAGTAATTCCTCACATATGTTTGTTTAGATTTTAATTAACTCATGAAAGCATGTATCATATATTGTAAAGGTTGGAAGGATCTATCCTTAACATTGATTTTTCAAAAATAAAAAAGACATACTTGTCACGTCTCAAAATATAAAAAAAGATTGAAAATTATGTTTTCCAAATATCAGATCCAAGAAGGGCTGAAGATTAACATTTATTTTGTATTTCGTAATTTTTAAATGTGATATATATATATATATATATAACGCACATACACCCAAATAAGTCTAAATTAGTTTGTAAATCATTTTGTAAGAAAAAAAGAATTTTAAAGAGACATTTGCATGAAGTTTGTAAAAGTTTTATTTTTATCTATTTCAAACAATATCTAGTATGAGGGGAAATGTTTTTAATTAATTGCCTTGATCTGAGATCTATTGTACTTACAGTGGGCAGTGTTAATTAAGATTAAATTTTGAAGTAATGGCAAATTTTTGTTTTAAAAAAGAAGTAAACTGTATAAATTCCTTATCTTTGTATAAGATTATTTTTAAAATAATGTAAAACAATGCCTAATTTACAAATAAAATTTTAATTTAATACACTGTACTGGTTACACACACCTGCACATACAATGTAATATATAAGGGATTTGAACTCAGACTTTCACACGACCCTCAACTCTCCATGCCATCTCATATTGCTGACCCACCTGATCACACACATGTTGAAAAGATAAATAATCATCAATATACGTATTTCATGCTAACCAGCAATCATCAGTTGGTCCAGATTATCAGCTCCCACACATATATACAATCAGTGTTCAGCTTTATATTAAGATATCCATTATATCAATTATTTAAAAATAAAATCTATTGATACTGTTCAAGATCTTAAAATTATATTTTTTAGTAATGGTTCCTTTCATCATCATATAGAATCAATAATAAATAAAGCCCTCAAGATAGTGGGAGCTATTTATAAACATGGGAGTGCTTTTAAATACTCTACTAAATATAGACTTTTTCTATCTTTGATTCTTCCTATTTTAGAATTTGGATCTGATTTATGGAATCCACATTCAAAAAGAGACCCAATTAAAATACAATTGGTTTTGAAAAAATTTCTTAGATTTTGTCAACTGAAAAGTGATTGTAAAATGTCTCTTGTAGCAAAGAGGAAAGCCTAGAGATATGAAGTTTTTATACAAAGTCATTACCGACAAAATATTTCTTATAACATGATCTCAAAATTGCATTTGAATTATTGCAAATATGAACTTCGTGCCCATAATTATTTCTTAATTGAAACTTCGCACCGAAACTTCTTTGTCTACCTAATACTTACAATTCTTATTTTGTTAATGAAAATCTTAATCAACTAAATATTAATGATTTTTCTAAAACCGTAAAAAGTATAATATATAATTCGTAATTTATTATTACTATTATTCTTTAAAACCTATAATATATACCTTCATTTTTTGTATGTGTGCAATCTGTAATTGTTTTTTGACTGTAGATATGTACATTAAATAAAAATTGAATTATTATTATTATATATATGTTTAATAATTTAAATTGATAAATTAAATTATTATTATCATTATTATTATTATTGTTGTTGTTGTTGCATTTTCTTTATGTTACAAAATGGTCCTCACTCAGATAAAAATATCACTCAGTAGATATTGTTAATAAATATTGTGAATATGAATGATATTGAAGTCTAGTGAAAAGTTAATGCATTGTTGTTTGATTATTATCATTACTATTTTAAAAGGAGAATAAATATAAATCATAATAAAAGAGATACCACTTGTTTTACTTAAAGTGACTTTGCAATTTATTTAATTAATTTTTTTTCGCTTATGAGTACGGGGGTTCATTATGTGTTACTTCATGTTGTTAATTTAATTATGTATTTTTTACCCGATAACATTTAAATGCTAATGATTACTTGCATAAACACTAACAAGTTGCTATATTAAGCCAATAAACATCACATGACTACCTCCTCTTATGTTTGTGTATAACTGTTGTTAAAACAGACAAAACTCACTATATATATTGCCACACACAGCAAGCTAAAGTAATCAATGGATGCCAGAAGGCTTGTGCATAAAATCCCCATCTAGTGCCTACTCATCCAATATCCCCAGACTAGTTTCTGGCTTATGGCCTTCATCAGTGAGGAGGCTTGGATCTGAGAGCACTGCATCTAGATCTTAGATCTAATGCAACCCTCCAGCAACCACCTTTTATCTCCATTTAACTACAAAACTATGACTCTTAAATTGAAAACACCTTAACGTTTTCAATCCAAGCTCATTAGCTTATATAGTCATATGGGTCTGAACCCAGTTCATTACCCATACATTTTGGTGTCTTTGGTTCTTTAATAACCATAGCCACTACTATCATATTAGGCAGGATTGGTTTTAAGCCAATAAACATCACATGATTACCTCCTCTTATGCTTGCTGTGTGTGGCAATATATATAGTGAGTTTTGCCTGTTTTAACAACAGTTCTACACAAGCATAAGAGAAGGTAGTCATGTGATGTCTATTGGCTTAAAACCAATCCTGCCTAATAGGTTAGTGGTGGCTATGGTTATTAAAGAACCAAAGACACCAAAATGTATGGGCTTGGATTAAAAACATTAAGGTGTTTTCAATTTAATACTCATAGTTTTATAGTTAAATGGAGATAAAAGGTGGTTGCTGGAGGGTTGAATTAGATCCTAAAATCTAGATGTAGTGCTCTCAGATCCAAGACTCCTCACTGACGAAGGCCAAAAGCCAGAAACTAGTCTGGGGATATTGTATGAGTAGCCACTAGATGGAAAGTTTATGCACAAGCCTTCTGGCATCCATTGATTACTCTAACTTCCTGTGTGTGGCAATATATATAGTAAGTTGCTATATTGTTTAGCATTAAGAATTATAGAAATTAATTGTTGTTACAAATATTAATTAGATTCAATAAAATATTACCTTTGCTTCTATTTTATATTTGGAAAGTTATCAAGTCTTTTTAGTTATACTAAACACTGAGAATATGTTATTTATGCATTGAGAGAGGTTATAAAGTTGAATATGATTTTTTGTTTATATTATGAGTACAGTTTATGTAATCATAAGGCATTATTTCAAAAGCTAGCCATTATTATACCAACAATAAATTTTGACATATAATTGAAAAAGTTTCCTGTTCTTTATTTATTCATTATTTAAGTAAAAGACCTTTTCTGTAATGATAATCTAACGGGTTAGGATTTAGAGAGTTAATTTATTTACTCTCTCTCATTGCAGTTTTATACTGTTTCAATTCGAAGCTTGTGCTTTTTCCTTTTTTATATTATTATCATTTTGTATATGGTAATTCATAGGATACTCTGAAGTCTTTCTTCAACCCCTCTTTATTCTTATGCATATCATTACATTTTAGTGTGACCAATTAAGGGTTCAAAAAGTGAGCAGTTAACTCAAATTAAAGTGATATGTTTTGAGAGGTTATAGTGGTATTTTTCTCTTGACTGGTACTAATGTTATACTTGTTACAGTGGGTTAATATATAGTAGTTCTAGAATTAATGCTTAAATTACAGTCAATGTATGATCATCATTACTATATATGGAATGTAAATTATATCATCATATACATTTGCCTTGCCTAAACATAAGTTTGCATAGCAAATATAGATGCTTCTGTGCTTATTTCCATTATATATCACTATCACAATTTGATGTGGAATAACAAACTTTTTAAAATTTCATTATTGCTTTAGTGCAATTATATTTTGTGTGACCTAATACATGATTCATATGATTTGAAGAGGCCAAAAATACGATACTTGCCATGTTTGTACAATGTTTTAAATGAATAAAGAGGAATCTGACATTATTCAAGTAGTATGTAAGAATAGTTCAAAATGTACATTGAATTTTTTTTTCAATATCTAGATTAGTAATATGCTAACTTTGGCATGAACCGTATGGATAATACTAATGAAATGTTGCATGGGCCTAGCATTAGTTTGCTTGGCCTGAGAAATATGATGAAAGTAATGAAAAATGAATTAAATATCAAAATAGATGCTAGTTTCACAGATAGCAATAAATGCCAAAATAGAAATTAATTCTGCCAAGATAGATGCAAGTTGTGCAGAATTGAAGGCAAAAATATATAACACATACAGTCAAACAGAGGCTAAGTTTATAGATGAATTAAAAGGGTGTAGGGGAGAAACAATGGCTATTAGAGAAGAGTCTATAAGTGAAGCTATTTTTCTGAGGGCAAGGTTTGATGAATCTAAAAAGAAAACAAGAGAAGAAAGTCAAAAGATATTGATTAAATTTGAAGAATCTAGAAAATAGTGCCAAAATTTGCAAAAACAAATTATTGATGATAGTATCTTAATTAATGGTGTGGAATCTTTTACGTATGTGGTGCAATGCCCCTTGCAAACCATACATTAGGCTGAAGTTAAAATTGCTGTTGAGATCCAAAGGAAAAAAAAATTCTTCAGCTTAATAAAAAGTACTGTAATATATGAAAAGATGGATGATATCACTAGCATAGTCTCTAGTTATTTTCAGGAAATAGCTACCGTATTCATTTGAAATTAGGACAGATTAGTGAATATGCAAAATCCAATGAAACTGATATTTTTGAAAAATGTAAGTATGAGATGCAAATATTATGAGATTATGTGTTCAGTTTGAAGAGTTAAAGTTAGCAGTGCAAATGGAAAAGTGATCACATCACAAATTTGGAAAAGGAAATGCAGGAATTTAGATTGGAAGCAGATAAGATTAAAAGTGGACATGTTATTGATACCAAAGGTTGTTCAGAACATAAGTAACCTCTGTGGACCCAGAAAATAAGGAAGGCCTTAATTCAACTCCCTGAAGAGGTTTTAATCAGTTCTAGAAAAAGTAATTTATGTAAATATATAACAAGAAAGTAGGGGTTGTCATATGAATTCTACCTCCTCTAGGTTTATCAGTGTAAAGGTTTTCAAGAGGGTCTATAATAAAAACTGTATGGAGTACTTAAGCATATTGGCCTATTCATCTTAAATGCACACTCTGAAAAGAAAAAGTTTGTGATTTTCAGCAATAACCCTTGTAGGTTGGTAAAGGAATGGTGGAAGTTATTGTTTGAGAGGCCTCAACCCATAATGGACAATTTTTGAAATGAAGACAAGAAATATTGCATATGCCACAATTGCCCCATAAAAAATATAGCTGTCACAATGAGAGCTATACTCAGTTTTTAGGCAAAAAAAAATGGCCAATTTCAAAACCCTGATCACTTTCCCATTATCTGAATTCCAAATTGTGTGCATTTTGCATACAAACTTGTCTCGCCATATCAAAAAGATTTAGTAGCTGCCAATTGACATATTGTTGAAAAAGTGGTGAATGTTTTTGGAACACTGAAATTTGGGGGAAATCCAAATTAAGAAAAGATGGTCCAAATTACTCACTTTCCAATATTAATTATCTGAGGCCTAGGGGTCAGTAATTACATCATATTTCATGAAATGTCCAGAATAATCACCTATAGAGAAATGCCCTATAGGGATTGTGATGGGCAGGTTGTCAAGGTGTGAATCCTTATTCTGGGGGTTATCCTTATATTAGGGTTAGTACAGTAGTCAAAACTCCAATATCTGGATATAAAGGCCATGCATTAAACAAGGCAGTGTCTCATAGCAATGTTTTTATTGTGGGAACCCATGACTAATTTGGGAAGGAATAATCTAATCACATTAATTTTCCATGATTTGAATGATTTTGAATCTGAATACCCTACTATTAGCAGTTTCCCAAAAGTTACTATTTTAGTTAAAGAGGTCAAGATATGGGAAGTCAGATTTCTATCATCTAAAATGAAGTGTGTCAAAGGCTTAATGAATTCTTTTTTACCATTCCAGCAATTTTATCATATTACATTGGTCAATGGCCCTAAAGCCAAATTGATTCCTCAGCAGTTATGGCTTATGGTCCAATTGAACCCTGTAACCATGAACATGTGTTTTTGATTATGTCCAAGTTTAATACAAAGAATGATTTAGGGGTTCAATTTTATGGACAGACCTAACTGTGTTATAAATTGCATCAAAAAGCAAATGACCTGCCAAGAGAAAAAAGAAATTGGGCATTACATTCTTCATCAATTATTGGTCTAAATTATATAGAAATAATTATAACTGGGCTAGATATCAAGTTGAAAATAGATTAATTGACTGGTTTTGATATAGAAAGGAATGATGCTCTTGATGACTATTGTGTCAACATGAGGGTGTGCTTTTGAAATTGTCTAGGGTTATTAAAGAATGTGTTCCTACAATACACTTGAATACTTCAGATCCATTGCAATGTAAATCATACCTCATACCTACCAATATAAAGATGATGTATACAAACAGATTAGTCAGATGATGGAATAGGGTATGCTTGTCATTAACAAATGCATGAATCAGCTTGTACATTTTAGATGTGAAATTCTTGAATTTTAGGATGATTCCAGAATGGGATGCACCACATGTTGTGCATGAACTATTGTCAAACTTTAATGAGAAAATATATTTACTTCTGTGGATCTGACTGCCAGTATTTTATCTCCACTCTTAAGACTAGAAATTCACCACTTATTGAGGGCAATCTTGTGTTTTTTGGAGGATGTCCTTTGAGTTAATTAATAATAAGGCAAGCTTAATATGTTGACTTGATTGGATTCTAACTGATGAAGTGAAAAACCTGCTTGTCATGTAAATGGATGATATCATTATTGTATTTATCTTAGCACTTACAACACCTTAAATTATTTCTTCAGAAATGTGATGACAAAAATATTTATAAAAGCAGCATGATAGCCACAGAAGAAATAGTTTTTATGGGTTGAAATAAATCAAACCCACTCTGATAAAACTGCTGTGACACAAAACATTTCAGAAACAGCACACTCATTTTCTCATATTTTGTAATTTTTAAACCGTTTTTATAAAAACTTTGCTTTAGACCACCATCTAGATGTCTCAGCTGCTTAATAAGAAGGTCAAGTGGAAATGATTGGCAGTTCATCAAGATGAGTTGAATTTTGTAAAATCTAAATTCCTAGATAAAGAAATTTACATTTTCCTGACTTTTAACAGCCACTCTATGTGAAAACTAATAGTTGTGAATATGGACTTGGAGTTGTATTGTTCTAGTTAGATGAAGATCAGAAGCTTCAGGTTCTATATTTTTGAGTCATTAATTCTAAGATTGCTGAACTGCATTAGTTAGTTACATAAAAGGAAGTACTGGTGGTTGTATGGGTCTTTTCTAAATTAAAGCAATTTTTGATAAAGTTGCAGACTGTAGTGAAAACAAACCATAAAAGTCTAGAGTTCTATAATTGTTAATTAGTTATCACTTGGTGCGATGGAGCCTCTTTTTGCAGAAGTTCAATTATGTTGTTCAATATTATCAAGAAAAAATAATATTGTCCCGTAGAAAAAAATCTGATCAAGCATCCAAATTAATGTGTAGACATGGAAAAAACAGTTTTTACTGCAATCACATCATCAGTAAATGATTCCATCAAAAAGGATTTGGAAAAATGTAGTCAATTTATAGTCTTAGGATTCCAAATTAAGAGATGTAATTTTTTGTTTAACCAGTCAGTCAAAAGCTGTAAAGATCACTAAACCAGTAATTGGTAGAAATTTATTACACTATAGATTGATGTATGGTTTACTGATGTATAAAATTTATATTAGTAACAATAAATCATGGAGGATCAGTATTCATTTTTGAGTGAGGAAAAAGTTAATTTTCTATATACATTGTCTGTATGGTCATTATGGTCCTATGAAAGTAAAGCACATAATGTGCAGACTACTGGATATGCTCCAATACTGCAAAGTATGTTTGGAGACTAGATTTTTGAAATAGTTACTATGCAGGAAAGTGACAAACTAGTCTGACAAAGGAATCCAATGGGATTTTTGCAATCAATTTTTCTGGGATATTACCATCATATCATAAAAACAACTTTTTGTTGGTCATCTATGACTTATTCTCAATGTATTTTTCTACATACCTGGTCCAAAAAGCAGCATCTTGTGATGTAATAATGGCTTTGAGAAACTTTCAATTCCTAGTGATTGGAAAACACAAATCCATCCTTACCGATCATGCTACTTCATTTCTGTCTTCAGAATGAAGGATTGATAGAAGGCTCAAAGTGTTTTGACACATTTTAATTTTCATCCATAACCTTCAATTCAATCTTTGTGAAAGAGTGGTGGGGACATTGAGCCAATAATTTAAGGTTTACCTTAAGAAAAACCATTGTGATTGGGTCAATCTATCAGAATAAATCCATTGGTTTCACACCAGGTCTCCACTTTGGTTTTAACTGTTAATTAACATTTCTTTACCTACTACTCCAGATAAGTTAAATTATGATTTGGAAAAAGCTAAGAAGTATATGGCAACAGGAGTGAAAATGGAGCTTACAGTGGTCACAATGTCTCAGTCAGTTTAATTAATGTCAGAGATTTAGTATTGGTTCATACTCCTCATGTTAGCCACCTGTAGGAACATCAATATAAAAAAGTTTTTTGATATCTATAAGGGACCATACAAGATTCAGAACAAGTATGGAGTAAGTGTTTATATGACTGGTACATTAGACAGGCTAAATGGAACCTACATGCCTAGATCCTCAGGCCAAAATATATAATGAAAGACCAGCATTGCTTTCACTCAAACTTGTCCCCATCAATCTTCATATCCTCATGGATTCTATTTTGACATTATTAAGGGAAATGAAGGATACTAATATAACTCTAGTGATGGATATCTTGCTCTATGATATTTAACTTTACAAGAGAATTGAATATGTTGGCAGTGTGTATGCCCATTGGCACATTATGTTTTTCAAAATTTAAATTTGTTTTGTTGCCATTGTTGTTGAAATGAATTTCATTAAATTGAAAAGGTCACCAGGTTAAGTGTCAAAATGTATATTTAACTTGGAAGATTCCTGTTATTGTTTTATTGAGATGCTGTGTAGTAGTCTCCAAGTGTGAGTAAGAAAAATATATACATTTTATTAGGGGGAAAATTGTGTAAAGGTTAGAAAAATTCATCCTTAACATTGATTATAGTATTTTTTTAAAAAGACATATATATTGTACTGCTAATGAATAGCACCACATATTATAAATAATTTTGTTTAAAATTATTAAAAAAATAAATTCCATAAACTATGTAAAGATTTTAAAATTCTAATAAATAAAATCTTTATGACTAAAATAAGTTTTGTAAAAAGAAATGAAGGTTTTAATAAATAATATGTAAGTCAGAATAGGTTTGAGAGAGCTGTTGTTTATAAAAGTTTAGAGTTTTTTAAAAAAAGAAAGGGGAAAATTAAACATTGCATCATTTGTAAAGTTTTACAAATTAATTTATAATTCGGGGGAGAGAATTTAACTTAGAAAAGTTAAAACTATAAAAGTTTAAGGGTAAGTCTTTTACATGAAATTAAAATACTCTCTTTTCATTTAATTTAAAAAAAATAAATATATGTGAGCATAAATAATGAGGATTTTAAATATAAAGAAAATAATAAAATGTGTGCATATTAAAAATAAAATAAAATATGAAAGTTAAATATAAAAATATTAAAACAAATGAAAGCTTATAATTAAATTTTAAGAACTCAAAGATTGCACATACTGATAAGCTACATACAAATGAATTAGCAATGGCTACTAATTAAAATTTATAAACAACAGGATTAATTAAATACAAAGCAGTGGATGAATTTAAAAACTAATTAAAAAGGATAACAACAAGATCATCACATAAACAGGGCTGAAAATTTTGTCAGGCAGGCTTTCACATATCTAGAGTCAATCACATATTAGACTTATTTTCCAATGAATATAATGTAGTGTTAAGCAGCTTTCAGAGCATGCAATGAGCTCCAACCTTCAGCTGAAAGAACATCAGCAGCCTGTCCAATAAAAGCAATGCCCATCTAATAAATTAAACCACCAAAAATTGTCTAACTGCCTTGAGTAAGAAGTAACCAGGAACCACATTTATCAGGACCACATCAGAAGCCTAAAATCCCACTGGTTGGTAAAACACATGCAGCAGCAAAGAACAAGAATGCACAATATTAAAATGCTATAGGTAATAACATTTCTTATTCCAATTTCTGATATTAATTAAAGTAGCCATTGCAATCTTTGAGTATTATCAGAATCAGTATAATAAATGAATTCTATAGCCAGCATAAAATGAACTATTTATGTGTATGTTGATATAATAAACTAAGAGTCCTAGAACTTTGAAAATAATACAAACCAACAGCTCATATAATAGAGTGTATGTGCATTATATATATTTGGATACTTATGTTTTATGTTTATTATAATACGTGTGAAGATATATGTTATTATGTATTATTATTTTATTCAAAAAAAAATGTTGAAGTCATAAATTAATTTTCAGTTAATTTTAAATATTTAAAATAAATTATTTTAGAAATTAGTATTTGTTGGTCAATTTTCTTACTTATACTACTAAAAAACAATTTAGCAGAAAAGTTAGAGCAGCAATTTATTATATTATTGATTGAGCTAGTTGGGAATTGTTAGGTGCTGAATTAATTGCCATCATTCAGATTATGTTAAATACTCTGGTAGTGAGCTGGCATCTATTTTGAAACAAAAAGTGCTTTGAATAACAGGTGTTGAATTTAGCAGTCAAGAAGATTTGTGGCCTGGAAGTATA
This sequence comes from Epiperipatus broadwayi, assembly GCA_028023455.1. NCBI lineage: Eukaryota > Metazoa > Onychophora > Udeonychophora > Euonychophora > Peripatidae > Epiperipatus > Epiperipatus broadwayi. The sequence continues at coordinate 4,369,256 of JAQFVV010000018.1, forward strand.
GTCATAGTTATGTATCTTATATAGCTCGGCTTGGTCATAGGTATCCTCTGGGTATTATGCTTCTCTTCCTAGGGGACCAGTGTAGTGCAATACTTAAATTGCAGTGGAATAGAAAGAATTTATAATAAATAATTGTATCATATTTTTTCTATATTAAGTAAGTCTTACAATTTTGCTTTTCACAATTTCTATTTTCATTGACGAATAAACTTTATGCTATATTTTGGTTTTTTATTCTATCTACCTATTGCACCAGGTTCATTTGGCTTTCCCAACATGGATGCAGAAACATCATAAATGATATAATACAGTTAAATATTTTTTTTGTTTGAAAATATTCAAAGAAATGCTAAATTGTGTAATTGTAATTAAAAAAGTGGCATAATTTAAATTACGGAATTAACCAAAACAATTTTTCTCCTAAATGAAAAGAAAGTAAAGGCAGTTAGATATTTTGGGAGAATTTAGGGCAATGAGGACAAGTAGAAAAAAATAACAAGGGGGTTGGAGTCCATCATATGTTTCATTCTAAGAAAATAAATAAACAATTAATATTTGAATTTATTGTGAATGTAAGCATTAGTCAAATAATCATTGAAAAGAACAACATTGAAATTGAAATTTGGTTTTAAAAATGAAAGACAGCATAATAATGGATAAAGAAATGGAGCTGAAAGAAAGCCCAATATTTTTTTTAAAAATTCTTAATTACTGGAAAAAGAAGAGAGTGGGACATGGTAGATGATGAAAATAATGAAGAATATGATGGAAGAAATGTATCAGGACTTCAACCAAAGTCAGCAAGAGTTCAAAGTAAAAATTATTAGAGAAATGAAGCCAATGGGGGGGGGTAAAATAATGGGGAACATAGAGAGAAATCATAAAGCTATAGAAGCCATAGAGATAGATTTGACTAAAGAAAGTCAGGAAATATAAAAGGAGGTTGAGGTGATAAAAGACATGAAAATTGAATTAGAATCAAATAGCATTGAAACAGATAAAATGAAAACAAATATAAAAATAGATAGAGTTTGGATACAGATATGTAGTAGGGTAGAGAAATTAGAGAACACAGGTCAAGATATAAAAAAAAGTTATAAATTAAATATAAAAAAAATTCTATCGGAGCAGTATAATTTCAAGGCAGAAATAGAAGCCGTTTACAGAGTGATATAATGTAGCACAATTGAAAACACTGTAGAGGAAGGATTTTCTTTTTATAGTATTACTAAGGCAGTTAACAATAAAATAGGACAGTTTGAAGAACTGTGGAATTTTGTTAGGCATAAAGGTTTTCTGATTTATGAGGCAAAAAATAGAATGGAACAAGAAAAAGACAAGGCAACAAATTATAAGTGAGGGATAGACAAAAAAGCAAAAGTGTTATATTAAAGAGTCAGTAGGTAAAAAGAAAAAAACCATCTGACTGAGTTTATGAGTTAGTAAATGGACAGAATGTTAAAGTAAAGGAAAGAAATAAAGGATTGGAAATGGATAGTGAGTTGAATATAATTATTTTGTAAAATAATATAGCCACTATTGCACCTGAATGCAAAGCTATTTTATGCTTAAAACAAAATAAAATTATACTATTCTGCATTAAGGTGCAATAGCGCCTATATTATTTTACAAGTATATTTTTTAACGCAAAATTTTTGAATTATATTTAAATTATAATTATTTTGATGTAGGTGATAAACCTGAATCAGAGATTTTGTTATTTAAAACTAAAATAATAAATTTTTAAAAAAATTGAGGAATTGTTTTCGTAAATAATAATAATAATAATGGAGGCATCACAGAATAAAAGATTTTTTTTCACATGCATATTAGTAATAAAAAATAATAAAAAAAACAGGTCTTCATAAATAAATAGTTTAATGTAATCAAGTTAAATAAATAAAAACATCTGTAGAAAAATAATAAAAGAAGTATCATAATAAAAATAAAATAGTTTTTTTAATACATGCAGGTTAATAAAAAAAAGTCAAATAAATAATGGTAAAATAATATTCATAAGGATTTAAAATAATATTGTAAGGTTAATAAATAGTATAAATAAATCTAAATTTAAGTTAGAAATGTAATAAAAATTAGTACTGAAAGAAAGCAGGGTAGAAATATAGAATTGAGTTTTAAGGAATAAGTAAAAGGGTAAGCTGTAGGCTGGTTGAAAATAGTACCCATAATGTACTAGCAGGGATAAATATTCTTAAAGTGAGGATACTCAGAAAGGTCTGGGCCCATCTCTTTATTCTTTAAATATGCACCCTGGGAACAACCAGAGTAAGCCACAGGTCAGTTCTTGAGGGAAGAGTCCCCATTCTCTTTAAATATGCACACTGGGAACAACCACAGTAAGCCATGGACCACTTCTTTGAGAGAGAGTCTCCAGATTTCATATATTATTTCCAAATCATAAGCCAAATTGGTCAAGCAAGGAATGTTGTCATTTGCAGTGATCTTTTCTTATCCCAACATCCAGTAGGAAAAAAACAGCATATGAAGCTTTATTTTACATGCATGTAAGCTGGTGTAAGCCAGCAAACTCTGCATCCACATCATCTTAAAATCCCTGTCTCACCAGAAAGTAGTGTTATCCTTATAATCATCATTCAGTACAAGATCATTGTAAGCAATGTCATCAGCCTAGAGAGAAGAAAAACACAATCAAAGAAGATTGCCCTCAGCATGTATAGTTATGGATATAAAGAAAGAAATTTAGTTAAAATAAATATAAAAGCCTAAACAGAAAATAATAAATGTTTATAAAGAAAGAAATAGAGTGTTATTCAAAAATAAAATGGTCAAACTGACACATTTTACTCTTGACAGGGGAGCAATGTAGTGTACTGCTAATGAATAGTGCCACATATTGTAAATAATTTCATTTTAAATTATTAAAAAATAAATTTCATAAACAATGTAAAGATTTTAAAATTCTAATAACCAAAATCTTTATGACTAAAATAAGTTTCATAAAAAGAAATGGTTTTAATAAATAATATGTAAGTCAGAATAGGTTTGAGAGAGTTGTTGTTTATAAAAGTTTAAAGTTATTATAAAAAAAAGAAAATACAGTTAACCCAGGGGGAAATTAAACTCTGCATCATTTGTAAAGTTTTATGAATTAATTTCAGAGTAATTTGGGGAGAGAATTTAACTTATAAAAGTTAAAACTATAAAAGTTTAAGAATAAATCTTTAACATGAAATTAAAATACTCTCTTTTCATTTAATTTAAAGAAAATAAATATATGTGTGCGTAAATAATGAGATTTTAAATATAAGGAAATAATAAAATATGTGCATGTTAAAAATAAAATATAAAAGATAAATATAAAAATATTAAAACAAATGAAAGCTTATAATTAAATTTTAAGAATTCAAAGATTGCATATACTGATAAGCTAGATAACAATGAATTAGCAATGGCTACTAATTAAAATCCATAAACAACAGGATTAATTAAACATCTTAAGAATTTAATCAAAGAAAGCAGTGGACAAATTTAAAAATTAATTAGAAAAGGATAACAAGATCATCATATAAATAGTCTAAAAAATTTGTCATAGCAGTCTTTCATTTATTTAGATCTGGTCATCTGTTAGACATGGTTTTTAAAGATAATGCAGTGTTAAGCGATAAGTCAGAGCATACTGCCAGATTCCAGCCTCTGTCTGACAGAACATCAGCAGTCTTCCCAATAGAAGTAATGCCCAAGTAATAAGTTGAAGCTGCCTGGAATGTCTAACTGCCTGAAAGAGAAGTTGCATGAAATTTCCATTATCAGGAATGAAACAGAAGCCTAAACTTGAACTGGTTGGCAAACCACACACACAGCAGTAAATAATTTGAAACTACCATATTCAAAAATCCTATAGGTAATAACATTCTCTTATTTCAATTCTTGATATTAATTAATGTAGCCATTCCAATCTTTGAGTATTCCCAGAGTCAGCAAAATAAATGAACTTTATAGACAGCATGAACAGATGTTGGTAGAACTTTTATAAAGCTTCAAATAGCCTATGATAAAATATGTATGTGTGTTTTGATGCTTGGTATTTATTTATGCTTTATGTTTATATTACATTACTATTTTATGTTTATTATAATGTGTGGGCCCAAAATATTATAAAATTATTGTTTATTTTAATTAGAAATTTATTATTAATTTAAAAATTACAATAAATAGTTTAACTAAAATAAAGTATTTGTTTATCAATCACTGTGAGTCGATTCTTTACTTACACCACTAAAAACAATTTAGCAGAAAAGTGAAAGCAGCAATGTATTATATTATTCAATATTTCTGTTGAGCTAGTTGAGATTTCTTAGGCACTGTATTAGTTTTCTGTCATTCAGAGTATGTTAGTTACTTCTTGTAATTAACTGGCACCTAAAGTTTACTTTGAAACAAAAAAGTGCTTTGAATGACTGGTGTCGAATTTAGCAGTCGAGAGGATCTGTGGCCTGGAAATGTAGTTGTACTGATGTATTTTATATAGCTCTGCTTATTCATAGGTATTCTCTGGCTATTATGCTTCTCTACCCTTAGGGTCCAGTGTGGTGCAAGACATAAATTGCAGCTGGGGTAGATTGAATTTATAATAATATAATAAATAATTGTATTATATGTTATATGTATAAGAAGTCGACAATGTGTTTATCTTAAAATATGCTATTTCTATTAAAGAATAAAACTTTATGCTAGATTTTGTAATCTAATTGATCCACTACCCCACCTGGTTCAATATATATATATATATTGAAACAGACAGATATATATATAGATCTATATATATATATAAACAATTCAGATTTATACACATATAAAAAGAGGTTTCTTTCTATTGTGTAAAATCTGAATTGTTTATTAGTGAAGGATAACAGATGTCTTATTATTTTGAGGCATGTATATATATTTTACTTATAGATTTGACAATTTATAAAACATCAAAATCTTTTTTTTTTTGCTTCTGGCAAGAAAATATTACAAAAAATGTTTTTTTTCTCTTTGTTTACTATTTTCATTTGATTTCAGTGTATTTTTTTGTTATTGATGTTTTTTGTTTATATACTTTTTGTGGTATATGTTTATTTATGATTTAAAAGTTTGGCAATGGTAATAATATATAAAGTGGATAAAGAAACTAAATAAGTCATCATAAAAATATTAATTTATATTTAAATATATTTGTGTTTAAAAAAATTAATATTTAAATATTAATATTTTAAAATATAAAATTGTTTTCACATTATAGATTTATTTGTTTATTTATATATTGAAACTGTATATATTTTTAACCATTGTAAAGTACTAAATTTTTTTTGAAAATCAATAATTATGCTAACATGAGTTGAAGTCAGTGTCTCATGAAAGTATAGGCTAAGTGCTATTGTAATCATGAGTTATTATTGGCAATTGCCATTAGAAGAAGAACAAATTTTGATGTCATTAATTCTTCTTTTTTTTAATCTGACATAATTCCAAAACTTTATCTGAGTTCAATTTTATTTAAGAATGACAGTGTAGAAAAAATTTGCTATCTGGGGGATGGACCTCTTATGCTTAGCCCTTCCCAATAATTACCATCTGTATGAAGAAAAAGAAATTATTAACAGGCATGGCTTTCAAGAGATATTAGAAAAAAACAGCTATTCCTATCACAGAAATCAACTTAATAATTGTCTAAAAACATCTGAAATAACTGTGTCATTTTTGATTGATTTGTCTTGGTTTCAGTAGGATAAAAAACAGTTTAAGAACATCGACTTCAAATGGTTTAACTCATCTGCTATTAGAGGTCATTATATATATGATATACTGATTCAATCAACACAAGGATATTGTCACATCAGATAAATGGTAATTGATCTGAACCTTTTTTTCAAATTAAAGTGTATACATTTGATTTTAATTTTTGATTTCTCAAGAGAAAATAATAATACATTAGGTTTTTTTTCATTGTTTTAATGTATATGCATTATGTATATATGCTATATATGTAATACACAATGAATGTTTTATATTAAATTTATTATCTTTTGTTTTCATGGAGGCCATTTATATATATACAAATGTGTTGTTATTATAATATTTATTTTTCCTTTAGTAAAGAATTTATAGCTTCATCATAAGATAAGTTTGAAAGTTAGACCATTATATTGATAATGTTTTTTCCATGTATGTGTATTTCTTTATACATGAGACTAGGAATCCATTCCTTTTCTTTTTATTCATAAATGTTTAACATATATATATATATATATATATATATATATATATATATATATATATATATATATATATATATATATATATATATATATATATATATATATCAGGGACAAAGCATCCATATATGAAATGAAATAACTGCTTCCATAGAAAAATTCACTAAAACTTTCAAAAGCTTTAAATAAAATTCAATTTTAAAAATTCACTTTCAACAGTTGAATTGTTTTTATATACACAAAAAATTAATTTGACTAATGCTTTCTTAGTTAATTATAAAAAGTTCAAGCAATGCTAAGATCTAATTTACAGTTAAAAATTTTAAGAATGTTAAAAGGATTTGGAAGATAAAAATATATTGATAATATATTCTCTGATTTAAAGATAAGAGAGTTTCAGATTTTTCTAGATATGTGTAATCATCATCATCATCATCATCAACCATTATTAATCCACTGCATGATGAAGGTCTCTCCAAGCTCAATCTATCTTCTCTTCTTTACATCACCTCTGCACACTTTCTTATTTCATCCATCTATCAGTTGTCCATCTATTATCATCTCTTCTAGCAATATGTCCAACCCAACTCCACTTCAGTCTTTTAATTTTTTTAATGAGGTCAGTAACACTTGTTTTTTCTCTTACTCATATATTGCATTTTTATCTCTTCTTGTTATTCCTAACATGCATCTCTCCATATTTCTTTGAGAAGTCTTTGTATTGCTCTTCTATTAAGTGTCCAAGTCTCAGATTCATAAGTAAAAACTGGTAAAACACATTTATTAAAAAACCTTCCTTTTCAAACACCTAGGCATATTTCTTTTTTGTATCAAATTATTTCTACCAAAAGTACTCCAACCAAGTTTAATTCTATGATTAATTTCGTCCATTATGTTTCCATCTGTATTAATAATCTGACCAACATATTTGTAGCTGTTAACTTCTTCTACCTCATCATAATCAATATTTATTTTCATATTTTGAGAGAATCCATTGAACATTACTTTAGTTTTTTTTAATATTTATCTTTAGTCCTATTTTCATCTGATAACTCCTGCAACATTTCATGTAGCTCTAAAGCATTATTTGCAAAAACAACTACATAATCTGCAAAATCTAAATGACTTAAATAATCTTTATTTACTATCACTTTTTCAGCATCCCATTTTAATCCACAATATACTTTTTGCTACACTGCTGTAAAAAGTTTTGGAGATATGGAGTCACCCTGTCTTACACCCTTCTCAATGTTAACTTTCCTACTATCATTATGTAATCTAATTGTTGCTGTTGCATTTTTATAAATTTTCTTTAAAATATGACTATTCTGGATCTGTAGCTTGATGATCCAATGTGTTATATATATATATATATATATATATATATATATATATATATATATATATATATATATATATATATATATATATATATATATATATATATATATTAGAGTATTTATAGTTTAGTGATAAACACTTGTTAAATTCTCAGAATTAATTGTGATAAAGTTGAATATATTAATTGTTTTGACCATAATTGAAGATCTCTTGTAAAGAAATAAACTAACAAATTTGCATTTGCATTTTAAAAGTGAAATACAATTTTTTTTAAAAAAAGATGTATCTATATTTAACGCAATATGAGGAGAATGTTGATATTTTTTGATTGAAAAGTTAATGTGATCCTACCTTGAAAAATGTATCTATGATTTTGAATCATACTGTTTTAATAAAAATATTATCATTATTATTATTTATCTATTATTGCATTTTCTTCATGTTACAGAGTAAGTGATCCTCACACAGACATTCATAACAACTGTTGTAAATATGAATGATATTGAAGTCTAGTGAAAACATAGAAAAGAAATAGATATTATGCACTGTTGTTTGATTATAATCATTGTCGTTTTAAAAGAATAAATATAAATCATAAAAGTGATACCACTTGTTTTACTTAAAGTGACTTTGCCATTTATTTGATTAAATTTTTTTAACTTATCGTTATATGAAGTCATTGTGCGATACTTGATGTTGATAATTTCATTATATTTTTTTTACCCTGAGAACATTTAAATGCTAATGATTACTTGCATAAACACTAATAAGTTGCTTTATTGTTTAACATTAAGAATTTTAGAAATATTATTAAATTATTTATAGTTAGTCATTTGCAAATATAAATTAGATTCAATAAAATATTATCTTTGTTTCTATTTATTATTTGGTAAGTAATTAAGTCTCACTAGTCATATTAAACCCTAAGAGTAGGCTATTTAAATGTTGAAAGAGGTTGTAAAGTTGAATATGTTTTTTTTTTGTTTGTGTTATGAGTTTGGTTTATGTAATTATAAGATGTTATTTCAAAAACTAGCCCATTATTATAATAACTGTTAATAAATTTGGACATATTATTGAGAATGTTCCATGTTTTCTATTTATTATGTACATAAAAAGCCATTTTCTGTAATGATGATCTAAAAGTTTAAGATTTAAAGAATTAACTTAATTTTTCTCATTCTAGTTTTAGACTGTTTCGATTTGAAGCATGGTTTTTTTTATTTTTTTTATATTATTACCATTTTGGATGTTGTAATTCATGGTGCATTCTGAAGTCTTTCTTCGCCATCCCTTTTCACTTATGCATACCATTACAATATATTATATTTAATGTTTTTACAGTTATATGATGTAGGTAAATTAATAGTTTTTGGTCTGAACTATATATTATTTTCTATTTCATACTGATATTTCTATGGACTAGCATCTGCCATTATCAAGGTTAACTTTTGAAAGAAAAATCATTAGATCTCAAACAATAATGTGACTCAGTGTGAGATTAAAAATGAGATTCAACTTGAAGTCATTCACCATTCACAATATGAGGCTTATCAAGATGTTTATTTCCCTCAGTTTTTTCACCTATTAATTTTAATATTAGATAAAATGAGAGGTTTCCACATAGCTGGAATACATTGTGTTTTGCCAGCCCTATTTAAACCAGTAGGTCTCTTTAATATTTCAAGTGACTCTCTCATGGTTCTTAAATCATATCTTTCCAAATTAGCAAGTATTTTTGTATTGTCAAAATCAGGTTTGTGACCAATTTCTAAAAAATGGAAAGTAAAAACTGATGTGCTAATTTTTTTTGATTAAAAGCATTTCTATGTTCCTTAATTCTGACATTTATTCATCTATTAGACTATCTCACATAGCTTCTTGAGCACTGCAAACATGGAATTTTATAAATTCCTTGGTGTTCTAAAAATATTCTTCTGTCTTTAGGTTTATATAAAAAAATCACCAATTTTTTTGCCAGTAGAATAAGTAGTCTTTATATTAAAACAAGATAGTCTTCTACTGATTTTATCAGTAACTCCTTTAATATAAAAAAGGAGTTACTGATATATATATTAAAAAAAAAAAAACAAATTTTAAATTTTAATTGATAATAATTAAAATAATAACTATTCAGTACTAAATATGTATATTATATCAATTGTGTGTTCTCATGATTGCTAAATTTTGGTATAAAAATAAGTAAATTTGATTTGTAAGTCTCCTGAGAGTGTTAAAGAATTGGACTGTTCAAGATATGCTAGGCCCTCTGCCAGATTTGTTTGAGACTTTATATGCAGTCTGTCAGATGGACTAATTTACAATAATTTCAAAAAAATCAATTTATTAATATTATTAAAAGAATAGAAATATTTATTATTTAATATTATTGAATAATAATCAAAAAAGACTTAAAATTATAGCTTTTTTTAAATTAATCTTTATAATTAATTATCAAGTATATTTTTATTGCAATTTAAAATAGTTTTGAATGGCTTAATTAGTTATCACTTATGCTTATAGACGGAGAATTATTAATTATATAATAATGTATGCACATACAATGATTCAATAAGTTTGTTAATTTGTACAATAATTCTCTCTGATGAAAGTTTATAAATAGGCTAACATAGAACAACAAGAAAGATCGGGAGAACAAGAATAGAGACTGGGAGAACAGGGAGAATTAAGTGGAAAAATGATAATGACTGAACATAGTATAACTGAAAATTATTAAAACGTAAAATTAAATTGGGTTAAAAATGGAAGTGAATTGTATTTTAGCTTGCAATTAGTAGAGTAGAAACTTCATTTGGCCTTCATATGTGAAACAGATTGTTGCTGTTAAGCAATAATTGTAAAGAGTTCACATTTAAAATTGGTAGACATATTGAAAGAAGAAATGCCAAAATGATGAAAGTTCGTAATCTTGAAATTTTGTTCTGATTTTGTAATTGTTTTAATTATTATATTCACTGTGTGCATTATAAAAATAATTATGACTTATTTGGGATAGTAAGAAGAAAGAAAAAAAATTGTTTTGCATTTTCTTCACAATAAATTTAAGAATAAGTAGAATTATAATGGAAACATTTAACATCTTCCATTGCTGTTTTTAAATTTATAAGGCACTCCCAACATGTTTAAACTAATGTGACATATCTTACTAAAAGCTAACTTCAACTGTCATAATTCTATTATGCTGTATTAATTTCACTATGTGGAGAAAATAAATTTAAAAAAGAAAAATGTCTACGTTGCTATTAAACAAAGCAATAATAAATTATACCTACTTGATAAAATAATATAAATAAAGATACTAAATTATAAAAGTTTACAAAATATTTATTGAGACTTTTAATATGAAGTATTCTCAGAATTGCTTTTAAAACTTGCATTAGAGCAAAGCTGAAATATGCCATCTTGCAACTTAACAAGTGGAATTGATATGCTTGTTAAACTAAGTTGTAGAATCTCATTAAAAGTGAATCAAATGTCAACTTAAATTTTGATTTATTAATTATTGTGTTAATCATATTGTGGATCGAATTTCTAATGTGATAATTATTAAATATTGTCATTAGTCAATAAAGTATATGAAATACATATACGTGATGAAAGTAAAAATCAATGTTTGTCTTCAACTTCTTTTTAACTTCCAGAATAACAAAGTGCTGACGTTACCTGATGAAAGTACGTTTGTTTATAGATCCAGCAATGTACTAGAATTACAGTTTAAATTAATAAAAATAAATATGAAATATACTCCTGTGGGAAAGAATATTTATTAATCATACCATGCTGCAGATTTTAAATGTTGCAACCAAGACTTCATTCTCTTAGTTTTGCAAGATGTAACTTGAAACAAAAAGTTTATATAATGATTTTTATTATCATTAATATTCTATGTTTTTGTCTTGTAATATTATATACATTGTTAATGCAGGTATAAAGACCAGTTTGTGTAAAAAAAATAAATAATGTGATAAATTTAAATTATATATATATAAAGGTAAAGTAATCTCATTTGTTATAAATTTCATTCATATTCAAATTATGAACACAGGTAAGAAAGTATTACAGTTTATTCTTAATATTTTTCTTTCTGGGATAAAAGCTACAATTGTTGAGTAATAATAATAAATGGATAATATATAACTCTGGTTAACTTAAGTGCATTAAACATGGTATTTAATATATGTAATACTTGATTGATTAATAGCTAATGACAGCTATAACTATGGCTCATTCTTGAATTAACTATTATAATTATAAATTTTTTGTATCAAATAGTAATATATTTCATTTCACTAGTGAGTGTCTTTATATATTCATGGTAAGTAATATTAGTATTTGATTTATTTGTTATCATATTAAATAATTACAATAATAAGATTATAATATTTTGGAATATGTCATAGGTCCATATTGCTTCACATCAAGTGAACTTATTCTCTTACCCTGAGTGATGATATGAATGACCATCATGGGTGAATTATAAATAATGATTATCAAATTTTGAGCAAATTAAGGCCATACTTTTGTAGTGTGGTGATCTAGTTATTAAATAAGGGATTAATTACCCCTTTCTTTTTGTCCTATCCCCAGAGGTGATCCAGAAGTGACACCGGGATTCCAAAATCATGTGTTGGTATAATTATTTAAACAAAAGATTGATTGCCCCTTCCTTTTCTATTCCCAAAGGTATTCCAGAAGTGACATTGGGATTATAAACCATATCTAGTCACAAGATGACTGTGGTCTAGGTAGTTAGTTTGTTCTCTTTGCCTTCACTCAACCCCAATATATTTTTGGATATATCATATGTTTTATTATGTTTCATATTCCTAAATTCTAGTGGTTTGGTAGTGATAACAGTAGAATTTGTTTCTGAAATATGGTATTTGAGAATGTAGATTGTACTTAGCACTGAGCAAAATGATGATAAAAAATAATATTAGTTAACAAATATTTTGTAGTAGATTGTTATTTAATGCCTATCCATTCGAGATGATTCCATATATACTATTAATTTATATTATATATCATTTATAGCCAAGTTATTTTAAATGCTGATAAGTTTTTTTTTTATTTTAAAAGAGTCCGATAAGGTAAAACTGATAATTAAAAAGTAAAATGATAGTCTTGACTCTAAAAGCAGTGTTGGCTATTTAATAGCCTAAATAAATGGATTAAAACAAGAAGTCAATAGTTTTTAGTAAATTATATAGTAGCTTAAACTGTTATATCTTAAATATATTTATTGTGTTGTCCTGTGTAATAATATTGGTAGCTTATTAACCAGTGAATAAAGATTTTGAAATATATTGCCTGTGTCTATTTAAAGAGGATAATTTCTTGAAATTATGCTATTAATAAATAGCTGAAATATAAAAGTACAATAAATCAAAAGTAAATTCAATGTAATAATAAATTTGAGTAATTATAAGTTAAAAGGTAATAACCTAAAATATAAAATGCATAGTAAGTCAAATGTGAGTAATAGATTTGAGCAATAATAAATAAAGGGTATATTAAACTGGTAAATAGATCCTAAGAGATCTCCCCTTAATCATAAAATGATGTAATAAAATCATGTTTTATGTAAATTTCTGTCACAATTGTCCAAGATTATGTGTTTCTTTATTATTAGTATATCCACAAAACTTGTAAATTTTGTTTGAAAATATATTTAGTAGTCTGTGACCTTATTGCTAATTATCATCTATACTATTATTACCCTTGCTATCAACATATTGTTTTTATTCTTGTCATAAAAATCATTATCAATTAATATAATAAATTTTATTGTGTGTTAGCATATCAAAATAAGTTGTGTTATGCTCTTAGATTTAGAGTATATAAAGCTTTATGGGCTTATTGATCAAGACACTGATCTTAAGCATATGTATTATTTTTAATTAATATTTTAATGGTGAAATATTTAATTTTGTTTTAGTGAAGCTTAGAAACCTTGCTTTATATCATTATTGTCTTGCTGCTGTTTGGCATGATGATAATTTTGTAGTTCAGGATCTCATTCTTCATCATCAACATTGTTATTATAGTTCATCTATTTATTCCCTTTCTTTTATTTTTCATCCTCATTTCATCTTATGTCATTGTCATAATTGATTCATCCATCATTAACCCTTATTCTATCACCACCTTAATTATTCATCACTCTAATACATTTCCTTTTTCTTTTCCTCAATTTTAAATCATTTATTTTAATAGTTAATTTTTATTTGTCTTTCATCATCTACATCTTGATCTATTTATCACTCAACCCATAATTCGAATTCCATATTCATTTCATAGACCTGATTATTAACTATTTAATGGTATAGCAACTAGACTTATCTTGTAATATTTTTACTCTGGATCTTAAAGTTAATTTAATCACTGTTTAATATTGGAGATTATTATTTTCATGTACACTTTGTAACTTCTATTTAAATTTGTTCTTACATACACATGCATACACTAGCCAAACTTTTTTCTGGTGTTCTGTTTTGTAATTATGACTATTAGCTATAAGAGATGTAGGGCTGGTATTATATAGTATGAGGATAAGGATCAATAGGGCTTTGTGATCTTCCTTAGATTTATGGATTCATGCTAGACGACTTTTACTTCTTTGGATTTGTTTATGTTAGAGAGCGGAGCCTGTTTTCGGATTTTATTTTTGATGTTATTTTTCTTTATTATTATTATTATTATTATTATTATTATTATTATTATTGGATGTTACAATATATGTGTGTGTTTACATTATATATATTAACACTTTTACTTTCACATAAAATAAAAATAATAAAAACACATACTCATCATCTTTATATAAAATAAAAACTATTGATTTTTACAAACTTTTCTGCCCAAAGATTGGTTAAATAAATAGACATCAAAATATTATGACAAGCTGATATTTTATCATCATCAGTGATAATTAATATTCTTTTAACAATTTAATTTAGCATTTCAATTTTAAAATTATAAACAAAGCAAAACTCTCCATACAGTATTGCCACCTGTGCTAAATAGAGTAATCAATGGATGCCAGAAGGCTTGTGCATAAAATCCCTATCTAATGCCTACTCATCCAATATCCCCAGACTAGTTTCTGGCTTGTGACCTTCGTCAGTGAGGAGCTTTGGATCTGAGAGCACTGCATCTAGATCTTAGGATCTAATGCAAAGTAGAGATAAAAGGTGATTGCTAGAGGGTTGCATTAGATCCTAAGATCTAGATGCAGTGCTCTCAGATCCAAAGCTCCTTACTGACGAAGGCCACAATCCAGAAACTAGTCTGGGAATATTGGATGAGTAGGCATTAGATAGGGATTTTATGCACAAGCCTTCTGGCATCCATTGATTACTCTGTTTAGCACAGGTGGCAATACTGTATGGAGAGTTTTGCTTTGTTTATCAACAATTAATGTGCTAGTATAGGAGATGTGATCATGTGATGTTTAAAATTATATTATAAACTTGAACGAATCCACACCATTAATATAAAAAAAGAAAACAACTAATCATTTATTTGAATTTGTTTATTTATTATTGTAGAATTTATTTTATCTTTTGATAATTGTTATATCCATTTTTCTTCAAGTTTTTAATTAAATTTCTTCTATTTATTCATTAATTTAACAAATTCATCAAATCTCAGCTGCTTGGCATTTATTATTAAGTTTTGTTCACCTGGATATTAATTTTGCTATAGGTCAACATCTAATAGTTCAATTATAGCTATTTTTATTTCATTTTAGCCTGTAATTATATTTTTACTACAATTGCAATACTCTGCGTTAAAATTTATTGTGACTCTCCTTCATTAACGCTGAAAGTAATAAAATAACAATTTGTTATTTAATAATAAAACTATGGTCTTTCAAACAAATTAATTAAACAATAACGATTATAAAAACTTTGTTCATATAAGCAAGTTTCGATTCTACTGAATAAAATTCTTGCTCTCCATAATTAAAAAATATGCTTAATATTTAATAATAGTATAATTCATCTGTTATTAGTAAATAATATAGTTAATAAAACTATGAACTTTAATTAAACAACTTTATTATACAAATTACAATCTTACAAATAAAATAGCACTTTCTGTTCTCACCAAAGAAAGATAATGCTTCTTGCTTAACACCTTCCTGATTCATTAGCTCATTAATAATATTAAATAAACATTTATTTATTATTTATTTTAAAACAACAAATTATAACTATTAAACGTATAGTTTTTCAAGCAACTTCAGTGCGTTAAATACAAGTTGTTCAAATAAACAATTTTTGATTTTACTGAATAAAGTTTCTTTTTAATCTAATAGAAAATATTTTACTGTCTTAGCGTTGAATAGTATGACGCAATTCAGCATATTACACTAACATTTGATATCTATGTAGTTGCAAGTAAATTATTAATAAATTATCTTTTTTAATCCGAATAAATAACCGTTACACGTAATTAATTTGTCAAGTAAAAAAAAATGCAATTGCTGGAATCATTTTGAAAAGTAACGACTTTGTCAAAATATATATATACTTTATCAATGTTTTGATTATGTTATAAAATATATCGGGAAAGTAAACTGTCAGGATTTAAATAAGCATCATACTATCCTTCACTCTTCCTTTAATTGCAAATGATCCGTGAAATCAAAACTAAGAGGAGAAAATTGTAGAATCTATTACAAGTCAATGTCATCTAAACTGAAATCTTTGTTCAGTGCTCTTAAAAACTGACACAAAATGAGCTGAAGCAGAACTATTAACAGATTGTATAAAAGTAGATGACAGTCATTTATTTTAAAAAAAAATTAAACAGAAAGCAAATAATGAATAAAGTTATAAAAATTCAGATTTTTACATTATATCTGTTTTTGAAGCTGGAAATCAATGTGAACAGTGAGTTAATAATAGCAACTATCTGTATTTTAATTTACCCATTGACTCATCCATAAATGTAACCTTAATACACCAGTTATTCTGGTTTAGCAACGGATTATCCATTTCAGGTGCAAAAGATCCTGATTCGCTCCTGGAGAACTTACTGAATGGGTAATGGGTTATAATTAATTGACAGTTATTTATAAGGAAATAAAGAGTTTTACAGAAAGTCATTTATAGTAATAGAAGGTTAATTATCTGAATAAAATACCAAGGATAGATGTTGTGCAAATTACAATCATCATTATAATAAGAACTCTGAAATAAATAGTATCTCTAATGAAGTGTGTTTATAAATAATGATAATAAAAAAAAAATAAAAAAGTCATTGTGCCCTTTTAAAAATTATATATATATATATATATATATATATATATATATATATAATGGGAAGGAAGTTTGTAGATGGAAAAATCATCATCAATCCCCTGTTCAACTAGATATTTCAATTAATGAAATTTAAAGCACAATATTTTAAGATATAAGATTAAAATAATAAAGTAAGATATATCAAAATAAGATATATTTAATATCAAAAAATATATAAGTAAAGAACATGAGAGATCTTGTTATCTCTCTGAGAGATCAGCCCAGTTCACTCACTATATAAAAATTATCATAATCATATGAGCAAGCCCCCCAATACCTCTAGAATTCAAACATCCATAATATTACTAAATAGTAAATGACTAATAAACAAATCATATTACACATGATTAAATAATATATTAATAAACCAACATAAAAATTAAAATAGATTTTACATTATCTCAATGATTTGCAAGCTGGGGTTCTGATTCCACATGGTAGAAGAAAAAATCACTGGAGCTATGTTGTCATCCTAAAGAACTAATATTTTACCTCTTATTTTTTTCAGATGGTAAAAGTACAATATCCAACTAAAAATTTATGACAAACTTTTTAAAATGATTAAATTTTTTAAAGTAATATAAATGTTTGCATAAGTCAAATCCCTACAATAAGTATATTGGAAAATACTTTATGCTGTTTATTTTTGATCAGTGTTTAGATATATTACCACTATATCCCCAAGAAGGAAATAGAATAGAAAAGTTGTTTTCAGGATTGTTCTTATTATGTAAGGCATTTCAAAGGTTTGATTCTAAATGTAAAATGGGGAAAAATAACAATGTTTTGTCTATCAAACAAAATTAAATCAAGGTTTTTAAAAAAAAAAATCTATAAATATTGTTTATTGGTTAATTGAGTTTTTTTTTTTTAATTTGATGTCATTGCTTAGTTTGTGACTAATAGTAATAAACATAGGTTAATGTTTTATAGAAAATTTTTGTAATTTGTATTTATTTTAATATTTGCTAATTATTTTTTATGTGATGGCAAAATAGCACTGATGTCAATTTCTGATCATCTATTTAACTATCTAGTTATCTGTTTTTTTATTTATCTGTCAGTCTTTTTCTCTATCTGTCTAAGATCATCTAATTATATGTAATCCATGTGTCTCTCTATATCTGTATTTTTGTCTATCTATCTGGGTTTTTTACTAATCTATTTATTTATGCATTAAACAGTCCATTTAACTATTTAGCCATCTACCCAGTCTTTATCTATTTATCTTTAATCTACCTATTTATTTTTCTCTCTTTATGTTTATCTACTTATCTGGTTTTCTATCTATCTATTTATTTACATGTCCAACAATCCATTTAATTATCTAGCAAACCATTCCTTTCTTATCTATCTATCTGCCTATCTTCTTAAATGCTTATTTGTCTATATATCTTTATATATATATATATATATATATATATATGTCTGTATATCTATCTGTCTGTCTATCTATTTATTTTTCTACCTGTTCATTTGTTTATGTATCCAACCATCCATTTAGATATCTAGCTATTAATCTCTTATTTTACTATTTTATCAGTATTTACATCTATTTACATAAATATCTATCTATCTGTTTGTCACTTTGTATGTTTCTTTCTCTATTTATCTTTCCTATCTATCTACCTATCTGCCTGTCTATCTGTCCATTTATTTGGTTTTCTATCTGTTTATTTATTTGAGTCTCTAATCATCATTCTACTGTCTAGCCACTCGCCCATCTCTTATTTATCTATTTCTATCTATCTAAATGCTTATCTATCTGTCTGCCTCTCTATTTATTTATCTACATCTATGTCTCCATCTCTCCACTAATCTCCACCTGCTTATATAGCTATTTATCTATCCATTCATTCATCTATCCTACTCTCTATACCAGTTCATCCATTGCTATTTATGTTTCTACCTATTGATTTATCTCTTTAACTAACTATCTGACTTTCTATTTATATATCCACCTATCTCTCTATATATTTATCCAACTATCCATTTAAATAAATATCTATTGTTTTATTCATCATCAATCTACCCATATATCTATTTCTGTCTCTAGTTATTTACTCATTGATGACTATCTAAGCATCAGTTTCTATACCTACTCTTTCATCTATCTGTTTATCTGTCTCTTCATTTAACTATTTCAATATGCATTCATCAGTCCATCTATTCATCTATTTATTTACTACTCATCCATCTATCTCCCTATGCACTTATCTATTAATTCATCAGTCTGTTCATCTATCCATTTTTTGTATTTGTCTATCTATATAACTATTGGCTGTTTTATGTATCTATTTATCCATTCAACAATTTATCTATCTATTTAACTATTTAGATATTTACTCATTCATTCATTTATTAGATATCTATCTATCTACCTAAATATCTATATCTATTCACTAATCTGACTGCTATTTACCTGCTATCTTTGTGCTTTTATATAGATAATAAATATATAATAGATAAATAGGTAGTTATGTAGGTAGATAGGTAGATATACAGACAGACAGATAGACAGATAGACAGACAGACAGATAGATAGATAGATAGATAGATAGATAGATAGATAGATAGATAGATAGATAGATAGATAGATAGATAGATAGATAGATAGATAGACAGACAGACAGCAGGCGGGCAGGCGGACGGACGGACGGATGGACGGCAGGCAGACAGACCGACAGACAGACAGACAGACAGATAGATAGATAGATAGATAGATAGATAGATAGATAGATAGATAGATAGATAGATAGATAGATAGATAGGTAGGTAGGTAGGTAGATAGGTAGGTAGGTAGGTAGATAGATAGATAGATAGATAGATAGATAGATAGATAGATAGATAGATAGATAGATAGATAGATAGATAGATAGATAGATAGATAGATAGATAGATAGATAGATAGATAGATAGATAGATAGATAGATAGATAGATAGATAGATAGATAGATAGATAGATAGATAGATAGATAGATAGATAGATAGATAGATAGATAGATAGATAGATAGATAGATAGATAGATAGATAGATAGATAACATCACATAACCACCCCCTCTTATGCTTATAAATAAACATATAGATAAACATATAGAGAGACAAACAGATGGTTAAGCATTTTGATAGATATATAGTCAGAAGATAATAGATCGATGGGTTGCTACATAGATAAATGGATGGTTGGATGTATAAATAAATCATAGATAGATAGAAAAACAAGATAGATAAATATAAAGAGAGACAGACAAGTAAATAAAAGATAAATCTAAATAAGGAATAGGGTGGGTGGCTAAATACTTAAATGAACTGTTGGATGCATAAATAAATTTATAGGTAAAAAACCAGATAAGTAGATATACAGATAAACATATAGAGAGACTAGTAGAATATGTATAATAGATGACTGTAGACAGATAGAGAGAAAGACTAACAAATAAATAGAAAGGCACAAAAATAGATGGTTAAATATGTGATTAGAGGTTGACATCAGTGTCTATTTTTCCATTACGTCAAAAATAAAAAAACCAATTAGCAAATATTAAAATCTCAAATAAAAATAAAAGCAAATAAACAGGTGTTTATTATTATTAGTCACAAACAAAACAATAATATCAAATTAAAAAACACACAATTAACAAAAAAAAAATGCACTTATAGATTTTTTTTTAAAAAAAAAAAAGCTTAGTTTACCTCTTTGTTTGTTGGACAAAACATTGTTATCCCCCCCCCCCACTTTAAATAAAGGAGACAAACTTTTAAAATGCTTCACATGATGAGGATCATCCTGAAAATAACCTTTCTATTCCCCCTCTTCCCTGCTTATCATATATACTATTTATATTATATCTATATATTGATCAAAAATAATCAACCTTATGCAGTTCATATTACTTTAAGATTTTAAACATTTAAAAAATATATATATATATTTTTTTAATTTTTGTACTATTGAAAAAAATTCTTTGGAATAACTAGGTACTTCCAGTGTAAAATCTCTATTAATTTTCATGTTGGCTTAATAATTCATTTTTTAATTGTGTGATATGTTTTCATAGTTTTATAAATTAATTTTAATAATTTTATAAATGGTTTAATATTTTTCTTAGTAATTAAACATTTAATGACATATAAAATATGATGCTTGTTAATGTCAAAATTGAATACATTAATTATGCCCTTTTTTTTTTATTCTACTATTATATTTTAAGATTTGAATATGTCTCTTGATTTATTGATTTTTTGTTAATTTTAATATTAAAATACTTGTGTTAGTTTATGCAATTTTTTTTCATCTGCTATATTTACATTAGCCAGCATGCTATCTATGGTTTACCACTATATATTAAAAGTAAAATATTTTAGCATTAGTTTTTATATTATTAATTTTTGTTCACATGGTTGTGCTATTTTTTTTTTTTTTTTTGGCTATTTCCTATATACGAATATTTTGGATATTTGATTTCTAATAGTATTGGGAGGAGGGGGGGAATCAAGTGAATAAACTTTTTTTATATATTTTGGGGGCTATTTACTAATTATTAATATTTTTAAAATTCGATTTTTTAGATCATATAATTATACTTATTTTTACAAAGTTTTGGTTTTTGATAAAAAAATATATTAATATATTAAATCATTTTTAAATGATGTGAAATATGCTTTTATAGTTTTTAAAATTAAACGCTGACCCATAAAAAGCTTAAAGTTAACAGTAAATCTCATATCCTAATTAATTCTCTATTACTTATATATAATTCTCTTTGAATCTGGTATAAATAACACACACACACGTGTGTATATATATATATAAGTTTATAGATATGCAATTTTAACTTCTTTAATACAAACTAAAATATATGTAAATATATAATAGGTATTGTATATCTAAACTAATATAAAATTCATAACCAAATTCTTCATTAATAAAAATTATGATAAAAGTATTTATTATATATGGCTTACATACATACCTTAATTTGTTTTTTTTTTATTAAATATTATTTGCTAAATTATTGTTTTTTAATTTTTCTACACCCTGCATTTTTTGTTTTGCAAAAGTTCTTGATTTTTTTTTTTTTTGCACTTAAGAAAATATCCATAATATTTAGATTTTTATATTTAATAAATACAGAATAACATGTCTATTTATATACCATTTAATAAAATAGTTTTGATGAAATGTCAAATTGCATCTCTTTCATAGGTTAGTTTAATACTTTTGTTAACAATGTTCATTTTAGTGTAGAAGTAATTTTACTATGTTTTTTTATGTAAACAGTTATATTAATATTTAGTAATTTGTGCTTTACTGATGTTTAGTAATTTATTTTGCTGACTTTTATTTGATATGCTATTTTAAAAGTACAATACTTTAGTATTGTTTTAAATATTTTATTATACTAATTGGGGGGGGGGGTCTAATTGTTAATATTTTTTATATTTGATTTTGAAAGTTATTTAATTTTTTGTTTTGGTCACATGATTACACTAATTTTTTGGTCCTTTCCTAACTACTAAAATTTGCAAAATATTGTTTTTTATTACTTCATATTTTAAAATTAAAATACCAGTACTTTGGTATTGTTTTAATTATTTTTTATGATAATACTAAATATTTTTTTTTTATATTTGATTTTTTTTTTGTTTTGTTTTGGCCACATGATTTGCTAATTTTTTTTTGTCATTTTCTAATTACTAATATTTTTAATATTTGATATCAAGAGTTGTCTGAAGTTTTTGGTCAGTTGTGGAGGTTTTGATAAAAATTGCAATCTTTTAACTATATAGGACAAAATAACTAGATTTTTATATCAATGACAATGAATACTATCTGATATTGTTTAGCACTTGTTTGTGTTAATGGTTGTTTTGGAGTTCCCCTTAGAAATTAAAATGGCAGAGAGTACATTCTAAATTAATACCTTTTCATAATATAGCCTCCATTGTTGTAAATTTTAGATTATAGAAAAATAAAGCTATCCACTACATCTATATTTCTATTATTTATTTAAATTCAATTATTCAATTAGTAAGTACGATGGGTTTTTAAAATTTGAAAACAGGCTAGTTATTTATGTTTATCTTTCTGTTTTCAATTACTCTAGTAAGATTATATACAAATTGTTATTTTTCTTATCTTTTATTCTAAAACTGTAATTTCAATGTCAATATATAAAAAAATGTTTATTTCATACATTAAGTAAATAATATGACAAAATATAATCCTAGTCATTACTATAATACCATTTTTATCATTGCTTTTGTTTCTTGGTAATCATAATGATTCTTAATTAAAAAAGAACATTCTGTTATAAAATTTCTTTGATTTGGAATATAGTCAAAAATCAAAAGTTTTGAAAGATTTATTTTCAGTTTCTATGATGAAATACTTTGTCATGTAATGTCAAGTATACTTGCCATTTGAAAAGACAGCTTGTTTAATTATTATGTCATATTTCACTTAGTTTCATTTTTTTTCTGAAAAAATTTTCTGATATGACAAAATAAAACTTTCAATTTATAATTGAAACAATCTTTAGACTATTCTTTTTAAAACAAAATTGGAGCAAAACTAATTTCTGCTTGAATTGTTGAAACAAAGTTATAATAATTATCATTTTTATTCAGCATAATTAAATAATTTAATTACAAACTTGTCTATATTTTAATCATTTTAACACTAATAGTTTATAGATTAAAGTTTTCCCCCACTGGAAGTAATCGTTTTAAAATGTCTTCTTTTTTTAATCATCATTTTAATGATTTTTTTCCCCAGCAATTTTGAATTTCATTACTTAAATGTAAACGATGTTTACATTTTTATCACATATGCAACAAAGTTGAAACTTTTCCATAATTTGTTTCAATTTTTGGAAGATATATTTTGTTTTCTTCATTTTGGTAACTATATCTAATTGATTATTTTTTTGTTTCCCGTTTTGCTTATTTCCCAAAGCCTGGGGTGTTATTCTGTCTATATTCATCTTTTATATCTTTTACTACTGTTATTAGTAAAGAAGAAATTCATTTTCACAACTTTGCATATTTTAATATAGACATCATAAACAACAGTTTGAATTTATTTATTTCCACCCCACATCAGGTTTATAAATTTCCAAGTTTACTTCTTTAACTTTTTTTGAGAAATCCATTCTGTAATCATCAACTGTAACATATTTCAACTGATTCTTTTTTTCTTTTTCAAATATTCTTATATAATAAAATGTACGTACCATCAGAAGTTGAAAAATATTTTTTACGATGTACGTCTGGCAAACTCTTGAAGGTAAGAACGAAATTTTATGATTTGCTTCTAACAGAATATAGTTTATATTTGATTGCAGATTTATTATCCTTGACAAATGCATAATCATTATTTAAACTGCTATAAAAAAGTAAGGTTTTTGTCTTGCATTGGTGGTCGAGCGGTCAGCGCGACTGCTTTGCACTTTCAGGCAGTTGCCCGTGTTGCGGGTTCGCGTCCAGGCCGATGCTATGACACTTAAAAAAAAAAGTGTAAGGTTTTTAAACAATTTTTATTAAACATTATTTTGAATTATTACAATTAAATCATCTTATTTTCAAATAAATTATGCTTCATAAATATTCTAAGCATTTTGTTACAATCGTTTATCAATTACTATTTTAGCCTTTTGTGCATAGTTTTTTATAGCAAATAATATATTTCTTTATATATCAAACAAAGCAACACATGACGTCTCGGTTTAATCTTAACATATCTTTCGAAAAAACTGTTCTTTTCATCCTACTCCTATTAAACCTTTAAGATCTAGAAAAGAATAATGAATAATTAGTTGTATGCTAATTACATTTTTTTTAATTATATGTTAGCTAAGACCTTTCTATTTATTGATCATTTTATCTTTTGCTAGCATTTGTATATGTGTATGGACATATAAAAAAGTTTTAAACAAAGTAAATAAGTCATTGTAAATGTTGCAAATAAATATTATTTGAAAATTTATGAGTCTAAAAAATAAGCCTCTCAGTTAGAGTTCAAATTTCACTTAAAATGTTTAGCAGCTAGCTATCAGTCTCTGTCATTTCCAATCAAGCAATCATTAACCAATCTTATATACATCCACAATCTAATCTTTAATAAGATGATTGGAACTGACATATCTTTGGAATTACTTAAATCAAATATTTAACTCTTTGTGTAAAAATGTGCAGTAGCATTCAGCATCTTAAATTTCCTCTATTAGATAAATTTTTAAGATCAGTGAAACTAGAAGTAATTTCTCTTTTTTCTACATATCAGTTAGAAATTGTTCACATCAATTGCTTCAACTGATAATTATAAAAAAAAAAATATTTTTTTTTCACATTACTTATTAACATTTTCTCTAAAATATTGTAATTATTGAAAATATTTAGTCTATTCCAAATAAATTGCGATTTTTCATATTTTCCTTATCACATTCTTCAATATTTTCAACTAAAATTTCGTCAATATCTCAACTGTAGATTTTAGAATCTTTTTTTTTTTTTTTTTACTGAAGGAGAAAAAAATAATTAGCTTTCATCTACGTAAATGAAAAAGGTAAAAAAAAAAAAAGGTTGCATAGCTGAGATGTTGGTGAAATTTTAGTTAAAATTATTGGTGATTGTGACAGAAAAGATATATCGAAATTAGTTGTTTGTTTTTCAGCATTTCAATATTTGTCTTTCTATTAAAAACTCATCATTCTTTTAGCAATTATTGTTTCATTTTTAACACTTTGATTTTTCCAAACCCTTTTATTGTTTTGTTTTTTGTCATAAATTAAATCATTTTTTTATATAATTTTTTTACCATATTAAATGTTTTAGTCATACTTTTTAAAAAGTTTTTTTGATACATGTCTCAACAAATTGTTAATCTTTCTATATACATGCTTTTATTTAGTTCAATATTTATATTTTTTTATCTTTTTTAGTCTATCACTTTATTAATCATTTCATTATTTTGTTGTTTTTTTAAAGCAAAATATCATTAAAGAACCTTCTAGTTACAGATAGTTGACTTTGTGGAATGATTATAATGTAAACTATTGCCTTTTTTTTTTCATAACCTATTATTTTAATTCTTTCATTATTAAGTTATGATTTCAATCTATGTCAACCTTAAATTATATATTGCAATAAATTTAAAAATAACAATATATTCATTAATAATCATTATCTGATCCCCTCCCCTCTGTATTTTGTAGGTTTAGATCATTTCTTTATTGTTATTTTTCTCACACTGATATATCAATTGCTCAATTCTTTCATTTCTTGATCCAAATTCATAATCTGCTACAATTTTGCTACAATTTTATCTTTTCTTTTTTAATTGTATTTAATCCTTCTATTTATTTTTAATATAGCTTTTGTCTTCATGCATAATTTGGTACCAATTTAGTTTGTGCTCACAGTCATTTTGAAATCTAAAGATTTACTAAAACCATCATTGACACATCCAACCGACAAATGACATTGAATAATGTACACATGGTCATAATATGACCATTTCTTTTTTAATTGTAATTAACATCAATAATTAAAAAATTAAAGTGCAAATTTTGTACAATTACACTTGATCAAATCACATAACTTAAATATACAAAATATAAAAAATGGGAGTAACAAATAACCACATATTAAAATAATGTAAATATTGATTAATAGTAAAAATAACTGTCAAAACATATTAATTAAACAATTAATAATAAATTGCATTTTATCTTAGCATTAGTCAAAAGAATAATTATTTAAAGTAAAAAATATTAATTTTACAATTAATAAAAAATTAATAAATCATATTTTTTTCTTACAAAAGCGAATAATGTTATATGCTTAATTACTTATATGTTGTTATTAGCTGGTAGATGGATAAAAAATGTAAATTAGAGAAATTTATTCATTAAATTTCTTAAGATGATAATGCTACTACTGACAGTGAAAAGATTCGTGTTTATATCATTTAAAATTCAATACTTGGTTTACACAAATTTTTATTAAAATTAATTTGTTAATTGTTTGAAATGTAAAACAGGTTTTATAAATGCTAACCTTTTCACTGACAGTAGGCAGCATTATCATCTTGAGAAATTTAATGGATAAATCTCTCTTATTTAGATTCTTTTTATCCATCTTCCAGATAATAACCCACAACTTTTTTTGCTTTGGTAAAAAAAATCTGATTTATTATTTTTTTTATTGTAAAATTAATATTATATGTAAGACATATAACCTTTCCTATTATTCTTTTTCTCTAATTTTTTTAACACAAATGCAATTGTTAATTGGTTATTTTTCAATGTAATTCCTAATTTTTAGCAAAGTTAATTTGTATTACATATAGAACACCTAATAAAATTATTTTATAAAATAAAATTAATATTCTTTACTTTAGACAATTATTGTTTTGACTAAAGTTAAGATATTATTAATTATAGAATTAATATGCTTTGGCAGTTGTTTCTAAATTTATTCAACATTTACATTATTTCAATACGAGTTTTATCATTTATTGAACATGTGGTTTTTTAATTAATTTAAGTCTAATTTTTTTCTTTACTTTTTCTGTTTAAGTACTTTAAATTCATATTTTAGAAATTATAAGCTAGTAAAAATAATATGCTTTATTTTATATGGGCATATAGTATAATTCATATTTTAGAAGATATAATCATTTAGTAATTTGGAAATTGTAAGCTTGGTTTGATTAGGCTTCTGCATTCTTCTCCCTCCCTGTATACTCCTGCACTTTGCACCATCATTATTTAATACCATTCTTATTTTAGAAGTTATAAACATTTAGTATTTATAGTGCACTCATTGCCACTTTGAGTTCTAAGAATCACCAAAAAACCACCACTGACCCACATAAGTAACTCCATGCAAATTATTCAATGTCATTTAGTGCTTGGAAGCATCAGCAATGGTTTTGGGGGTACTTAGAACTCAAAAATGGTGACAAGTAATATGCTGAATCAGCAGGCATAATTTTAATATATTAATGTGCATATTACTTGACTTGCAAATCTATACAATAAATCACCTAATTTGGTAATAGTATGAAAACTGAATCCTACCATCTGATAACACTGTTTTTCACAAAATGCACATCAATATACTGTTTTAGCAGCCTTAACTTATGGCTGACAGTACAAGAGGTGTTTTTGAGCCATAACAGGTCACCTGAGGGCAATGTATTATACGATTGTGTAATGAAATATTACGCCCATTGCATTGTGATAGTATTCATCAAGTGAGTGCTCTTGAACTCTCACTACGATCTGATTTGATGGTGGCCATATTTGAAAGAGATGAAACTTTGCAAAAATTCACTGTCAGAAATTTTTTAGAAAGCATAGTGGAATTAGTATTCCATATTAAGAATTCTCATCTCATCACACATGGTTCCCTACACTTTTGAACTGCCCACAACTTTAAAGGGTTCTTCTTTTCAGCAGAGTTTTTTCTGATTTCGCACAAATTTGTGTGAGAACTGTCAAATGTCATCTGCAAGTTGTCTGAATTGGTTGAAGCTGAGTGAATTGCCAGCCAGACACACAAGTGGATGCACAATATTGTGTTTTCCAAGAAAGAGAAACTCCTGCAAGCATATCTATGTAGGTCTGCGTAAGAAAAGTTGTTGGTTCAAAGGCTCCAAAATCCCATTACTTACAGTTTTGAGGCTTCCCTATTATTTTATTTGCATGTTACTTTTGGCTGGTGTTTTTGGTTTTTTTTTACTTGTTTTGGTTCATAACTTGTCTAAAGTTTCATTTCTTTTTGATTCAATAAATTATTTTATGGGAAACTTGTAGTTTTTTGTTGTTCACATGATTATAAAGTAGGTAGGTAATATTTGATAAGTTTTATTAACAGTTAAAGTAGGTAATATTTTATTATACCAAAAAAAAGAAGTGTTTAAGGCTTTATTCAAAAGGCCCCACCAAAAAAAAATTAAAAAAAATAATAATATAGAACCGTGCAGTAACATAATAAAATGTTCAAAAAGAAAATCCAAAAAGAAGTTGATAATTAAAAATCAAAACAAACCTCCCCCCCATCTCCCCTGACTTAAAAAAAAGTGTTCTTTAAAAGCAAACTGTTTATTACTTTTTTTTTAAATTAAAGGCCCAAAATATTAAGGAAGAACTTTTCGCTATCATATAAAGCTTTCTGTAGCATAAATATTTGAAACAAAAAAAAAGCCTCGTTAATAAATTAACAAAAGAAAAAAAAAGATGATAATTCAAAATCAAAACAACCCCTCTCCCCTCCCCCCTCTAAAAAACCAAGTGTTAGTTTATTCAAAAGTATCAAACTGTTGAAGTCTTTCAGCAAATCAAAACATCAACCAAAAAAAGAAGATAAGTTAAAAGCAAACAACCAACCCCCCCCCTCCACCATCTAAAAACAACAAGTGTTTGTTACCGTATTTTTGTAAACAAAATGATGGAACATTAATCGATAATTTAAAATCAAACCAACACACCTACACCATCTAAAAACAAAGTGTTTGTTTCTTTAAAAAAATGAACCAAAAAAAAAAAAAAACCGTGACAAAAAATTTGGTTTATCATAAGTAATATTATGTAAAGAAACCTACGGACAGTTAGTCATTAATTTCCAAACAAATCAACACCCCTAGACCATCTAAAAACAAAGTATTTGTTTATTAAAAAAAAAAAACCAGGTGGAATTTAAAAAAAACTTTGGTGGTTTACCATCGCCAATGGAAAAAAATTAAAAATAGGTTAAAAAAAAAAAACTTTTACCGTAATATTCGTAATAATAAAAAAAACTTTGGTGGTTTACCATTGCCGATGAAAAAATAATAAAAACCAGTTGAAAAAAAAAAAAATCTTTTACCGTAATATTATGTAAACAAATAGACGGCCCGTGAATCGGTATATTGATGTGAATTGGGCGAAAAAGAGCACCATCAGATAGTAGGGTTCAGTATTCATACTATTACCCCTAATTATTTTAAGTATACCTGATTTATTTGTTTATATTATCAAAAGAATGGAAATAAGAGTTCAAATTTTATTTCATATATATATGGATAAATGAATTTTTAATGATTTATTAAAATATGTTATAAAATGATAAATTATTTGTTTTTTATTCTAGCTTTTTGCAATTATTTTTTCAGGAGTATATCATGGATTGTTTTAAATATTTGTAAAGCTGTTTTTAATATCAAGTGATTGTAGAAATATTAATTAATAAATGTAGTATTCCTTTGATTCCTTTCTTACGATGTTTGACAGTAAAGTCATAGTGCAACAACAGCTTCATCTCAATTGGTCAAACCAAAAAATATTA
The DNA here is from genome assembly GCA_028023455.1 of Epiperipatus broadwayi. Taxonomy (NCBI): domain Eukaryota; kingdom Metazoa; phylum Onychophora; class Udeonychophora; order Euonychophora; family Peripatidae; genus Epiperipatus; species Epiperipatus broadwayi. Next base: position 4,399,502 of record JAQFVV010000018.1, read on the forward strand.
TTATCTCTCCACTTCATTTTGATCCTAAAGAACAGAACCAGGATTTTTGGATTGATTCTCAAGTAAAACAAAATAAAATGCACAAATTTTAATCTTAATAATTGAATAAAAATATTTTTAAAGTAAAATTTAGATTCAGAATGTACATATGCATAATACATTTTTTAGAAGAATATATAGTGATGTAATCATGTTTGTTTTCTTTAAAGTTATTACATCAACATTTTTCTTACTGACTAAAATTATCGTAATATTCACTTTACACTCTAACTTAAAAAATCTAGATAGTCATTTACTAATCTAATATTGGATGACTGAGAAATATTTTGTTAGCTGTAAAATAATTTTTCAGCTCTAGTTTATGGCAAACTACTAATATATTAATTTTACAACAAGTGGCATTTTGGTGTGCCATATTGTTTAGCATTAAAAGCAATCGATCCTATTCATTATAAAAAAGTTTATTCTATTCATTTTACTTCAAAGACAAATTGAATAACCAATAATCACCAGATGGTAGCACTATATTCAGCTCTTTCAAATTAGTTTTAACAATTAATCATCTTCATTGAGGAGCATTAACATTGCACTCACACATCCAGCATCCACATTTATTTCTTTTACAGTATTGAATATTTTTATAGATTTAATCCTAAGTCAGCCATTATATACTTTAGCTTCAATTTTATGAGATACTTTTGACTTTTTGGAGCTTTATTTTTAAAAAAAAAAAATAAGCGTGTACATTTTTTACACACACATATATTTATAATAAAGATGAAAATCTATTAAATTATTTTAAATATTTGAATTGACAAAAGAAAAGAAGAAAATACTTAGCTTAAGAAATTGATTTCCAAATAGGCCTTAAGGATCTTTTTTGGCTTCGTTTTCAAGTTGATTGCAACAATTTCAAAATTTGAAGTCCTTTTATCTTTTCTCTCACAATTTTTGGAAATGTATTGAAGCACCTGAAGCACTATTCTTTTAATCAAAAAGACATTTAAACAATGCAGAAAGAATAAATATGTTTGCAGTCTATTAATTTATTAGTTGCAGTTACACACACAAACTATCATTAGAAAATTCTATTGTCTATATAGCAGCAACTCCATTTGTTCTTTAAAAAAATTTATTAGATCCACAAAACATCACATCACATGACCAACTTTTTTTTATCAATTTATCGCGTTCAAAACAAAAAATAAATTTTATGTTTTGAACTCTCATTGATATTCCTTCAATTTACTTTTACATCTTATATTTGAAGCTAAAATAAAATCTTTAGAATTTTATTATAAAATATTAAGCATAATTATTTATATTAATTTTTCAATGTTTGCTGCATATTCTTTGTTGTATTTGTATTTATTTTTTAAAAGATAGGTTTTTCACTTCAACCCATAAGTTTCTTCTAGTCTTATCTTTTGTTCTAATCTTCAAACACTCATAAATAATTCATGACATAATATCAGCTTTTCATTTTCTCATTGCTCTATAGACCCTTCCAATATATATATATATATTAATTGGCTCTGCCTATAAGTATGCACCCAATTCTACTTAATACGATGTTTTGTCTATGAATGTATTTTTTAAACTCTGTTTTTTCTTATGTTTTTTATAAGACACATATTATTGATTGTAAGTTTTAATAATTTTCAATAGCTATGAAAAACAAATTATGAAAAACTTTTATTCTAAAATGATATTAAAAAAATGCTAAATCAGACAAAAAAAAAATTCAGAACAAGTAAGTATTAAATATATAATTATAATCTTCATCAGTAAAGTTTTTTACATGCATCAGTAACATTAATCATACCAATAAAGTCAAAAGAGAAAACCAAAGTAAATGTCATACTATTGTATCTTTTTTTTCCATATGTCATAGCATAGGCCGGGAGGCGAACCGCAACAACCGTCTGCAACCAACTGCAAGGCGGATACACTGACCTCTTGGCGAACAACGCTTGACTACTATTGTATCTTATATACTAAAATATCAAAAGAAAGAGTTTTATTTTTATAGTAATAGTATTAATACATTAGTGTAGCATTAAAATAAGTGAAATCTATAAAAAGAATAATAAAAATAGACATAAAAATAGTTGGAGAAGATAAATTACTAATAGGGACCATTGACCAGAAAAAATATCTCAAAGTTTGAGAAGCATAAATGCACAGATTTAGATGATTAAAAAAAAAAAGATTGAATGCTTTAGAAATATAGATAGAGGATATAAAAAAGAATATAAAATATTATCTAAAAAATAAAATAAGAAATGTACATATATTTTTAAAAAAGTAACAAAATGCTACAGGAAGTAGATTAGACATGTATTTCAAAGTAGAGGAATTATGAAGATCCTTATTATTTATTCTCCAGATTTAATGAGCAAACTGCAAAGAATATAAACATGGCAAATTTATTTACTTTTAAAATCTTTTATCTTTTTCATTTTTATGATGCTAATATATATATATATGTTGATTAATTGTTTTTTTAAAAGGAGGATTTGAAGAATATAGCAATCAACCGAAAGATTAAAAAAATAATATGTTGGAGACTTAATTTCTAATTCTTATTTATCTTTCTTATACATTAAATATATATGGACAAATTTTAATACTGAAATTTTATTATTTAAAGTATTATATATATTATTTTTTTAATTATAATAATGGAAGAATATTTCTTTGAAAGCTTAACGGTAGCAACTATAAAGATAGCTATTTTAAGAAAGCAAAATTAAGCATTATATTAATAAGAATACTCAATAAATTATTTTGTTTTTATAATTCAATGTATTGTTAAATTTTGCAATTATTACACAAATTTAACAAAATCTATCAAAAAAATTATAAAATTTTTAAACATTTATTAAATATAATAAATCATATAAATAATTTTACTTTGACCAAAAATGTATTTCAATTAAAATTCACAGATGTATTTGTTTTTTTTTTTTTCTCTAAACAATTTAATAAGCCATTAAACATCTCAATTTAATAAGCTATCATAATAAAGCAGTTAATGACATGGGTTGAATAAATGATAATGATTGCTACTATTTCTAGATATTCTTAATTGTAAATTTATATGTTTTAAGAAAAATATGTTATTCTCCAATTATATATTTCTAAAAAGCTAAATCATTAACGTATATCTCTATTGATCAGCATTAGGATAATGTGATGGTGATAATTTGAATTTATTACTTATGATGATATTATATTGATGCTGCCTATAAAATTTATTATTACACCACAACTATCATATAATTAATCTATTCCAACCACATTTTATATCATTGTTACCCATAATTCCAGTTCTATTAACTATAAAAACTAATTATCATATACTAAACTTTAAACTTAATATTTGATAATGTTTATTTTTTAAATAGTACAGAAAATTGAGAATAAAACATGTGAAACTTTAAACTTTAACAAAATAAATATTTTAATAAAGTAGTGTTTGAACACAGTAAAAAATGAGCATTTTTTCACTAAATACTGAATGTCTGTTGGCATATGTCAATATTCTTATTTAAAAAATTATTTTTTCTGATTTGATATGTATAATCTAAAGTATTTATGTAGAAAACATTCTTAAACAAGGACACTCTATACTAATATATCCATTTTAGATATAGATAAATAAAGCATAAAATGAAATATGGGTACGTGGATAAGTGGAATCGATTACTCAATTTTCTCATGAAATTGAACTGCTGACTTTTATTTCCATTACATATTAACAAGCATTATGTTGAGAAACAAAACCATTAAAATATTTCAAGTATTCACAAAACACTAACTATAGAACACTTAAATAAATAATATTAAAAAAAAACACATTCAAATGTAATCAAAATTAAAAATAAAGTACAAAATTTGATTAAAGTAAATAAATTTAGAAAATTTTTACTTAGGCTTGCATTTTACCTCTCATTTCAATACTTGCATATGACTTTTTTTAATTCTATCGATTTTTGAAACTCTTGTATGTACAGAGTAGGATGTTTTGAAAGATTCAAATTCATTTTGGTACTTGTTTTCTGATAAGTGCTATCCTTACATTGACTTTTTTTTATTTTGCTTCTTTATTTCATTTTTCAATGACTAAAATTTTATTATAGTTTTACTATTTTATGAGAGATTTTAAATGGAATGTTTATATACAGTTGGTCACATCATAACAGAAGAAGGCACATTTAAACTTTAAACACAATACGTTGAAAGTTCTGACAAGGTATATTTTGACAGCATTAATGACAATTAGTATAATTTATGGATCTAGCTGCACATTTTAGTAATTACAGCTAATGTATAAAACATTTTCATGTTGTTATAATGTAAGGTAACTGCAGCTTTTAAATGGATTACCAGGAACTTCTTATTTCATAAATAGTATTTGTTAAACTATATGCTTATTGCTAAGTTTATTTGTGAAAATGTTCCATGAATTTAGTTGGTAACATTACATGCTGGGAACACTGACTGACTTTAATGTCTGAAATCAATCATATCTTTTGTGACTTTTTCAAATGTATCCCACAAAGCAATTAAGTACATATTTTTGTACATCTTTAAACAAGCTTTATTGTCTAGTTTAAATTTATTTCCTAAATTGTTTAATCAGATTAACCAAATTTCTAAACAACCTAATTCCATTTCTTTTTTAAATCAAAAACCCATTCTTTAAGTATTATAAAACTCATTTTATTAAATGACATTTATAGAAAAATCATTATAGATTTTAAATGAACTCGTTTATGTCCAGAATAAGATTCTTATAAATATTGAAGTGTATATTAAATTTATAACATTTTCATTCATTTTTATATTTATATCTTATGAATTAATAAATAATAAATACTCAACATTATTTTATCTTTTATATTATCAAAGTATTTATTTTATAGAACTTATAAAATTTAATAAAACAACTGTATATTCAAACTATTTTGCAATTTTCCTATTAACTAAATAATTAAATTGCTTATTCTTGAGCTGTGCTCCTTTGAGATTTTAATGATAGTAGATTGAACATATACTTTACTATTTGATTGTCTTATTAACTACTATTCAAACTTCATTTATTAAGGTTTATTTAAATTTATATATTTTTGATAAGGAAGTTCTCACTTACTATATGTGTAAGCTGGAAATACAATAAATGATTCAATCAATAGGTGAGAGGCTATGTTCTTACCATTACAATATAGAATATTTAAATTCAAATGTATTATGTATATACTTTTAAACTAGATGTAATTAGTATTTGAATATTACATATTCAGGCTGTATTCTGCCCTTCCATCTTATGTGTATTTAAATGGGCTTAAGATCCTGCATATGAAGGATCAGAATGACTTACAATCAACATGGTTATGACAACAAAATTGGCAAACAAGGATTTTGAGCATTCAATCATCAGATTTTCAATGCTATGGATGACTGAAGAGTTGGAGAGTGGGGAAAATTGAAGCCTATCCATTAAAGTTTGAAGATTTTGTATTTTAATATAAACTGAATGCTTTATTATATATATTGTGGAGGGAGAGATGATGATCTGTATTAATTGATGAGTGCTGATTCATCATGAAATATGTATATTGGAGGTCATATATCTTTTTCACATGTATGTGGTCATGTGTATCAGTTGTATAAAATGGAATGGATGACTAAAGGGAACTTGAAAATCTCAACTCAAATTCCTTTTAATTACAATATACATATATAAAGGATGGAAAAAGATAAGAATGAAAGGCACTGAAGATTTTATCATTTAATATATTTATACTTGATATGTTCTTCAAATAATTAACTTTGTAAGTAGTCATTTAAAATCAATAAAAGAGATTATCAGATGTCTTAAATATTGCAAACTTTGCTGAGACTTAATTAAACTTAACTATGTCAAATCTTTCTTAAGCACTACCATAATAATGAAGATAAGGGTGATTGAAGTGTTATTTTTAAATGCAGAAAAAATGCATTATCTTTATCTTTTAATCTAATTACGAATGTGGGTTGTTGTTTTTTAAATTAACAAATATATATATATATAATTAATGATATATCCAGAAAAGCACTGTGCATATAGATGTCTTAATAAGTATTACATAACAAAACCAAACTTCACTAGCTATCAAAGTCATTGTAGTAATAATATCAATAAATCTTTCTTTTAGTTCGCAAAAATGAGTATTCAGATTTTATCTTTTAACTATTTCATTCCCATCTTATATTCAATATTCATTACTCATCCACCCATACCATTTTATATCTTTATTTTTTCTTCATATATATATATATCCAACATTATCAAAAAATTCTATACAATACTATTCTTTTCCATTATATTCCAACTAATGATAACATTGTCTTGTTTTTTATAAAAATAATAAATTAGCAATTAGCAATAAATAGAGGCATCTGTTTTAAACAAAATCATTCCATTATATAAAAAAAAAAAAACATTTATCATAACTCTCTTAACAAAAATGAATGTTAACAAACAAAAATGCATAAGTAGAATGTTTAAATAAATGTTTAAGATAAATTAGTATATTGTTTAAATTTAATGGTAATTGCTATGGCTTTTGGGAATTATTAAATAAACTTCCAACATAAGATATTAAACAAAACAAATTGTTTTGTTTGTTTTTGTATGTTTCCAATAAAGAATATATTTAATTCCTGTAAATTAATTATTGATCTCTTTTTTTTTAAATTGCAACATAGGCATTTATTCTATAAAATAATGCTTATTTATTTTAACTTAACATTGATAGTAATTTATTATTATTGTTGTTATTGTCATTCTTGTACATTTTGATAATAAAAAATTATACTAAATTCTATTTTCTATTCATTTTTTTTTGACCAGTGTTTTAGTCAACTTTTTCTATTAATTAATGGAGTACAAGAATAAACGGCCATTTTATTCTTGTGAAATTTTAACTTATACTAGGTTAGAGATTATTTTAAAATATTTTTTGTAGAGTGTTATAAATTTTGATCTCGAATATTACATATATATTTTAAACACTAGGAGTATTTTATTACATATTTTCATTTGCTTGAATCATTGTTGGCAATGTTTAAATAGAGATTACTCTTTGGCTTGTTAACTATTATAAGTAAATAAATTGAAACATTTAATATTCATTCTTACTAACCAAAATAAATTGTGATTTATGTTAAGAGCTTTAATCTTAAATGTTATATATATATATAAATCAATTGTATAACACTAACTAGTAAAATTATTACTTCCTCATGAAGAAATAAAATTCAGCAGCACATGATATATTTATATATACACATGTATATATAATAAAAAATACATATAAGTAATAAAGTTAGTTTCATAGAAATAGGCAAAACTCTTTCCATACAGTAGTGCCATTCAAAGCAAGACAGAGTAATCACTGGATGCCAGAAGGCTTGTGCATAAAATCCCTCTCTAGTGCCTACTCATCCAATATCCCCAAACTAGATTCTGGCTTATGGCCTTCGTCAGTGAGGAGCCTTGGATCTAAGAGCACTGCACCTAGATCTTAGGATCTATTTTAACAACAGTTATGCACAAGCATGGAAGATAGTGATCATGTGATGTTTAAGGATTTCATAGAAATAAATTACCAACCTAAATCAATCTATGATCTTTATTTTGCAGATAATGATAGTTGTATATTTATTTATTGGCTCGTACACGATGGTTAGCAGGGTTGCTATGTGAAGGTTACCTAAAAGAAAAATACTAATCCAGTTTGTAATCTGAATCCAAGATTACTTGATTCATGCTGAACTTTTGATTATGGTCATATGTGCTAACTACTATTGCTTTTGTAAATATACATGGAAGATAGTTACAAACAACACATATTCATACTATTATTCATACTGAACAAAATATTTTTATTACTTGAAGCATCTAATATCAGACTTAAAAGTAAGTCAAACAAATTTAATTCAAATAAGACTACAGCCTTGCATGCATACATTCACTTATCTCATTATCATTATCTATAGAAATATAATTTCTGAATTTATGTATGTATAAAAATAAAATTTATCGTAAATACCTGTTGCTTTATTTTATCTATCTTTATTTGATGTGATATTTTTTCATCTTTAACTCTGTAGCCACTCATTGATAACTATCATTAAGGAAAAGCTGAAAATGGTGATAAATATTTATAATCACTAAATTTTTATTATCAATTTCTAACTGTATGCTACTCTCATATGCATGTGATCTATCATTGTGAAGAATGATTGACTAAAAGTTATCTACCTTTATATTTCTAAATCTAAACATATATCCTACCTTTATAACATTTAATAACTTCATTTTGTCTGAATTTTATTAATACAATTTATTACATTAGTAGCAAATCCACAAAGTTGGACAATATATTATAAATTCTTAATTAATCAAAATTTATACTCGACCAGAATCATATCATTTTTGCTCACTTAAAAATTGTAATTATATAATTAATGACTTCTATCTCAATTTTTTAATTATATTAGCATAAATAGCTATATATTAATTTGTGCTATTTTTTTGAAATAGTCTTTGAATAATGAGAAGTTGAAACAACATTTGCATTATTCTTAACTTTAAATGTTATAAAACTAACTTATAAACTATTTCTGATCAGTCTTGCAATTACAGTTAAATCTAAACACAAGTTACAAGTCATTTTTAATTTCTTAAAATGTAGATTCTTTTACCTATTTTAATTTGATAAAATATCCAGTTTTTATAAAATTTGAATGTCATTTTATTGTTTTCTAATCAGAGTTTTAATTGCAGATTACTTCTATTAAACATTTGAAAACCAGGTTTAAAATTTTAGTATAATTATTTTCTACCAGTTTGCATTAATAGCAAATGTCCAGAATCATTCAGAAACTGATCCAGAAATTTGAGATAGTTCTACTTGGTGAAAATTGATTAGTGCTTGCATAAATGTTTCCGAAATAGAGTGATTATTGCTCTTATTACAGATGACTCACTTTTGATTTCAAATTATTAAATTAAGTTTACACTAAGGAACTATTTCAATAATAAACTTAATATTTTTACAATGATTATGAATATAGAAATAAAATAATCACATTATATTCATTTTTACTTAATTGGCAACTCAATAAATAACTATTTGAAATTTTCTGAATTAGAACCTGTTAATCCCGTTAAAATTATAATAACGTGGATCAATACAACATTATTAATCCTAGAGTGGGTACATATATATTTTGTACTTACCCAGATTAGAGCTGTATATTATAGTAAATAAAAAAAAGTTTATTGATCTTATTTAATATCATTTGATTTATGGATAATGAAGGTATTGAAGTATAAATGTTAACTAGATAATCATGGCAACCTAATATTTTAAAATAATATTATTTATTATTAAAATTAGCATCAAATTATAAATTGGTTATAATAAATTTTAGGGGGAAATATGAATAAATAAGTAAATACTGGAAAATAATTAAGTGAATCATAAAATGAACCACGGATAAAATCATTATTATTAATTATTATGTGTCCATTTTATTATATTCACAGTAGCAATTGACTTAATTACAAAATTAAATATTTCATATATGTTTATTTATGTATTAGTTTATTGGAATATATTATTAAAGATATATGTTAAATATATATATATATTCATTAGAAGATATAGAAAATGTTATGTGAATTCTTTATTTTTGGTTGAAAATGAAAAATAATATTGAAATTGTAAAACAGGATTTTTTTTTATTATTATTGATTCAAATGTTTTCTAGAAGTCTTCATTTTTATTTGTGTAAAAAAAAAAAAACAATTTTCATGCACCAAAGAACGACCATTACACTAATGTCAGCAAAAAGAGGTTATAAATAGAACTGAAATAGTTTATCTCAAGTTCCTATAACTTTTATCATTGAGTAGAATGGATGCTTTTACATTCGTCTTTAAAAATTATCAGTTTTATTTTAAAAGTGATTAATTTCTAAAACAATGAAAAAATAAAAATTCTGTCCATTCAATTGATCATTGATAAAATTCTAGGAGGAATGACCGAATGTATTGCAATAAAAAAACATCAATATTTGTTCTATTGCAAGTAAGCTATAAAATATTCCATTATTAAAAATTTGGGCTTTCATCTATATATTTGTGATGAATACAAACCCCAAACAGGATATGTGGATATGATATTTTTCATCAAGGAATTTTACGAGATTAATTGATTTAATTTCTATGTGATATTAAATAATTGAAAATTCACCTTCTTCCCTTGGAAAAAAACGCTAGCATTTACTCTCATCTGGATTAATACATTGTACAGGCTTAGACCTGCATTTATATATGTAATATATGCAGGATTTGAACTCAGACTTTCACACTAACAAGGGTTTTGAACGTTCCATCATCAGATTTTCAATGAAATGGAAGGCTAAAGAGTTGTGAGTTGGAATAGTTTGAAGCCTGTCTATTAAAGTATAAAGATTGGCTATCTTAATATAAAGCTGAGCACTGATTATATATGTGTGTGAGGATAGTAATCTGGACCAACTGATAATTGCTGGTTTAGCATGAAATACGTATATTGGTGATTATTTATCTTTTCAACATGTGTGTGATCAGGTGGGTCAGCAATATGAGATGGCACTGAGAGTGGTGGGTCGTGTGAAAGTCTGAGTTCAAATCTCATCTGGATTGTAACTGAATTTTGTCAATGAAGAACTTCTCTTCATATATAATTACAAATAAAGAATAATACAGGTTATGTGCAGATTTTGCATCGATCAAGTAACAGTTATTTTAAAAGAATGGATATATTTATATACTTGAAATAAAAATATCACAATTAAAAAAAGTAATTGAATTCAAATCCTCTATTATTGTTATTCATACTCGTCTCTTCTGTATCTCAAGAAGGATCATTTCTTTGCATTTGGATTATGAACAAGGAAACAAGGAGCTATAATGGAATGTAATGAGTAGAAAGGAAAAATAAAACTTTTGATGTAGTTATGTGTTATATATAATTTTTGTTATATCAAAAGAAAACGTATGTTTGTTTATCTTTTTTTTTTAAATATAAAATTTATTTCTGAATAAACAATGTGTATATTTAGGGGTTAATTGATAAGCTATCCATGCAATAAAAAATTGGAGAGATTTTTTTTTAATTTTAAACTTTTATCCAATGATAAAAATTAATTCATGATTCAATATTTTCAAAAAGCCTTTTTTAAAATTTAACTTAAAGATATTCATATAGAAGAATTTAAATACAATCAATTTTGTTAGTTCGATTATTTATAACTCATATCAATAGTTGAAGAAAGTCAATTTTATTTAATCATATTTTTGATCATATATTTTATTTAAAGACTAGGGAAAATATATTGATATATCTCTAACATTTTATATACAGTATATTGTTGTACAACACACTTTTAGTGATTCACATCAACCATTATCAATCCACTGCAGTTCAATCCATCTTCTCTGATCTTTAGCTTCCCTTCTTCATATCACCACTGCAGACTTTCTTATTTCATCCATCCATCTCACATGTGGTCTTTTTCTGGGTTTTTTACAATCTTTTGGAATCCAGTTTAATATTTCAATTGTCCATCTATTATCATCTTTTCTAGCAATATGTCCAGCCCAATTCCACTTGTCTTTTAATTTTTTCAATGACATCAGTAACACCAGTTTGTTCTCTTACCCATATATTGCATTTTTGATCTATTCTTGTTACTCCTAACATGCATCTCTCCATTCTTCTTTGAGTGATCTGAAATCTGTGTGTTGCTCTTCTATTAAGTGTCCAAGTCTCAGATCCATAAGTAAGAACTAGTAAAACACATTTATTAAAAACCTTTCTTTTCAAACACATGGGCATATTTTATTTTAGTATCAAGTTATTTCTACCAAAAGCACTCCAAACAAATTTAATTCTATGATTAATTTCATCCATTATATTTCCATTTGTATTAATAATCTGACCAAGATATCTCTAGCTGCTAACTTCTAACTCATCACAATCAATCTCTATTTTTATATTTTGAGAAAATCCATTAAACAATACTTTAATCTTTTTAACACTTATTTTCAGTCCTACTTTTATTTGATAACTCCTGCAACATTTCCTGCAGCTCTAAAGCATTATTTGCAAAAACAACTACATAATTTGCAAAATTTAAATGATTTAAATAATCTCTATTTACTTTCACTCCTTTAGCTTCCCATTTTAATCCACAAAATACTTCTTGCATCACTGCCATAAAAAGTTTTGGAGATATGGAAACACCCTGTCTTACACTCATCTCAATGTTGACGTTCCTAATATCAAACCAGTGATTGTAGCGCCTCTACAACCATCTTTCTATCTTTTTATAACTCTGTGGATGGCTTGTGTGACCAAGTCGAAACGTCAGTATATTGATATTAAAAGTTTTTAACACGGATGAACCCGCAAAATATGTATTTTATATATTTAACCCGTGCAAATCTTCGTTTTAACATTACTAACCTCTACGGGGAGGAAATTTTTAAACAGCTTCGTATATTTGAAAGAACGTGGAGTAAGAAATGTAAGTTACTTTGTAATTTATCTTTTTTGTTAGCGTGCAAAAATCACAACGTTATACCCACTTGCTGTAAAATTGTGTTTCACAAGAACAATTATAATGTTAGTAAAATTCTAAGGAAAACCAGCAATATTATTTTAAACTCTTTTATTAAAGAAACTCGGAAAATTTAGACAAAATTGATAAAGTATTGCTACATTTACGTTTATTCCTTAGTAATAAAATACATCCTTTACTGTGGACTAGTTTTGATCATATTGCAAGTTTTCGATTGTTTAAAGATTCGGAATTGGTAACAGCAAAGCAAAAGAAAAAATTGCAAATGCTAATTAGAACACAATCCCCAAACATTATGTATCCAAATCAAAAAACCGTTTACAATTTATCTAAGAAAGCCCTCTCTACAGATGAAATTTCGGTTTTAGAAAAAGGTTTCAATTTTGCTTTAACACCTTCCCGGATATCTTTTGAGAAAATTGTCTGTAATGTTGAATCAGCTCTTGATAAAATTGATTCTACATCGGCTGATTTAGCTAGAGCTGAGATTTGTAATATTTTAAAAAAAGCTAAGCTTCCTAAAAATAATTTTTCAAAGAAAGAAAGACAAGCATTAAATAATATAAAATCGGACAAATCAATTGTTGTACTTCCAGCTGATAAAGGTAATTCCACAGTTGTAATGGATCGTGACATTTACCATAATAAAATTTTAGATCTGCTTAGTGATAAAACTTATAAACTATCAAAAAGAGATCATACTACATATTTGGAAAAAACAACAAAAGCTATTATTAATAAATCACCTATTGAAACAGAGATAAAAAATAAAATAATCCCTCGTGAAAAATCTTGTGTCTGTCCAAAATTTTATGGACTTCCAAAAATTCACAAACCAGATACCCCTCTTCGTCCAATAGTAAGTGCAATAGGTTCTCCAACTCATATTTTAGCTAGATACTTATCGGATTTCATTAAACCTACAATCCCATCTATTAAATCATATATTAAAAACTCTCTTCATTTTATTTCTGTTTTAAAAAGTTTAAAAATTAATGCTAGTGACATTCTGGTCAGTTTTGATGTCGTGTCTTTGTTTACAAACATTCCAATTGATGAAGCTTTAAATATAATCTCACAACGTTGCAATTTACCAGACCATATTATTGCTTTGATTAAACATTGTCTCTTAAATACATATTTTGTATACAATGGACAGCATTACAGACAAGTTTTTGGTACTCCTATGGGCTCACCTATCTCAGGAGTAATAGCTGATTTATTCATGGAATATATAGAAACTCGTGCTTTAGAATCATCATCTTTAAAACCTCTCATTTGGCTCAGATACATAGATGACACTTTTGTCATATGGCAACATGGAAAAAATACATTAGATGACTTTTTCTTACATTTAAATAATATGCATCCTCATATTAAATTTACAATGGAGACAGAGTCTGATGGAAAACTCCCTTTTCTTGATGTTCTAGTCACCAGAACACCAAATAGTTTATCTTTTTCTATTTACAGAAAGGATACACACACAGACAGATATTTACATTTCCATTCTCATCATCACCCAACTCAGATAGTTTCTGTAGCCAAAACTCTTTTAAATAGAGCAATTAACCTTTCAGATGACACACATCTGAAAGAAGAAATAAATCATATTAATAGTGTTTTATTAGCAAATAGTTATAATTACAAATTTATAAAAAAAGCCTTATTTCAAGCCCAAAATAGACAAAATAGGAAACAAAAAGATGATAAGTCAGCTATTAGGATTTGTGTTCCATATGTAAAAGGAACTACAGACAGTATCGGACGTATATTAAAACGCTATAATATAGATACAGCATTTTCTGCTCATCAAAAGATCAGCAATATAATAACCAAGCCTAAGGATTCAATCCCTCTTGAATCTCATGGTGTCTATCAAATCTCATGTAAAAATTGTAAAGCTTCTTACATAGGTATGAGTAATCATCGCATCAGTGTTAGGAGAGATGAGCATGTTAATGCAGTTAAACAACACTCATCATCATCAGCACTCTCACTCCATACTATAGATTCAGGTCATAAAATAGATTTTTCTAGTACCAGGATCATATCCAGATGTGATAATCTCTACCAATGCAAAATCAGAGAAGCCATTGAGATACTTAAAAGGCCAGATTGTATCAATAAGCGAGATGATACGTGCAAACTTCCTCCTATTTGGAAAGAGTTCTTTAAAAAACATTCTTAAATTTAACATTTTTGCTATTGGTGGGATTTTTAATGTTTTATTCAAACCAGTGATTGTAGCGCCTCTACAACCGTCTTTCTACCTTTTTATAACTCTGTGGATGGCTTGTGTGACCAAGTCAAAACGTCAGTATATTGATATTAAAAGTTTTTAACACGGATGAACCCGCAAAATATGTATTTTATATATTTAACCCATGCAAATCTTCGTTTTAACATATATATATATATATATATATTGTTTATTTGTTATTCATTATTAATTTTTATCAAGTAATAGACAACCAATTTATTATGTATTAATTTTTTCCTTGAAACATTTTTTTTTAATTTTCATTGGCCAAGTAAATTAAAGTTTTAGAACTTTTAATTGGTCATTAACAAACTCAGCCATAAAAATATATTCATCTTTTAATATTATATTCATTTTAGTTTCATTTGTAAAAAGTATATTAATAATTTTTCAGATTATGAAAGTGAATGAAAGTTTTTTCAAAAATAAATTTCTATTTATAATTATAAAAATATTTTATAACAGAGAATCTTAAAAAAACGTTCTCTAACTTATCAGAAAATATTAAGTATGTCACTGATTTTCTTTCTCAATTTACATTCCTGTAAAAGTAAAGATTTTTTTACTAAAATCTTACTATTTTCTTAAAATAATTTATATTTTCAGCATATTTTACCAAAATACATTATAATATGTAAATAAATGCCAGCAAAATACTCTAAATTATTCATTTCTATTTGAAAATGAAATAAATAGCTTGGGGCAATGAAAATTGTTGACAGGTGTAAAAATTGTTGTTAGGGCTGGCTTCATTTTCAATTTATGTTCATGTAAAAGTATACATTTTTAAACTAAAATCTCACTATTTTTTTAAAATAACTATACTTTCAGCATATTTTATCCAAATAATTCATAATATAGACAAAAAATCATAAAAAAAAAACATTCTAAGACATTAATTTTTCATTTTCAAAATCAAAACAGAAGTTGGAGTGGTGAAAATTATTGACAAGCAGTCTCCTTTGTCCTCTATGAGCAACAACCAATCAAAATCGAGGAAAGTCTGCCTTTTTCCATTGTTAATCCATCAATGTCACTTTTATTGATATTTTATTTGTAAAACAATTCTAGAGAGGGCAACATCTCATGGGACATTTTATAAGCTTTAAAATAAGTGTAAAAACAGTACTGTAGCTCAAAAATTGATGGTTTCTAATCAGTTTGAAGCTGTGAATGTCAATCCACAGATGTTTCTCAAGAAGAGTTAAAGAGAAATAGTATTTGCATTTTTTAACTGGCTACAATTTTAGTCAATTTCATACATTGTTTGTTCTTTATCTTTATTTTTATTACAATCATTATTAATTTTTATTATAAATTAATATATTTAAATTTAATTGAGACTTAATAAACTTGTCTAATTATTTTTAAGTGTGCAAGGTAATTTTTGATAGTTAAACCTTAATTTAAGATCAAACCAATATCTGCAAGTAAAATAGGGTTATATACATTGTAAGGGTAGCTTACAATTGTAGTTGTAAGGGTAGCTTACAATTGTAGTTGTAAGGGTAGCTTACAATTCTATCAAAACCAGCCTATATTTATCCATACCACCAAACTAAGCCTCTTCAAAACATAATCTTAACTAGTAAATGGTCAGATATATGCTATCCTTTTTAAGCATATATATATATATATATATATATATATATATATATATATATATATATATATATATATACACACACACACACAATGGATGTATTATTTGTTAAATATCAAGTTAGATAAATGTCATGATGAACTGATTTTCATTACTTAGTGAAAAATAAAATCCCATTTAAAGAAATCATTTAAATATATATTGAAACAATAGGATCTTCATTTCACCTTTTCTCACCTCTTTCCTACCCTCATACCTTAGTTTAAACCCCAGTGTATTGTAGTGTGACTGCAATGCACTTATATGCTGAAACTCCCACCCAATTTTAAACCACGAGTACAGCACTCATGTTATAGATTGTATAACCCATGCCCAATAAATAAAATGTTATAAATTATGTGTATGTTCACATAATTTAGATATATTTAAAAAGTAGGTTATATAGGTCGTATTTGCGCACACACTAAGATATTTATTTTAAAACTTATGTTAAATTTATAAATTGTTATTTAAAATTTTTTTTTTTTTAATCTGTTTACAAAATATATTACAGTTGTAATATTTGTTTTTGATTTAAAATAAAATTTATATTCATTTCGTAAATAGATTCAAATATTGAAAATTAAAAATAAAATAATTTTCTTTTAGATTTAAAATCACGCCATATATTTTCTGTTTAAAATAAATAAGGGCTGGTCAGAACAATAGCTTTAATTATTTAATGTTATAGAAGCTTATCTAAAAATATAGCAGATGTCCACTTAAGGTCATTTCTTTCAATTAGCAAAAGTTTGTTTTGATTAAATCAAAGATGTAATCCGAATGACGACAAGGAAATTAACAATGGAAATTAATTAAAATTTTGTTGAATTCCTTTAGACATTTGGATAGATTTAATTACAACTAATAAGTGGACAAATTTTGGAACATTTTTGTAACACTCCAGGGCAGTTTTATTGTGTAATTTTACTATATATAAGGTTTTCTTTTGTTCTCCATTCTAGCATTCTAGCAAGGTTTCTAATATTCTAGCAATTATTCTAGCATTATTCTTCGAAGTATTTTTTATTCTAAGATTTATAAGCACATTTCTGAGCTTTCTAAAAGAATTGTTGCTGAACTATCTGAGACTTCCAGATTCAAATAGCTACATGCCTGCAAATTTAAGTATTTGAAGCCAAGTTTCATCTTTAAATAAATTTTACCGTATTCTACAATCTCATTTAAAATCTCTATGAATCACCCAACCTTTAAAATTGTTAGCTTTGAAATGATGGAGTAGAACCAGCAAGAAGGTTATTTTTCTCTCAGAAATGGCCGGCCACTGCTCTATACCATCTAATGCTGTCACATAGGAAACCCTGAAACTGCTGCTGCTGCAAAAATATGAAAAATACCTGGAATTTGATGCTGAGTTATATAAAACCTGCCAATAATCAATCTACCTGAAACTACCTGCAAATGCTTTTCCAGAGGTAACCCCAAAATTAACCCAAGAGCTCTTGTGATTCTCTCCTATAATTAATATGCTATAGCTATTTAAATTGTTTTCCATTTTACTTTATTTTACCATTGTTTTTCTTTTAAAATGTTCTAATGTAATCAGTAATTTTGCTTTCTATCCTTGGGTTAATATTTTATATTTATTAATCTTTTTTTTATTTTATTATTTATGGTGTGCCAGAATAGTCTTTGACCGAGTGAATTTCTCCCTTTGTTGAAAGCAAGATGCCGCTATTAAGGCATTTTAAAATTATAAATAGTTCCCATTTTATTATCTCATGAATCACTCGTTCGAGGGCTATTCTAATCTTAGTCAATATGTATAATTTTTTTTTTTAAGTGTCATAGCATAAAATCCACCTTTTATCAATTTTAACCTAATATGAGAGTATGTGCGAGGTCAATGATTAAATGTGTCACAAATGCATGATTGTGTAAATAAATCTATGCTTTCTTTTCAAACGCACAAGCATGCATTTTCCTATTTTAAAATATATTTTGCTTTAATTTCAAAGTTCGTAATTGAGGTCAAGAATCGGCAGACTCTCTTTAAATAATTATTTGGAAAATTGATTGGGCATTTTCTCAAGCTAAGTAAATCTCTTTTTTATGCTTTATATATGTTAGTCAAGTATTGCTGGTAAGTGAATTGGTTGTTGAGACTGCTTTGTTTCTTTCCAAGGGCTTTAAACGGCCAAGACCATTTCCCATTTCACTTTTTGTGGTTCCCAGGCAGAGTGGGTACTTGAATGTCATACCTGGGAATAAGACACAGCCATCACCCAGTCACTAAGTTTTGGATGAGTCCAGACTTCGGCTGTCCATGACAACACATTCCTATGGATCAACGGTGAGATGCCCTCCATAGTCATTTCATATATTCACTATAATTTTACTTATTTATATTTTACAAAGCATCTGTGATTTAAATGTATCACACCCTCCATCCTTTAATAAATTCCTTATTAGCAATACCAACCTCCCAATATAACTTAATTATAATTATAAATAAATGCCTTGATCACATTCCCACTTTATCGCTTAATAAGCATTGGTCCATGCTATTCTCGAAATCAATAAATATTATATTAGAGTTTAATATGCAGATGTTTTATTAAACTTTTATAATTTACTCAAAGCACCTCACACATCTTCCCATTTTTAAGCACATTATTGTAATACTATATTAGCCTGAGGTATAGAATATGTACTTAACAACCTTTTTATGTAATTTGTATGGAATGTTATGTTGACAGCAATTTTGGTAAGCGTCCCTGTCTAATGTAAGCAGACTATGTAAATAAATCTTATAAAACTAATTTTGATTTTTTTTTATTGATCCCTATCACTGTCTCAGTCTATATATCTATTTTATACATTTCTTTTGTACCATCCATAGACATTAATTAGCAACCCAAACTTATCTCGTAGTATAGAGTCTCTTTGTTTTTCCCTGATCACCAGGCACCGGTAAAGATATATATTATTAGTGGCATCAGATGTGTTATCATGTAGGTGGTGCTGTAGAATTTAGACTTTAGATTCAAACCTAAGATATCTAGAAGGCAACCCCTCCTAGAGTGTTCAGTTTCATGTTTGGGGTTTGAATTCTGCAGTGTGTTAGCGAGATAGATGATTCTGACTGTTACTATATATATATATATATATATATATATATATATATATATATATATATATTAACAATAGACTAATGATCAATGTATTGTACATCACAAATTACAATAGACTGAGAAAACATAATGATGACCCAATATCAAGCAACCAAATGTGGAAAATAAAATTAAAAATCTGTTACATATTTTTTTTAACTACAACCAACATAATTTGTGCAACAGTAGGCAGCTATACCAAACACTAGAAGCTAAGCTTGGTACAAAAGCAAATAATTCATTTCCATCATCTTTTATTATTTTTTTAAATAGTGTATTGACCATAGAACACCAACAACCTGAGATAGAATGTTCAAATGCAAAGGAAAATGGATACTTGATAAATAATCTGAATTATCCATATAAGCTGCTTAATGCAAAACCAGAAGAAGTTAAAACTGATGTGCAATTTAATAAAATAAGTGAACTGTTTTTAAATTGATACTGGAAAAACTGCACTGTTATTTGAACAAAGAAGAAATAGAACATTGCCGGCACTTAAACAAAATGATGATTTTTTTTTTACTTGTAAGCCATTAAATGCCAAATCACAAATTAAAAAAATTAAATCTGTTTTAAACTACTGCAATGTATTCTGGATAAATTGACAGTGCTGTAGGACTAAAGTGCCACTATCCTGACCCTTGAAGCACAATGAATTAACCTACTTACTTTTACAAACTCTAAAGAAGTTTCAATTGTCCTACACTAAATGTCTACATAAATCCAGAGGAAGAGCAATTCCAGATAATTAATGTAAGATTATTTCACTCACATTGCATAGAAATTCCAATGAGTGATGGATATGAACCAAGGAGAGTGATCCTAAAATAGATAAACTATATCCATGAAGGACATTGATGCCAAACTCATGAACATTAACAAAATAATTTAATGAAAGCTTTAATTTTGTTTTATATTCTTTCCATACTTTAAAAGTGTGTCTATAATTTGGAAGAGTTCATTATAAGTGAAAGCATTAAAATGAGGGGGTCATTGTTAGTTAATTTATTTTTGTTAAATAAAATTTAGATCAGCTTTCCTTCCATAGTGACTTGACATTAATCATCTTGATATGGGATAAGGTAAGATCTTTGAGATTATTTCATATTAATTACATACAGTTATTACAGGACAGAATTCATGTTATTTGTTTGTTGTTAAATAATAAATGTTTATGTTTATTTTTTCAGTATCAATGATTAATCTTCTTGTAAGTATGTTCTTTTCTGTCAACCATAGTGAACTATACAGAGATAGAAGTGTTCCTAAGAAGATCAAACATCGCAAAGTTGAATTGGACAATGTGGTTACTGCAAATGTATCAGATTAATATTGTAAATTAGATATTTAGCTTTGTGGTCAATTTAATAATTTTTTTCTTTTGCTTTGTAAATAATTAGTGTCATGTCATAAATTTCCACCATTGGGTAAGGGTTAGGAGTCATGAATATATTTAATTGTTGATGTGATAAAAATCAATCTTTGACATACACAATTATACTACTTTATCTTGTTAAGGAGTTTTAATTTTTTTTTAATTTTTTTTAATATTTAATAAACATTTCACAAATTTATTTACATTAAACTGGCCTCTAATTTATCAAAATTATTTACTCTTTCATTTATCAACCAATAACCAAGAATATACATATACACATACCTTACCCTTCTATAATAATGTAGAGATATGCTTGAATAAATGATTAAATCAATCGTAACCTATATAAAGATGCAACAGTTGCTATCCCATATAAATTCATCCCTGAAGAGAATCAAAGACAAATTCCCTGAACTTGAATACTGAGGCATAATGGAGCCTGAAGGGGAGGGTGATGTATGAAAGAACTAGCCCAAATTGTATCTAAATTTAATGTACAAATACAGAGCTAGCCCACTGGAGGTAGATATAATTATAAGTTATCTACTTCATTGCATCATTGGCAGCATTCTACCAGAAGTCCCCAGGTCCTACCATAGTGAGATGCATTCTCCCTCTCTTGTGATAAAACCCCAGCCTGTCATAACATGTATATTTATCATATGATTATTGTTAAGCTTAATTAGATATAAATTTTATATTGTCATTACATTGAAACAGTCATTTGCTTTATATGAGTTAATATCAGTTGTATAAATAATTTCATTAGTTCGTGGTTAATTATTAAGAGCTTGCTTATCTTGTTCAGTTATAAAGATCTTGATAGATTTTATTCTGTTATTAGTCAGAATGATCTGCAAAATTATCTTTAAACTTTTTTGAGGTTAATTGTAAATCTTATTAACTATTAAATTTTGATATCTATCTTTGACTTAAATAAAGGGCCAATAATTGTATTATATGGTTTAATGTTACAAAATCCATTTTAATACTTGATTTGCAGTAAATTTAAACAGATTGATAATATTAGTTGATTGTGTTTTGGTAAATATTTAATAAAAACTTACTGTATATTTGATATAATGATATGATTGAATATTATAAATGTAGGGTTATATAATACATTTATTGATACTGTGTTCTTATAGAGTATTTCATTTTAATATATAACTTAAGCAATAATTGTATGCTGATATAAAATAGAATATGGATTAATTATTAATAATATATAACATTTTATTAAAATTAATATGAAGCTGATTAATGATTTTATTTTATTTAAACATTAGAGATATTATTAAGTTTATAAAAGATTCTCAAAAATGTTTTTATAACCATTTAGGAACTAGTTTATTTAGAAAGGGAATATCATTAGATTTTAACATAAATTTACATTACTATATGTAATATTTGATAAATAAAGTTTATCAGAACTTAGCTATTTATTGATTTGAATTTGGTTTTATTCAATTGCAAATTAAATGGATATATTAGGTATATATCATTGTTTAGGACAATAATATATAATTTCACTGCTTATTGTTGTTTATTTTGGGATAATAAATAGATTTGGTGATATCTGAAGTGATGATCTTGCTTGTTTTATTTTGTTTTAAATGCTATCTGAATAAATTAGGTTTAAATAAAGATTGTCATCAGTATTTTAATTTAATGTAATGAACAATCTAAATAGTTATTTATTGGAAACATTGTTATTACACAGAGTAACTAATGATTGAACTAGATAATTTTATACAGGTTAGAACAGAGTTACTATTTATTGGTACATGATTTGCACTGTTATAAATAATATTTAAACCATAATGGCATTTCTTCATTGTAGTTTATTTAATTTTGTGACAGTAATAAATAATTGTGTATAAACCTATAGAACAATTTATTTTGTTTCATGACAAATGCTGACCAAATCAATGTAGAGGGGTAATGGGGTAGAAGGTCAATTATTATCCCATTACTATATATATATATATATATATATATATATATATATATATATATATATATATATATATATATATATATTAAAAGCCTAAAGTTAAACTAGTCAATAAATAATCAGAATTACTCCAAATTCACAATTCAATCAGACTAGCCCAAAAAATAAATTCTAAAGCACAATCAATGGTTTAACTGCTATTTCTCTAGTGTAAAGAATTACAAAGTAACAACATACTTAAACAGAACATTAAAACAGGCAAAACTCTCCAGACAGTAGTGCCACTCATTGCAAGCCAGAGTAATCAATGCTTGTGCATAAAATCTCTATCTAGTGCCTATTCATCCAATATTCCCAGACTAGTTTCTAGCTTGCTTGTGGCTTTCATCAGTGAGGAGGTTTGGATCCAAGAGCACTGCACCTAGATCTTAGGATCTAATACAACCCTCCAGCAGCTACCTTTTACCTCTACTTAACTACACAACTATGAATCTAAAATTGAAAATCCAATATTTTCAATCCAAGCTCATTAGCTTATATAGTCATATAGGTCTGAACTCAGTTCAGTACCCATACATTTTGGTTTACTTACCTTCCATACACCCTTAATATTAAAAGAACTTTTAAATAAATTAATTGCTTCAGAATTACATTTTTAATAGTAAATATTTTTTTTTTCTTTTGATGAAGCTAAGGTTCTCTTTTTTGAGATAAATGAAATAAAAAGAGAAATTAAAGAATCTTTATTATTAAGTGTTCTTTTAATATTAACAGTCTATGAGAGAAAAGAGGAATTGTGGGTAATGTTTAGTTCAAATATGTTGTTATTTTGTACACTTGAGAAGTATTATGCTTGTTGTAGTAAAACCATTGGTTGTGTTTTAGAGTTCATTTTCTTTAATTAGTCTGGTTGAGTTGTGAATTTGAGGAAATATTGATTTTATATATATATTGTAACCTTGTATTTTGGTATAAAATACAAAGCTTGGTGGAACTGATTTAAAATTTCTCTGTCTTCTTGCACATGACTTCATTACCATAATTGGCACTTTGTATATACTTGATACTTGTGTTCAAATTGACTCAATGATAATATTATATAGTTTTATTTTTTTTGCTTTACTTATTATATTGTTTTATATCAGTTTTGCTCTTTTCCAATCACTGAGTTGGACAAACTGGGTTTAACCTGCAAAACAACAGCATATTATAAGGAATTTAGTAAGATGTAAATATTAATAATAATCATTATTTTTTCTCTTTAACTAATCCTAAAGATTAACTTTAGTTAATTAAAATGGTTTATTTAATTTATCTTGAATTAGTCAATAAAATACAATAAACACACTTTTTTTCTTTCTTCTTTCATTTTTAACAGAAATATATAAATGAGGAGAAATGTAATTGGATAAAAGAGAACTTTTAGAGATTTTTTTATTAACTGAGATAGAGACAATATGTCTGTAAAAAAGTTTATACTGCTAAAAATGTAACAAATATGAAAGCTATTCCTTAAAATTGATGATAAAGAAATTAAATTAAGATTTTTCTTGTATAATTCAACTTGCAATGTTATTATGTGTTAATAACAATATGAGTAGCTAAACTTAAGCAAGTTCGTTCAAGCCTGCTAGCCAAGAATCTAACTGCTGATTATCTTCCAAAATGTCTATAATTGAAATGTACCGATATTATCAACCATGACAATAGGACTAACAGTCTTTAAATGTCAGTCTACCTGGAAATATTTTTTATTACTTATATTCTATATTAGCCTTGGATATAATATATTATTTTTATGATTTTAACTTATATAATTACATCATATATGTGTGAATTGAAATGCTATAACAATTTTAAAATGTCTGAATGATAAAGATTTAATTATATCGTACTTTGAATTTATATTAGTGACAACATTTCCATTTTGTGAGTTATCATCTTATTTTTAAAATGATAAGATAGCTGTTGAAAGAAAATAACAGTTGTTCACACAATTATTCCTAGTCTTTGACACTTGATAAATTAAAAGTAGTGAAATATTTTAACTTTAGAGTAACACCTATCTAGATGTAAGGAGGTTTATTAACTCTTGAAAGATACTCTAATTATAAATAATGAAATTGGTTAGCATGGAGGGATGCTCTTTATTAACATGGAGGGATCCTCTATATTTGTGTGACAATATATTTAAAAAAAGAGAAAAGGATCAGCCTCAAACATTAATAAGAATATTATTTAGATGGAGTTGATATACTTTCATGTGTGACAGCATTGTTCATGTCCTATTTTAAATATCTCAAATATTCAGAGAGCCTATGTCTGAATCAATTAATTATGGAATGTTTATTACAGGTGGAAACAAAGAGGAATATAATCAAACTTATAAAATTCTATATGTTATAATTGAAAAACTATTTCATTTATATGTTGTACATTAAGTTTTTAGGAGAATGTGTTATTGATTTCATTGGTGAATATTTTAACATACTTGAATTATTATGTATTTTAATTTAGTGTAGTTATTTAAATGAGTATGTATTTTATTTTGGTTTCTATTGTTATATTGTCTTACATGCATATGAAGTCTCATGGTATACATTATATTGTGACTAAAATAATTATTTATCAATGTAAATTAATTGGATTGAACATATTATATAGGGATTGAAGAGAGTCAATTATAGGGAACAGCACCTGCATAAAGGTTTAATAATTATTTAATGAATATATGACATGCACCAATATCATATGGCTTAGTTCTGCATGTCTTTCCAGGATTTTGTGCCTATGCTCATATTATATTTACTATGTATCATTATTTTGTCCATGTTCTAGACTCAGAAATCATATGAATCTGAGATATTCCCACTAGTGGTGAAGATCCCATCACATTATAATAACTTTTTTAACATTTATAATTAGCATTTTTACATTTATACGACCAACCTATATTAATCAATATTTTGATTTTCTAGTAGATTATCATGGTTCATTATGACTAAGCCTAGAATAAAGTCCCAGATTTTGCACATGATAACTGAATGTGTTAGTCTCTATATTATGAGCTTTTTTCTTCAAAGCATGGATTTGATACAAAATTTATATCAGTCATTTTTATATTACATCTTCTTATAATCACTTTAAATGGCAATAATAGAGTAATACTTGGAAAGTTCCTTAACTTAATACAAAACTCAAAACCACTTACATTTTTAATAGTTTAGAATTATGCAGTCATTTGATTTGATTAATGATGCTGAATATTTTTTGTAAATAATATCATTTTTCGCAATAGTTTTTACTATTTTATAAACAGCATTGTAAACGTTCACAAAAGAAATGTTATTTAGGATTTATTTAAAATAAGCAATTCAAAAAGAATAATAATATATAGGAAATCCAATTTTTCTTAATCAATAATAACAAAAAGTAGTAAAAGAATCATTAAATAAATAAATATTTACTGAAAGATAGTAGGGAATTTTATATGCAAACATAGCTTTGTTTTTCTACAAATAATAATAATTGATTTCCTGGCTAAAAGATGTACAGATCTTGAATGAAAACACTTAACTCACATTACTCAATTCAGTAGTTGCTTTTATTAAAGACATCACTAAGTTCAGTACAATGAAGTCCCATATTCATGTGATTTACAGAAATAATTCATTTTTCAATCTCTTTTAATAAATCATTAGCACAACACAAATGTCCTGATCAGTTGATTCAGTAAGTAGAGCATCTAACTTGTGATTAGGAGATCCTTGGATTGACTTTGATTTTTGCAGGCCTGGCATTTGAACTTCTTATAAACTCCTGATCAATAACATCATATGCTTTTTTATGACACAGGTCTATTGACCATCTATTTTAGCATCCATTTCATCTCATTTTCTTACCAATTTTTTTTAATATTCCTTTAAATTTTTTTTTTTTTTACAAAAATTGCTTCTGGATTAATCAATATGATGTTTTGAAATTTACTGATAAATATTTAATTATTACAAAGCATTATATCTATCAATATTAAATGCCCCAGTGCTTATCTTACACAATTTATATTAATATTTTTGGAGTCTAGTGTTTATTTACATACACATCAGTTGTCGGAATTAGCTATGTGTCACATTTTGGGGATTAAATTTTTCATCGCCTTTTTAGTTTTAAAAATCGTTGTTGCTGTAAAGGCAAAAATATATATATATATGAAACTTGTTGGTACAATTGTTGTCTTGTGAATATTTATTGTTATAATCATAGAAAAATAGTCTATATTACAAAGTCATTTTCTATTAAATCTTATATGACTCTCTCAATATTCTAAACTTAAGCAACATTAAATATTTAGTCATTTCCAAAACTGAATGCATAACTTTCTAATTATTTCTTTTTCTATTCAATTTTTGCCATTTCTTTCATATACTGAGAGCATTTTTTAATAAATTCTAAACAATCTATAACTAACACAACTGTCTTTGTTGTAATAGTAACAAAAAATTAGTTATACGGTCATATAAATTTGTTGTATGTTTTTTTTTTAATTAAAACTATCTGCTCTTTTATTTTTTTTAAATTTCTGAATTAAAAAAAAAAAATAAGATTTCAAAATTTTTTCTTTTTTAGTTTTTTACTATCATGTTGTCTAATGTTTTCTACATGAAAGTCCTTATTGTAGAGTGGGAATATTTAGTCTCTACAATAAGGTTCTTCTAATCACTAAATTTAGTCTATATCTTCACAGTCTACTAATATTGTTTCTGTTAATTTAGTTTTTAAAAAATTAAAAACTATATATTTTCAAAAATAAAATCACTTCTAATTGGTGCACTATTACATAACGTGATTGTTCACCAACTAAGCATTTAAGATTAAAACCATTTTTGAAATATTTATATGATTATATATTAAGAATTATAGACTATCATATGATAAATTATTGGGTTACTACTAATTATTATGCCCAAAAATACCTGAATTATAATAAATTTTGTTGTGGATCATATTTTTTTAGGATTCTTAAAAAATCCAAAATTAGTGAGCAATTATTTAACCATTCTCCCTGACCCATTATTGACAACTAATTGACTAACTTATATATATATATATATATATATATATATATAAGTTAGTCAATTATATGATCATATATATATATATATATATATATATATATATGATAACATGATCAAAGATTTAAAAAGGGCTACTTGAAGATTGCCAACTGGGTATAAAATTTCACTATATATTAAAGTTTTTTATATATAGTTAATGTTTTAGTACATATAAAATTACTTTATTAAATTAATTTGATAAAAATATAATAAAAATTTTAATAAAAGCCATATCTCATAATTTTATAATACTGTTGTTGTTGTTTTCTTTTTTTTACATGGCAAACAGTCAAAGTAGTTGTAATATCATTATTAAAATGTGTTTATTAAAATTGACTTTTGATTTTAAAAATAGATCGTCTTTCCAAATGTTATTTAAAAAAGAACATATAAAAAATTAATAACTTTTGCATATGAATAATTGCACATAACTTATTTGCATAAAAGGTGTTGTTGTAATATAATGCATCACTCTCTTTTGCACTTTTTAAAGCAATTTTTATGCTAATTTAATTTTCTGTTTCAGTTGATTTGCAATCTTCATCAGTGAATAGTATTTTCCATTTTTTATATTATATTTTACATGTCAATATCAACACAATACATTTTAAAAATTTTAAATGATTGTAATTATAAATATATTTTCCTATATATAAAATAAATTTCAAACCACAATTCTTATATATAAAAAGAAATAAATAATAATTATACGTTTAAATATATCTGTTTCTTAAAATTATATCATCTAACTGTTCTTAATAGCATCACTAATTTTATAACTTTTAAATTACTATATATATAACTAATTTTGTTCTTTTTTTGTGAGTGAAAAATTAAACAAAAACTTTAAATATATCTATCTTATTTTAAAACATTATTTCCATGTATAACCTTACTAATCTATTATATACATAATGCAAACCGATCTTGTTTTTATATATTTAAAGCTCTCATCTTTACCTTTTTAAGTGCTTGTATATTTAATATAAAAACTGACATTTAAATTATTCATTATTATTATATAACTAATTAACAATAAACTTAATCTATTCATTTATTATAGTGAATGTTTATTATAGTAAATAGACATTTAAACTTAGGATTTTCAATTTATATTCAACTTCCATGCCTTCTCAAACAATCAATACATGTGACCACACACATGTGAAAAAGATAAATGATCCCTAATATATGTATTTCATTATGAATCAGCACTCATCAGTTGGGCTAGATCATAATCTGCCACACATATATACAATCAATGCTCTGCAGGAAACACATATATTGGAGATCATTTATATGTTCCATATGTTTGTGGTCATGTGTACCACTTGCTTGAAATGGAGTATAGAATAAATATAGACTGAAAATTCTAATTTCAAATCCCTCTATTTACTATAGTAAACATTTCATATACAGAATGAATATGTTAATTACACATTGCCTTGAAATATGTTACATCATGATAGAAGTCCAGCCCATCATCTTCCTATTAATATAAATTAATACATAATGATTCAATAATAGGAAGAGTTAGATTGATGTAATATCTACATGGGTGTGACTATAATATCAAATATGTCAAGGACTTTGAGCATTCCATCACTGATTTTTAATAAAATGGATGGTTGAATTGTTAGAGATGAGAAGATTGAAGCATGTCTATTAAAGTTTAAGGAAATGCTATTTTAATATAAGTTAAGCACTGATTATATATATGTGTGGGAGATTATGATCTGGCCCAATTTATTAGTGCTGGTTTGGCATGATTTACATATATTAGGGATCATTTTTCTTTTTTACATGTGTGTGGTCATGTCTATTTATTGTTTGAGATGGAGTAGAGAATGAATATAAACTGAAAATTGTAAATTCAAATCCTTCTACTTAATAATCTATATTTTATATATTTTAGTCATATAGTAATAATCATTGATTTTTGTTTTTATTATTTCACTTACTTGGAAATATGAAGTTCTTTAATGTAATTGCAATTAGTCTCAGAGTGATTTGATGGTTTTGCATTTATTTAATACCAAAATCTTGAAGTAAAATAAGTTTGACTGATTTTATGTCAGTAGCTATTGATGAATAGTCAATTCAAAAAAATGAACATTTTGTATTGACTACAAAATACTAAATGTATACAAGATGGAACTTTAAACATAAATAATTTACTTACTTGTTTATTTTTATTTTTGTACAATTGAATATTACTTTCTTAGTAAGTACTTAATGTTTACAATTAATTTTTACTTGATTTTTTTTATTTTAGCAGAACATTGGTTAACTGAAAAATATACTAACTACAAAAAAATGTCTA
This sequence comes from Epiperipatus broadwayi, assembly GCA_028023455.1. NCBI lineage: Eukaryota > Metazoa > Onychophora > Udeonychophora > Euonychophora > Peripatidae > Epiperipatus > Epiperipatus broadwayi. The sequence goes on from JAQFVV010000018.1 coordinate 4,430,003, forward strand.
CTCTCAAAAATAATAGTGCCCTGGCAAGAAAATTACAATTATTTTTCCTGTTTTAAATTTAATTTTACTATTTCAATGAATAAGTTTAGAACTTGAATGTATTTTTACTAAAATTTATTTTACTATTAGAAATTTAATGGGAAATATTTTTTATTAAAATACATTTTTAAGGCTGAAGGCTAAAATGAAGATTTGCTTCAATTATTTCTGTTTATTATTTCTTTTTCATTATTTACAAAATTGATATATTTTTAAGATTATTTTTATATTTTAAAGTTGTGATTTTAAAATAATTTGTCAAAAATAAAACTATTTAATAAAGAATATTTTTTTTGATTAAAAGCTATAAAAAATTCATTCTAGAATTTTTTAATGAATATGTTGCTTTTAATTTTTTATTTTTACTAATCAATTTCATAAATTTATTTTGATGTTTTTGTTTTTAACAAATATTAAGTTTTTTTAAGTATTAATATATACTGGTGATTTTTTATATTCCTGAGTTATTTAAATTGTTGATTTAAAAGTCAAGACTCAACATATATATGATAAAAAATTTAACAGTGTATATGTTTATATTAAAGAAAATAGACTATATTTAAAAATAAGATTCTTAAAATAATTTATAAAATAAATTGCAAAAAGTAAAGAAATATATGAGAAGTATTATTGATTTAAATAATTAATTTTAGATTTAATGAATATAAATGTCAAAAATTAATAATAATGTGATTAATATATAAAAATATAAAAGAGTGTTGCTAATTAATTCAAGAATTAAAATGTACAAATTTATGCATAGTTTTTAATTAAAAATATGTCCTTAAAAATGAAATAGGGAGTTGAAATATAGAAACAAATTGATTGGTCTGCCTGATATTTATTATAGATTAATAAGATAAAAAATGATAAAAATATCTTAAAATAATAAACATTTAGGATTTTTTTTTGTTTAACTGTTCTTTTAAAAAATAAGAGTGTGTGTTACTTAAGAGTATATACTAGAATTATACGTAAGTCACATTGCACTATGTGGAACTTCAGTTATTTTGATTTACATTTACTGTCCCATAAGACTTTTGGGGAGCACTTTTTACATGTATACTTTACATAGTTTGTTTACACATTTATGATTGGTTTCAAAAAATATTTGTGAAATATTTATTTTTTAATCAGAATATAATGTTTAAGATTTTATTTAAAAATATTTGCTTTTAGAAGCAGATATGCCAAGATAAAATAATAATATAAAATAAAATATTATGATTGGCTGAAATGCTTTCCAAATCATGGTAAAATTCTTTTTATTGTCATTTTTTAATAATTATAAATACAATTTTTAATTTTAAATTAAAATCCATTGCTTTATCATGTCTTAATAATAATATTAAAGTATAAGATATAAAATTAAAGGTTTTATTAATTTAAGTAATATAATTTTAAAAATCAGCTATGTTTAAATTCATAAATATTAGTTATAATTTATTTGTTTTATATAAAAAGGTTAAGTTTTGACATTTATTTTCTGAGTTAAAAAATATGTTATTTGCAATTTTGATCATTTTAAATATATAAAAAAGTTAAAATCTATTATGATTATTATGGACATATTATGAAAAATAATGAAATAAATTGAAGACTATAATTATGTCAATTGAAAGAGTTAGAAAGTTAAAACAAACTAAAAATTGATTTTAAAATGCAAAGGGAACTAGTATATTTTTTGACATTAATTTATAAAATAGTTATTATTAGTTCATCCTTTTCAATTCCATTAGTTATGTATGAACCATTTTCCCACATCTATCGAAATGTAATATTTTGCAAAGCAAATGTCAATCTAACTTTTTAAAACAGGCAAAACTCTTTATACAGTAGTGCCTACTCAGTACAAGCCAGAGTAATCAATGGATGCCAGAAGGCTATTGCATAAAATCCCTGCCTAATGCCTACTCATCCAATTTCCCCAGATTAGTTTCTGGCTTGTGTCATTTGATGTTTAGTGGTTTAAATTTTTTTATTTATAAAATTAAAACAAAAATAAATAATAAATAGGTGACTTTTTATTTAAAAAATACATAAATTTATTAATTAAAAAAGTAATCTTATTTAACTATCTATTTTTTAACGTTTATGATTTGCTGTGTTATTAAAATTATATACATACTCTATATATATGTCTGCAATTTTTTAAATAATAAATGCAGAATGTTTGGAATTATAATATCTGATTTGTACAGTAAAATTATTGCATACAATATATCATCTTTCGCTATTTCACTTACATGCAATATAAAGAAAACATTATAAACAAAATAAAATTTTTAATTTTTAATTCACATTCAAACCTCTTGACAACATGATATATTGAAGACATATTAGTATTATGATAAGAACTTTATACACAACAATTATTTGCCACATTTAGATCAAATTTATATTGGAAATGGAAACTTTTGAAAATTTCCTCTTTATTGATATACTAATTTTAAATGTACATAATAATTATTAGATGTGTTTTTGATTTTTTTTTTAAATTAACTCGCCAATAAATATATAAAAGCAATAAAAGTTTTTTAGGACAATTTTTCTCTTTCTTTTGGAATACAATTTTTCCAGAAAAAAAAAAGTATGTTCATGTTATTTTATTAAGAAATAGATAAAGCAATGCAATAAACAAGTTATGTCCTGAATTCAAAAAAAATATCAAAAAAAGACAATTTAGTAAATGGTAATATTGAAGTGATATTTATAACTGATCTTAAAAAAAAAATTGTATCATTATATTTAACCCAACAAATTTGATTTTTTCTTCAAACTTAAGGATTTGAAATATGTAGAGCAATTTACACAGATATAAGTAGGCGTTACATCAGTATTGAGAGAATAATATATTAATGAAGTTGATAAGCATTCACTATTTTCTGCATTTGCTTCATATCTTTTATATACTAGCAATAATATATATATATATATATTTCATTAGAATCTATTAAAATATGACACTCAACTACAAAGCAGTTAGAAAGGCTAGTAAATTTTTTAAAATTCAGGACTATATTAATAACCTCATAAGATATGTCATCAAAGGTATAATAACTTTTCCTAATTCATTTCTGGATTTTATAATGGACATAAATATTATTTTGATAATTTGTCTTATAAAAAACTCATTTTCAAATTATATGGGCAGTTTTTTTTTGTTGTTGTCATTGTTAGAATAACATCAGTACAATGTTTATTTTACAATGTGAGATGACTTAAACTTCTATTAAGATATGAAATATGCTATCTTAACTAACTGAGTAGTGAATATGTATATGTGTGTGGGAGATGATGATCCGGACCAACTGATGAGTGAGTGCTGGTTCAGCAAAAATATGTACACCGGAGATCATTTATCTTTTTTGCATGTATGTAACCATGTGTATTAGTAGTATGAGATGAAGCAGATAACTGAAGGAAGCTTGAAAATCTTAGTTCAAATCTTTTCTAATTATATATAATAGTGCACATGAGTGGAGAAAATTGAACAATTAAATAAATAAAAAGGAAAAAAATGGTTATTTATATATAATAAAGCATACATTTAATTCTTGGAAAAACAATTAAAATCTATAACTAAGATCAAAAGAAATATTTAATACTTTGTGATATAATGAAAATGATTGGTATACATTTGTGTATTTATTAAATGGCTGTTATATTCAAGTAATGCTTATTTGAAATAAAGTACTTATAAAGTAAATTTGTATAATGTACATTAATTAAATAAAAACAGTAATAATGTTGTTTGATATTTGAAGATTTGTGAGTTGACCTAGTTTAACCAAAAAGATTTGTCTATTTGAAATGCATATTAAAACTCATTTACATATTTTTACTAATGTCAGCAACCACATGTTTGAAGTGGAATATGTATTAATTTAATTATTAAAGTATAAGTGATAAAAAATGTTGTAGAATTTGCTTATAGCAGAATGCTTTCATATAACTCAACATAACTTTTGTCAAATACAATCATTATAATATTAATAATATAGAAAGTATTATTTTTTAAGGGACAAAAATTTATGACAATCTGTGTTTTATGTCTTTTTCAAGCAACATTTTTTTAATTTAAAAGTTACTTGTTCTTTTATAGATAAATTTAAAAATAAAAATATAAATATATACATCAATAAATATTTGGTACCTATTACTTATTATTCACTAGACAAAGAAACAAAAAATAATTAAATCAGTTTTGCGCAAAATATTTTAACTTTTAATATTTAGTGTTCCACTAAGTCTTTAATAAAGTTTTAGCATAACAAAATAAAATTAATAAAAAGCAAAAAATAACATTTATCTGACAATGTCCTATTAAAAAGTTGAGATGTACTGAAAAAAAAAAAAAAAAACAATTTAATTAGAATATACTTCTACATCAAAGAATAAAGCAAACAAAATGTCAGATTGACAAACTTCCGGGTTCGTTTAAAGATCATAAATTTAGTTGCGAATGGATTTAATTTTAATTTCAACAACATAAATATTTTCCATAAACAAAAAGAAAATAAAGAAATAGAAGAAGCAATTTTATTACCAAGAAAAACAATTTCTTAAATGGTAAAATGCTAATTTAATAATATATGGATTAAGAAGTGCCACGTGATCACTTACGTCTTAAACTAATTGTTATCATGAGGATTGTTTTCGTCAATTTTTATATTTGAATTAAAAATATTATTATAAGCATATAATAATTATTTATACATATATTAAACAATAAATCAGTTATTTAAATTTAACTAATTTACTTTCTGAAAATTGTTGCAAAAAAAATAATAGGAAATTATAGTTCAAATTATTAGTGTTAAATTCAGTGAATTAAAACAATTAATTTATTGTTTAGTTTATAAAATAAAAGTAATGGAAAGTTTTAAAAAAGTATTTAAAAATCTAAGCTATAACTTGATAAATTATTTATATATGAAATAAAATATTTTTCATCTTAATATATATAAAAAGATAAAAGACTGCTCTTATTTGTCTCGCTAGTTTAAAAAAATTTAAAGAAATCTTGAAATATCAAATGCTGTTAATCAAAATGACTTCATTGAAAAAGAGCCAAATTCTCACAATACAAATATAAGTTTCATAAAATTAAACTGTGAGATTGATCTAAGTTGACAAATTTCTCTTTTATAGAAAATTCACTAGTGATAAATACTATTCCTATAAGTTATTTTACATTTTTTAAGATTAAGGAGATTATTACAAAAAAATTTCAGTTTTACCCTATATATATAAATGTATATGAATGAGAAAAACTTTATTTTATCTATTTATAATAATTATTTTAATATAAGATTAATAAATATCTTACAATACATTTTTTGTTTAAAACAGCAATTGAGATTTGTTAGGTAAGAGTTTATATATTGGAATTTTACATGCTCTCAATTTATAGCACTGTTTTTCATGTGTTGTTGTAAAATGTAAGTGCTAACAATCTAAAGTAATTCATAAACTGAAAATTTAGTTTATTAAAACTTATGCATGGATTGTAAAAATTTGATATTTTCCAATACAGAATTGCAATGATTGAATCACATGGTTTGATATAAAGTTATTTTAAATTTTGTAACAATACTGAGATCAGTAAAAGAAAATATATATTTTTTTATATAAGCACACTCACATAATCATTATCTTTTTGTCAATAAGGTAATTCTCTTTTGTTAGATTTAATAAATAATCTATTGATTTACAGATTTAGCATGCTAGTTTGATTAATTACAAATGGTACTTTCTGATTACTTCCTTAAATTGTCTTTAAGAGTTTTCTAATTCTTTACTGATAAATTTCTAAAGGAGAATTGTAAATACTCAATTGATTATGGAATTAAATAAAATGCAGATTGTCTACTTTTAAAAATAAATTTAAGCTACATGAATTTACTTAACAATGTCAACCATGAAGAAATATTCCATTGAGAGAAACCAGAGATTATTTTGATTTATATATTTTTTTGACCAAAACAATGTTCACTAATTTATTGATACTAGATTATTTTTTTCGTAGCCAATATAATTCATGTGTAATCACTCTTGGAATTTGCATTCCTATAATTCAATGATATTCTGTAATGAAGTCATTGAAACAAATATACTGATGAACTTAACAAACTCATAACAACAGCTGCTAAAGAAACCATTCATAAAGAATATTGGAACAAATTAGTGGTGCTTTTTATGACCAATATTTGTCACTAAAGAGTTATAATTTGCTGATGAACTTGTTAAATCATTAGATGATAGTAGAAAAGAAAAGTGAAGATAGTCAGTAGAAAGTAAAAGTCTTTACATAATCTAATCAAAAGACCTGCACACTTTTACAATATCTTTGTTGTTGTAAAAGCATTTCTAAAAGTCCTTTCCTGATACTGCTAATAAGGTTGCTAGTTTCATACATCTAACTTCTAAACTCAATATAGTTAGAATAAAAAAGGCATCGCTAAAACAAAATTACAAACTTTTTTTTTCACATTCTTTTTTTAATACCAACCTAATAAAATCACTAAGTATTGGTTTAACTTTCTCTTTACTGTATTAAGATAGGAAAGGGTTGCTAAAGCATTTAGAATCTAAAGCCAACATGTAATTGGCATACTATCTAACTACATTGTTAGTACAGCAACTATTTCAAAAGTTTGACATAAAAACAAAATTGTAGCAGTCTTAAAATCCAACAAAACCGATGAAGGTTTAAAAAATTATCACTCAATATCATATATGTGTGTTTCTTCAAGTTATTTGAAAGAATTATATTAACAACAATTTTTCCAATGTTTAACAGCTATCTCTCTATATACAGCAGGCTGAATTTAGGTCAGAGAAACTGTTGTGAACAAATTTTATATTAAACCAATAAGAAATTGCATGACTTCATATGATTTTTAGGACAGCACTGAATAGATATCTATTAAGCTCTACCACCTGCCATTTGTTTGTTACTAATAATTACATTATGTGTCATAATGGTAGTATTGCTACTGAAATTTTATCTGTAATCACTTGCATTAAAAAAGACTCCCCAAATGTTTGCCTCAATGTTTGTTATGGTGAAGTTTAATTTGTGCTTATATTTGGAATTATTTCCATAATTTAAGGTTGAATATTGAATATCTTTTTAAAAAAAATTTAAACTTTATTTGAATTTTTTAATTACATTCAACTGTTAGTAATAGCATACAAGTTAGTATATACCCAATGTTTCAAGTGTTATTACTCTGTTTTCATCTTCAGGAGTTGTTGACCAGATTAATAGCAGCACTAGTATGGGAATCAACACTGATTTTTTAAATTCTTGAATATTGAATCTTAAAGGTTTAAAATAATTTCTAATAATAACTTTCTTGGAAAAAAATAGTTGGTTTTGTTTATAATAGTAATGCAAAATACTTAACAACCAGCTTTTTCAACACTAGCTATTTTAGTGGAAAATATAGGTTCTCCTCTATAGAGAAAAATGCTTACATAAAATTTCTGAATACTCAATCAAATAGTATCAAGAGAAATATTGGTGATATATTTAAATATATATATTTCTTTGCAGTTACTTCCTATTTTTTTCGAACTCAGACTTTCACATGGCACACTACTCTTAGTGCCATCTCATATTGCTGACCCACCTGATCACACACATGTTGAAAAGGTAAATAATCACCAATATACGTATTTCATGCTAAACCAGTTGGTCTAGATTACTATCCTCATATATATATATATGAGGATATATATATATATATATATATGAGTCTAGATTACTATCCTCATATATATATATAATCAGTGCTCAGCTTTATATTAAGATAGCCAATCTTCATACTTTAATGGACAGACTTCAAACTATTCCAACTCACAACTCTTCAGCCTTCCATTTCATTGAAAATCTGATGATGAAATGTTCAAAGCCCTTATTAATGCCAAGGTTGTCATCCTACCCATGTTGACAACCTTGGCACTAATAAGGGCTTTGAATGTTCCATCATCAGATTTTCAATGAAATGGAAGGCTGAAGAGTTGTGAGTTGGAATAGTTTGAAGTCTGTCCATTAAAGTATGAAGATTGGCTATCTTAATATAAAGCTGAGCACTGATTATATATATGTGTGAGGATAGTAATCTAGACCAACTGATGACTGCTGGTTTAGCATGAAATATGTATATTGATGATTATTTATCTTTTCAACATGTGTGTGATCAGGTGGGTTAGCAATATGAGATGGCACTGAGAGTAGTGGGCCGTGTGAAAGTCTGAGTTCGAATCCCGCATATATTACAGATATATATATATATATATGCAGGTTTAAGCCTGTACAATGTATTCCTATTTCTTTGCATATTTATCCACTAAATATCAGAAGAGAAGCTGCTTCACGTAAATTTATAACCAACCAAACAAATTTCATTTTTCAAATCCAACAGTAACGTCAGCTGAATTTAATCTTCCTATATGTTTCTAAAGCCTCGCCAATAGATTCATGGTAAATCACGTTTGTTCTGTCATTTAGTTCTTAAATAGAAGTTAACAGATATTTATTTATAAAAATGTGGTTAAACACAAATCATGAACCATATAGTTAATAACCATCAAATATGCTTCTGAAATAATAGAATTTAAGGATTAAGTATAGCCTTTAATGATTTTATCTCAGATTTTAATTTCTATATATTGTTTTATAATGCTCTGAAGCCAACGATTATAAAAGAAAAAGATCAAGGAGACGAATTTTATTATCAATGATAACAACGCGATCAATAGACGCGACACATGTTTTGCTATTTCAAGAAAATGGACAAATTAATTTACATACGCATTTGCATACATTATTATTTAGTAATATTACAGCAATGGTTTATAATTTGTTTTGGCCATGAATATGAAGAGAAAACCTCGAAAATACTAGGCCTAGATTAATTCTATTGAATTGTTTTTGTTACTACTGACAGCTTTTTCAGCGTATTAAAGCGCTTATATATACAATTAAGGAATCTAAAACAAATACAGACACTAATAAATAGTAAATATAATTAGCTTTTAATCACTAAGTTTAGAATACCTCATTTTTCGACTTATTTATTTTTATGAAATTTTATAAAGATAAAACAAAAAAATCAGAAGAGTTAAATTAAAAAAAGATATATCAGTTGTTAAATATATATATATCCTTGCTTGCAAATCTTTGTTGTGACAAAAATAGATTCAAGGGTGACTGCGACAAAATGGTTATTTAAATTTTAACCAACATGAAATTTTAATGGGTGAAATACCAGTCAGTTGAATATTTTTTAAATATAGATTGTTGAATGAAAAATATTATCTTTTTAGCAAGAACTTCTAAAACACTTTTCACATTATGTTTCATTAAATTTGTTTAGAGAAGAAAATAACAGATTTCTGTTGTTTTTTTTTTAAAAAAAAAAAAACTCTATAAATATTGTAAATCAAGATTTTACTGCTTTTACGAACACGTAATGCAATAATAAAGAAATAAAAGGAATAACGGTAAATCGTGAAACCAGCACTTGTAAAATATGTCGTCTCTCACTACCAGAGACATAAATAAGTTATATTATAATCACATGCGTGTTTGTTTGTTTTTTGTTTTTTTTTTTTTTGGGGGGGGGGTACAATTACTGCATTAATACTCATGTGATTAATTCATATTAACATGAGAATTTTATCTTCTAATAGTAGTTAGATATTTTTTTACTAATCAGTAATGAATAACTAACTAGATTGAGTGCTAGATATATAAATGAGGAATAGATAATTTATCCTCCATTTTATAAATATGTCTATCTTTTGTTAAGATTCAGATAAGGTAAATATTTTATATCACTTTTAAATAAATTTGTAATTTATGCATGATTTATAGAACAATATGAGACCAGTAAAAAATCTGCTACAATCAAAGTTCAATCATAATAACAGATTTATATGTAAAATATAATCTAGAAAATTAAAAAAAGATATTGAATAAAAAATTATTCCGTTTAGTTGGTGTTTGCTTTAAATTCAAAAATAGGATTAGTTCTAAATGATTGGTGTGATAATGAAAGTTTTTTTTATTTTTATTTTAAAAATATATTTATTGACATAATAAAATTGTACAGATGAATAATAAATGCATTTTGTTAATGTTGGCTCATCCATTGCTGGCATTGGTCTGGAAGATGTATACCAGAGCCATTTTCTGCACTAGCAGGTTGATAAATGAGTACATAATTCCATTTTGTTGATATTGGCCACCCCTTTTGAGTTTGGCCCAATAATGCTAACTTATCAGCTGGGATACATGTAGTGTGAAATCAATGCCTCTCTAGTAGAATCCGGCATGACTACTTCAGTTACGATACACTACAATGTGGATATATCAGGTCCAATTTTTCTTTATGTAGATGAATTACATTTTTGTGCGGGTTTTTTTTTTTCAATTTCAATCTTGAATAAGATGAAAATAAAAATTGTGGAACATGAGGAAAGTATTGATGTAAAAAAAATAATATCAGTAATTATATATCATTTCAAAATATATTGCATTAAGAACAAGTAGTTTTTAAGAATAAAAAAATACATAAATGTTTTCATTGAAAACAACTGGAATTATTTGTATAAGACCCATATACTAATAATCTATTTTTGTTTGCGTATACTATTATTGCTATTGTTAAAATTGAAACAAAACATTTTTAATATTAATAAATACTTACTAGAAAGTATATTTTCCATTATTAATAACAGCTTTTTTATTGATAAAAACTTTTTCAGTTATAACCACTAAACATCACATGATCACCATCTCTTATGCTATTGCAATACTGTTATTAAACAGGCAAAACTCTCCATAGAATCAAGGCTCCTCACTGACGAAAGCCACAAGCCAGAAACTAGTCTGGGGATATTGGATGAGTAGGCACTAGATAGGGATTTTATGCACAAGCCTTTTGGCATCCATCGATTACTCTGGTTGGCACAGGGTAGCACTACTGTATGGAGAGTTGACAAAGATTATGCTGTGGAAATGGGATGGAGCAGAATATGGAAAAACTTAGAGTGGGGAATGGAAAATTAAGTGAATAATAGGTTTATTTGGGCATAATTGCTTAGATATTCTTGACTTTGTTTAAGGAGAAGCCACAATACATCACATCACATCCTGTTTTTCAATTATATATATATATATGTGTGTGTGTGTGCGTGTGTGTTAACATTAAAGAATCTAAATCATAATGTTTATTATTTACTTAAATAGCAAACATTTAGCTGAAATCTGTGTCAAAATTTTTGATTCAAATCCAAATTTGCAATTCTTATTTCAGTCTATATTTTCAGTTTGACTGATTTAATCTATTATTTAATGTAAGTCACAATTTATACATAGAAGATACATATATATTATGCATTTACTTAAATATATACAATTTACATAAATGCAATGGAATTTGCATTTGGTTTTTATATGTAAATAGACAAGATAAAATAACAGAAATACTTGTGATATTATTATTAATAAAGTATAAAGTGACTATTTGAAACAAAAATTCCTTGTATGCTATATAATATTCTACCAATATTTAAAAAAATAATATATCATTTATCATGGCTAAAAGAAACACTCTGACATATATTAATGAATTCATTGGTCAACAATGATCTATCTAGGTGTCTCTCAAACTAATATTTAACTGTATGAACTATATAAGTTGGAACCTAATCATTTTAGAAATGATTGTGTTGGCTGGGAAAAAATTTACTCCATAATATAAACTTGGTCTTCCTAGATTTTAATTATTATGTAGTTCTGATGTATCCATAAAAAATAATAATTGAATATCTGCTGAAATCATAATCCTCCAATGGTTTAAAAAAGTATAATTAATGAGTTATGTGGTGTTATTATTGCTTCCAGACATCATTGTTCATTTCTTCAATTTATAAAACTGTTACCATTTTATCATACCTTCATTACAGAAATTATTGGTTACATAGTCAGCAACTGAGACAAAATGTTTTGGCTTGTCAATCTTATAATAGAATTGTTTGGATAAACATCAGAAATCCGTACTTAACTCTACAATAATTTATTCCATTGTGATTTTGTTGTTTTGATTAGCAATTTTTTATGGTGATCTTCATATCTTTTAGTAAGCACTGTTTTTCCACTGCAGTTGATTCTATTACATTTTTGTCTTTCATTTTAGTAAAAGTCAATCATCATTTTTAATGTTATCAATCTTAAAACTTTAAAAAGTTTGGCACTTTTAAGCAAGATGCACAACCGTATTAGAAAACCAACAAACTGATCTCTTTTGAATTTAAATAAATTGGTCAATTTTTTTCATAGACTTAAAAACTGACTAAATTTTATTATATTACATTCATTATTTTTTAGATAGGTATGTATAATCAAAATGCTATTATCAGTTTCTATTTGTATTTTTATGCAACATGATGTTTAAAAATACACCCTAATTTGATAAGTATTAAACTAATTTGTGCAATTCAACTTAAAAAAATTGAAATAGTTTTTAAATATCTCACTGTAGGACAAAAGCCTCTACAACAAACATTCTCATAAAGAAATTATAAAGGAAAAGAAATTTTTTATTAAGATTTCTATTTTAAGATGGTGAATTTTGAATAATGTTTTATCCATGCATAGTATTTAGATATGACTTGTTTTCTACATATTTGTTGTGTCAATATGGATATGGAATAGGTATCTAAAAGTAAAATCCTGAGCTTTATTTAAAATTTAAGATTTAAATTTTACCTAAATGTAAGATTCATGCAATTAATGAACATGGGTTTAAACTACTGTATTTTACTTCAAGAGTTTTTTTTATGTAAATAAATTATTGTATATATATTTATTTATTTATTTGATATCAGTTATTCAAAAAATAAAACAATACTGATTTAATATATGTTCTAAAATACTTTTTGACATTAGAGGAGGCATAAAACCACCATTAATAGAAGCAAGCAAAAATAAATTGAGATATATACAGAAGTTCTGGATATTTTGTTATTGTAAAACAAACAACAACAAAAAAATCAACAGAATGGACTAAAATAATATAAAAATGACCAAAAATATGACAAAAAAAATTCAAATTTCATTCAAAGTTAGAAAACAAAACAAAAAAAAATTTAAATGTTATCAAAAATTCAAAAAAATGAAAAGATCATATCATTACAATTAGCAAATATTAAAATCAAAACACACACACAAAAAAAATCATATCATTACAATTAGAAAATATTAAAGCTGAAATTAATTTTACAATTAACAAAAAAAATGAAAATAAATTAATCAAAAGTTAGTACAAAGGATAATTCAAAAATATGGTGGCAAATTACATGACTAAACATAGCACATAATATATGGAAAAAAACATTTAGAATTTTTAAATATTAAAATTGAAATTAATTTTACAATTAACAAAAAATTAAACTAAATTTTATCAAAAGTATATAAAAGTGCTTACATGCAAAAATAATTATGTGAAAATATTTATGTTGTTGATATTATCTGAAAAAAATGTAAAAGATTATGGTATACAATTAGATGTGATATGTTGCATTATGTCCATGATCTATGAGTGAATGTTGAATGTACAGAAAATTTTAAACTTCATCTAAACTTTTCAAATGCAAACAATTTGTTAGTAATAATACACAATTAGACACACAGGTTAGTAATTACATGATGTTTTAAGAATTTAAGGCAAATACTCTAACCAACTGAGAGAATATCTCGATTGGTTAAAACATTTGCCTTATATTCGATATTCAAGAATCTAAAGATGCGAGTTCAACTTCTATGTGAATACTGTCACTATGCATATCAGTTCAGCAACACCTAAAGAAGAGTGGAGAATAATACTACTCAAAACATTGTGTAATTACTAACCTATGTTGTCTAATTATGTGTTATTACTAACAAATTATTTGTATTTAAAAAATTTAAATAAACTTTAACATTTTCTGTACATTCAACATTCCCTCATAGATGATGGAAATAATCCAACATATCACATCTAATATAAAAAATTGTCTCACAACTACCCTCCTGATCTAAAGTAAAAAAGAGGGGGAAATTCCTATGGTTTTATTTGATGCTCTGATATCATAATATAAGAGCAAAAGAAGAAAAAAAATTGCACTTGTGAGTTGAAAATAAAAGAAATAAAAAATTCCAAAGTAAAGCATGTTTTGTCAAATATTTAATAAAACTGATGTTTTAATAATTTAAGTAGATCTATCAATCTATCTATTTGTATTTCTGTGTATTTGTCTATATATATTTTTTATCCATCACTCTCAAGCTATCTATCTATCTTTTCATTAGTCCACCCAATAGTCTAATTATCTATTTATCTATAAATCTTTTTCTATGTTCATTTCTATTCATCTATCTATCCATCCATTGTATTTGAGTATCTGCCTATCTAGTTGTCTATCTAACTATCTATCTATCTTCCCTTACATTTGTCTGTCCAACTATCCATTTATCTATCTATTCATCCATCTATCAATCTATCTATCTATTCTCTATCTATGCATTTATTTATCAATCCAATCATTCATATATTTATGTATTTCTCTATCTATCCATTATCTATTAGTTATTTATCTACATATTAACATATCTCTTTACTTATTTGTCCATCTGTTTTTCTATTTATCTGTTTGATTATCTAGATATTTATCTATCTATCTATTCATCCATTAATATATCTATTTTGACATCTATATCTATCATTCATATATCTAAATTTACTTATCAATTCACCTATATGTCCATGTATTAATCTACATATCTATCTTCCTCTCTATTTATAATTCATCAATTCACTCCAATATTTATCTATTTACCCATCCATTCATTCTATTTATCTATTTGCTTATCTCCCTATGATTTATCCATCTATTTACCTATTTAACGATTTGTCTATCCATCCATTTACCCATCCAACTATCTACCCAACATTTGTCTATCTATTCATTTATTATTCTATCTATGTATCTATCTATATATCGTTTTTGCAAATGTATCTATCTATTCATCTAATTATCTATCTATTTAAATATTTATTAATCCATCTATTCATCTGTTACCTATTTGTCTACTTTCTACCTATCTAAATATCTGTCTATCTGTTTATCTATCTATCTGTCTATCCATTTACTTTTCTGTCTACCTGTTTATCTATATATCTATCTTTCTATCAATCTATATATTCATCCATTTATTCACCTACCTATCTACTCATCTTTTTATCTATGTATCTATTAACTATTAGCTATTTACTTATCTGTCTCTCTGTCTATCTATTTATCTTTGTGTTTTCTTTCTATCCATCTGTTAATATAATTGTGTGACTTTCTATTTACCTGTTTATACACATATTCATCAATTTATCTATCTATTTATTTATATCTATCTTTGTATATTTCTATCTATCTATTTATTAATTCATGCATCAATTTAACTATTTATTTACTCACTCATTCATTGACTATTTACATAACTACTTATCTCTTTATCTATTTATCTGTCCAGGCATCTAATTATCTATCCATCATAAATCAATGGTAGCTAATAGATGAATAGATGAGTAGGTTAATAGATAGATAGTTAAATGCAAGGACAGATAATTAAAAATATAGGTACAAAAACAGAAAATACAAATAAATAACTGAATAAGTCAATGGATTGATGAATGAATAAATAGATAAATTAATTGTTGCTTAGATGGATGGATGATAAGCAAAAAATCACATAGTTAACTAAACAGACATATAAGTAATTAGATATATAGATAGGAGATAAGCTGACAGATAAACAGAATGGATGAATGTGTAGGTATAAAGATGAATGAATGGATTAATAAACAGAGAATATTTTATACATAGAAATACAGACATATAGATAGATGGATTAATGGATAGATTGAAGAATAGATAGATGAATGAATAAATAAATATATTGATGAACCATAGGTAGATGAATGGATAAATAAACAGATGGTTGGATGGATAGAGTAATGAATTAATGGATAGATAGAAGGGTGATGAATAAACATATTTAAATAAATCTATTAGGAAAGCAAAGATTTATTAATTGTTTGACAAAATAAGTGCAAAACTTTTTACATTTTTTTCTACTCTCACATCATGAGATCAACTTTTGACCTCATGATGTGAGAGTAGGGGGGGACCTATCAACCCCTCCCATGCTTTATTTTAGTTTATAAAGTCATTGTGACACAACCTTTCTATTTTTTCAGCTATTATGAATACCATATAATAAATATTCTCATATAATTATTTTTCTTCATATGTACTTATACACACATTCAATAAAATTTGTTTTAAATTTTTACTTGTTACTTGTAAAATTAATTTCAAATTTTAATATTTGCTAAGCTCTAAACGTTGTTTGTTGTTGTTGTTGTTTTCCTATGTTATGGTTCACATTTAGTCATGTATTTTGCCTTCATACTTTCAATAAATCCTGTACTAATTTTTGATAAAATTTGAAATTTGTTTTGATTTTTGATTTGTTAATTGTAAAATTAATTTTAATTTTAATATTTTCTTAACTTTAAATGCTTTTTCATGCATATGTTTATTCTGTAGCATAGTTTCAATAAACTCTTGTATTATCTTTTAATAAAATTTGAAATTTATTTTTATGTTTATTCAATAATTGGAAAATTCAATGTTAATAATTTCTAATTGAAGTAATTCAACCACTTTGTTCTTTTCTATGTGTTTTAATTATAACATTTCCTAATTATAGAAATATTATCTCTTCATTTTTTAAACTTTTGATGACATTTAATTTTTTTTTTTAACTGTCAATGATATTTGAATCTGTTTTTGTCACATTTTTACTCATTCTTACATTATTTTAGTCATGTTTTTTTTAAACTTTCAATAAAATTTGAAATTTGTTTTTATTTTGTCAGACAAAATATTTAGAATAATTTTTAATGAAATATTTCAAATTATTTTAATCTCCCAATAGATACAACATTGTTGTTGTATAATGTAAATAATTCAAACAATATCTCAAACTATTTTCCTGAAGGTTTGTGATGATGGTGTTTTAGTTGTATTTATTGTTTGGACTATTTCCATCATCTAATATAAATATTGAATGCCTATAGAAAAATTTAACCTTATTTAAATATTTCAAATACACTCAACTGTTAGTTATATCACATCAAACTCATACTACTTCTAAGAAAACTATTTGCTTATATAATAATCATCCTATATTTGATTTTTTTTATAAGCATCATTTACAATAATCATTGCATTATTTGCATATAAGAATTAAAAAATATAATCATAAAATCATAAAAATGAAAAAATAAAATTACTTTTATTTAGAAAAGCTTCTAACTGGAAGCAGAATCAGCTATTATAATAAAATAAATTTGTGCTTTATTACCATATAATTTATAATAAGAATTGTAATATTTGCATAAAATAAGTAAAAAAACATAACCATAGATTATAAAATATGAAAAAAAATTATTTATGCTTCAATTACAGGGGGTATAAAATACCACTAAACTCCAAGAAAGTGACTTAAAACTTACACTATTCAATCAAAATGTAAACTAATTTGATTTTTTCAAAATATAACTAGGAAAAATACTGCAATAAACATCTACACAATTTTAAAAATTCTATGAAATTAAGGCATATGAAAATTTATGTCAGTTAAGAGTTAATTGTAAAAGATTGTTTTTTTTAACTTTTGGTAAAAAATGTAATTTCTTTATTACCATTAGACAAAATAACTGGAATACTTTCTATATAGCTATTTATGATAAAATATCTAATGTTATTTATTATTTGCTTATGTTAGAAATAGTTCTAGCATCAAAAAGTGTCCTAGTGCCTCTTCTAAAATGTTATTAAATAAAATGGTAGGTTAAAACATAATAACTCCTTTAAATAATTATAGTAAAACTTTCTTTCCTTCAACTCAGTATCAATCCAGGAATATTTAATCTTCAACTCTATCACTGAGTCCCTATACTGAGTAAAAACAGAATATAATCTTATACATATATATAAGTATTTTCAGGCTTTTGGGTTTTTATTAGTGCATTCTTCACTCAACTTAACATAGTGCAATCATTCATTAGTGCTGGATGACAGATCGACCTCTCTTACTGTTTTTTTTTTTATAAATAATAAATATCACAGTTACACATTATTTATCAAATAATTTGCAAAGTAGTTAATGAAAATAATTATTTAGAAGCTAATGTTTGTAATACAGCATATATATTTTACAGATTAAGTTTCGTGATGTATGTGTACACTGGTAAATTTCTAAAAAGGGATCACCAATAAGAGGTCTATAACTTAAAAATGAGTACTAGAAAAGCACTTAACTTTTTTTTTATTCTATATTTTCATTTCTCTTTCCCTCCTTTAAATAATCTTTGACCTTAATACAATATTAACATTTATCCACTTCTTCTAATAGACTTTCTACAATTTTTGTCTGAATGTCTCGAATAGAATTTCTTATTCAATTCTATAGTTGCCTCGTCCAAATTTCAAAGTCAGAAGTGTGGAAAAATTGAAAGATAAAGTAGTGTAATTAAGATCTTAATGGGAAATTTAATGTTTCTAACATTTTAAAGAACTCTTCAGTTAAAGAAAGATGTTTGCGATCAAATCTCCTCTTCCAGACAACTTCAAAACTTATATTAGGCTTTAGAAATTCTTAAACAATTTTTTAAGCTTTCTTATTTAATAAATGAAAAGTTTTATGAATAATTGATTTTATTTGAAATTTAATTGGATTACATTTGCATCTTTAAAATGAAGAATTATCAAGTAAATTATTTTAAATTAAACCACTGAGTAAAAATTTCTCACACTCTACAGTAATTATTTACGATAATTTGGTATGAGATCGTCACTCTAAAATAAACAAAAGAAAGATGATTGAAATGTCCACTTGTAGGAAGACAATCAAGAAAGACAAACTAATCAAGAAAATATATAATTTTAAGGATTTTCAAATATATTTTAATCTTTAAAAATATTAAATGGTCTTTAATTTCAATTATTTCTATAAAAATTTTAATTAACTCTATTTGCAGATAATAAAAAAATGCATTATATATATGTAAAAGACAAAACATCATTCAAATAGTCACTAAAGAACAAATTCCTCCCCAATAGATTTAATCGTTTTTTCCTCGCCAAGAGAAACGACGATAGAGAAAAGCATTTCTGAGAGTTTTGTGAATTTTTGTAGAGTGAAGATGTGACTGTTTTTCAAACTTATTTTACTCTATAGTAAAATAGATATATATTTATTAATTAATATTAGTTGGTTCTTTAGGTTACTATAAGTTAGATATCTAAAAGTAAATTTCTAAGTTTAAATAGATCTTTAATAAAAATAATATTGTTCCCACATTTAAATTAACATTCTGGACTAATAATTTTATATTGGATATTTGTCCATTATATGTAAGTTATGGCTATTGTAGATAAATATAGTATCACGAGTTTCTTAGTAGAATATAAATATATTGATTGGTGAGTAAATATGTCATTATTATTAGTTAATACATAAAAAAAATGCATAAAACCATCATAATTTAGCAATTGACAATTTTATTAAACAATGTCTTTTCTTCCTTTTTTTTCTTATGGTATAATCTACAGTAGTATTTATACCAATGCTTTTATTCTCAGAATAGCAATTCAAACTTGAGGAGCCAACTATTTTAATTAGTTTTCAACATATTTTTTGTGATTCAGTTATTTAATTCATATAATATATATTGCAAATTATCCATGTTCATCTATGTATGATTTATAATGGTAACATATGAACACTTACTTTTTCTGGGTCATATTCGACCTTTATATTTTTAAAATTTTCTGTACCTGTTTATAATCGGTAAAACATTCAATCTTATTATATGTCAATGCTTACACTGCCTCTACAAATATATTTTTGTAATATTCATTAACCAGTTGATGCCCAGTATTACCCAGTCAAAATGACAGAATATTAGTACCATAAATCATACATGGATCAACCAGGATAATATGTTATTCATATGATAGTCCATGAAAATTTTCATTTCATCATATATATAATATTTTAATGGTAAATAGCAATGCCAGCTAATGGTGGCTTGACAATAATGATCACTACTAAACCAGAGAGAGTATGAATGGATATAGACATTGATGCAACAATGAGATAATGGGTGCATTTTATTACACTCCAAACTGTATTTAAGTCTAATTAACTGTTTAATATACTCACAATATCTGATTTTGAATTTATACAAAATAGTAATAATAATAAACAATAAAAATACATACCAAAATATATTTTACTATATGTTAAACGTATATGTCAAAATAAGATATTAATTGTTCTATATATTATTAGCAAAGGCCTTTGTTTATATTTAATAAGCTTAAAAAATAGGGTCATGTAATATATGACTATTTTTTATTTTATATATATATATATATCTTCTCAAAGTGTATGTGTGTCTATTCCATGTATATAATTAGGAAGTCTAGTTAGAAAGCTGTGTGTGCGACACCTGTCTAAATTAAATATTTTTCAACAACTATATTACCCCTTCTCCAGTCATTACCATCCAAAAGGGAGTATTGTCTCAAAAATCTTACATGTGTGTAAGGCAAATTAAATCAGTTCTATAATAAATATCAATAAATTTTAAAAATATTAACTAAATAAAAAATACGTCAGATTTAATTAAAAAATTAAATATATTTATTTAACACCCATAAGAACAAAAGATGAAGTTTAATAAATAATAATAAGAAGGAGGAGAATAAGTCTCATAAAACTTTTTATAGAAGATTTGCTATAAAAGATGACTAAAAACCTAGATTAATACATTATCTTAAGTAACCTAAAAAATAACAAAGTGTAAAAAGAACAAGCAAATGTGTATAGTAATAAATACTATTGAAATACAGCATGGTTGTGTTATGAATTGATAATAAATCAGATCTTACACAAGCAATTAAAATTTTGCTTAATTGCAGTCTAAAGTGTAATTCAATATTGCTAATACAATAAATTAACCAATATGCTTGAGAAGTTCTATAGCAGTAATTAATCATTGCTCTTTAAAGTATTTCTATTTACATAAATAAGTAATTTCACAAGTAAGTAAATAAACAAACTAATTATTAATTAATTAACGAACTAATCTTAAAGCACTTGAGTTAATGGCTGCATTTCTAGTTCTGTCACATTATCATTAGTCTGAAAATTCTAAGTATTATTTTTAATAACTTTCATTTACTTCTCTACAATTATATATGGAGAGAATTTCTGTTCTATATACTGCAGAATTTTCCTTTCATCATGATCTGCTTAAAAAAAATCCCCATAAATACATAAAAATTAGATCATATACTTATATTGTTCTACACATTTAATAAATAAGTAAATTTTAAGAACTAGAAAACATGCTTTTCTAAAAGCAAATATAAATATTACTTTAAAAAATTAGCAAAAGAAAGATTGATATTATAAATGGCCAAAAAAAAATAAGTACATTTAAATTAAAAGATAATCTGATTTCAAGTGAGACTTTCATGAAAAACATTTATTATATATGCACATATAAATATAAAAGAGTAAATATATGTCGTTAAACTAAAATGAATATATTATCTTTGGTTGATATGTAATTTTGATTTTCCTTCAAACTTGAGAGCTAAAAACATTTTCATCCACAGACCCAATCACCTTAAGGCAAGCTCAATATAACAAACAAAAATCTCATAAAAAATTCAAAGGGTGGAGTTTAGAAGCAAAATTTTTGGATTTCACCATCAAAAAAACTTAGATGTGTTATCCACCAGTTGGTTTCTAAGATACAAAAGTGGTTACTTCAGCATTGACTCGCTCTGTCAACTATGCATGAGAGAAAACTAAACAATAGACCATATAATACATAAATGATCAAAACTTAGCAGCATCAGAGAACTGATATTTACCAGCTTCAAAATAAACTTCCAAACAATCACCTCAATTCAGCAATGCATTGCTACAAAAACTGTCACATGGATATGGCTCTCCATATTCTATATGTTTGCACTCTGGACAACATGCTTCAAGCTTAGAACACCCAACTCCTGATGCTAAACAGGTCTACATCCATATGATCAACAAGATTAAACAAAGAGATGAGGCAATCAGACTGCACCACATTGTAGAAGACACGTGGAATCTTCTGGACATTCCAGAACTCCACATGAAAAGCAGAAGTTAATTTCCAACTCACAATGAGATAACTCACCACTACCAGTACTCAAACAATTTTGGAAACAAATTGATCAATAAACTAAGACTGAAAATGATTCAGTTTGATGTGCAACCATTCCTCATATCCTCGGAACAATAATCAAAGGAATTCCCATGGCTTCCATCTATAATAAGAAAGATATCTGTATAATCATAGTATTTAATAAATAAATGTTTATTGGAAATGAAAAACATTTTTTTTATTTTTTATAAAATTAATAGTTTAAGAAAATAAATAAAATAAAAAAATTCTTTTTAAAGATAAATAAATAATCCTTCTCTTTTCTTCACAGAAGTTCATTCCTGGCAATGATGGTATATTAGGATGTGGATAATATATACAATTGGCATAGCTTGAAATTCCAATTAAAATTGTTAAATAGAATATGACTAAGAAAAACAGTTAATTTTGGCATGGCAAATATTTATTTTTAAACAGTCAATACATGTTATTAAGTAAAGCTCTATATTAAATTTTTAAATTGAAATTTCAGAAACAAAAGTCAATGGTTAAAAGAATTTTTTTAATTCAAACTTGTTAAAATTTTGGCTAACTGATTTTGATACTATTAGCTGTTGAATTAATTAGTTGTTCACTTTTATGTGGCATGATGATTTCTTTGAAATAAATACTTTGGGAGACCAGACAATGGCCACTATCTGCTAAGAATGTTTTACTCAAGAAACATTTTTATTTACAGATAATTAAAAGGAATAAGAAGACTATTTCCAAGAAATTTAGCTAAATTTATAATCAGTTTCTATCAGCATATCCAGGTGGCAAATTAACCAAGCCATGGAAATTTTTTTATAATGAATTTAAAATAACTTTTTCAAATGATTTTGCATTTAAAATATACCAAGAAATTTTACAAATGCAGTTAAATACATTTTTATTTATTTAGAATAAATTAATTTCAAATAATAATTATTTAAAATCTTAAATATATATATATATATATATATATATAACTCTTCTAAAAAAAAAAAATAACATTTTCTTGCATTTAAAATAAAGCAAATATTTTCCTTCTTCTCATATCTAAAGTGCTATTGTTTTTGAAATACAATTTAGCTTGAAAAGTTAAACCTTTAAGAAATAATAATTTGCACCCAGCAAACTTGTTATTACTATTTTACTAAACATAAATTTTATTATATTTGTTATATATAAGTAAATACTTTTCATACTTATATACTTGTCATTTATACATGTATATTTAACATGTTATATATGACCTGTTTAAATATAAAATGAACATTTATAGGAAGTCAAAATAATATATATATATATATTATAATGGTATGGTCCTTTTTCAGGACTCAAAGTGGCTGCATCTAACTATAATCAAACTAAGGGTCTTTGTATAAGATGCCATGGATGAAACGATATAATTGTAATTTAAAATTGAATCCTCATTAAACAAGATAATTTTAAAATTAAATTATTCAATACCGATGCAAACTAGATTAATTCATCCAATCTACACCTCTGTTGATAGTTCTGTATGCTCATAATTCAAACTCAGGGCAGAAATTGCATTTAACTGTCTTCAGGCATTATCATCAATATCCCATAGTAATAATTAATTCAATAAATTGTTCTATAAATAATTTATTTATAATATTGACATATTAAATTGACATGATATATATGAGTATGTGCATTCACCATTAACTTGTTAGGTAAAATAACTAAATAAATCAAATAAATAAAAAGAAAACCTCAAATTAAAAAAATCAACTTAAACATATTTATTAACAAGTAACAATAAGAAAATATTTCATGTAACAAAAAAAAAATAATAATATAACACGTGTTGAGTATATCTCTATTATTTATAGCATTAAGTTAATTATTTCCCCCCTATATCCCCATAATAGTAATATACATCACAGCACAACACATTTCAATAATTTATAAAACAGTAATTAAAATTTTTAAATTACAAAATTATAATATAACTAACTAATTAAGTATTAATTCAAAATCATGTGTATCAAAAATGATTCACATTATAACATCCTTGTAAAATAATATTAGTATTGTAAATAAATCCCTCCACATATAGTCATATTAGTATATACAAGTATTTTTAAACGCTAGTTGAAGAAGCTGTTAATAGCAAACAATCAAAAGCCTAAGTATTTTCAAGGTGTTATCCCTCATAATCATAGCCAAATAAGTAATAGTTGTTGTGATATTATTAAATGATAATATATACAAAGGTATATGTAAATTAATCAGCTTTTCCATTTTCTTGAGATAGCAAAGCATGTGTCACTCTATTAATTGTATTGTTGTCATTGATGATAAAATATGCCTCTTTTATCTTCCTTTTGCAGTTGTTAGTTTCAGAGCACATAATTTTGGGATTGGCAGGTTTGAACCTATGACCAGCTTGCTTCTCATGTTCGAGGAATATTGAAATGTTGTCATTGTTCTTTCCACTTTCCTGTATGCATACATATACTGAGTGGCTCTATTGTTGATAGTGGCCTTAGTTTCCCAATAATATGTGGCACTGAATCCAGCTTGAGGACATGAAATTTTGTATACAACCTGGAATGTTTGGGTTAGGTCAATCTTGTCCTTGGCATTATTTATTAGTCTGTTTATGTTGGGGGTGTGTGTAACGTAATAACTTTTTCTACAAATAAAAGAAAAAAGTTGCATCATCTTTTATTCTTAAAAAAATTACAAATTTCAAAATTTAATATTAAATGACAATTTTTTGTTTTACAAAAAATTATATAATTTATATGACATGTATATACCTATTTTGATCTACAGACACATTTTACTTATTTTAAACTTTTGTGAAGTGATTCAAATTTTAGTTCCTGTCACAATATATATTTTTACCATGTCATTTCCATGAACAAATGTTTGAATTTAGATAAAACTTAAGACATTTTTTGAAATGATAATTTTTAAACATGTTTTGAATATTTCTCATATCTGGTTCATGGTGAAGCTGACTAGCCTTCAGATTTTTTTTAATCATAAGTAGAATAATATATATATAACCACTCTTATATAAACTGCAAAACAAACAAAAAATCACAAAAATTCTCACCAATTGGTATTTGACTAAGTAATATTTTCTCCCAGATAAGTTTCTTATAAAATTGTCCCGAGATCTTTGTTTTGCATCCCAGGAAGATTTTTTTAATTATTTATTTTTTATCTTAAAGCAAACAAGCAAATATATATTTTTATAAATGAATACATTACATATATTAATATTTATTATTATTTTGAAATATAATAAAGAATAAGCTTGTGGTTTAAGACCTGTAGAGGTCCCTACTATCACATTTTATATGCATGTGCTTGAGGCTACAGCCTTAATGAATATTACTTACGTAAGTGAGTTTAAATAAATTTATAATAAAGAATAATACAAATGCTTACAAAATTTGTTTTCTTTCGTATTTATAAATTTATTAAATTTTTTCAAGACATTTTCGATGGCAATATTTTGAAAATTTTGTATAACTATTTTCAAATTATATTCTTTTGGGCAACAAATTTTAAATTTTTGTAAAATATTAGTTTTAAACAAGTAATAACAAAAGAAACTGATTGAAACATTTATTTCTGTAAGGCTACATCAAGTAGGTAGCTATTTAGACATTTCAGAAAATGTATTTGATTCTTAGACATATTTTCAAGTAAATGAGGAAATCAAGAGAAAAATAACATAGAAACCCTTATTAACTTGCCAATTGTCCAGCTTATACATAATATTCTTCTTACACTGCTTCTCTGGAATGTGAATATTTGCAGAGAATGTTTTACCTATAGTATTTTTAAAATATTACAATGTATATTTATTGTTATATTTTATGATTTTTAGTATGTGTGTCACAATAATAAGCCATTAATCAAATTTTATTCACTATTCAAAAAGTTACAATTTTATTAATATTAATTTCAAAAATTAAATAATAGATAATTTATTGTCAAAGAGTGAATTGTAAAATATGCACTGGAATCCATATCAAGTTGCTAATGCTATTAACTACATAGTTTCATTAACTAAGAATAAAGCATTTAAATTATAACACAAAATCAATTAGATTGATCAAAATTTGAGATGAATTTATGAAACAAAACAAAAATATGCTAGAAAGTCTCCATAGTTGGTATATTAAAAATGGTAGGATTATAAATACTGGGAAATGTTAAAAGTTATAAATTTTATTAGAAAATCAAACAAAAGTTTATATAATTATACATTACATAATCCATTTCTCTGAGATATTATTCATAATAATTTGGAAATAACCTTCTTTATTAATAGATCACTTACAGTCAATGTTTTTTTATAGTACAGCACAACCTCATACAATGTCAGACCCAATTTTGAAAATAAATTATAGTTCAATTCAAATAGTATACTAATGAAATTTGCAATGTTAGTGTTTTGGTGCTTCATTATAGATCTGTTATAGAGATTTCTGATACCATCTTGCTTACTGATATGTTCCAGAATGTGAAACAAATTCCAAAAGCTGATGTTAGTTAGAAAAAATAGGAAAATTTAAATAATAATTTATTTAATAGTAGACTTATAAGTGATCTAGCAATGTTGCAAAAAACAGTGAAAAGATAAATAGATATTTCTGAATTGCAGAGAAAGATACTATACAGAATCCCCAAACAGAATAGAAAAAAAAAGATGTCTTCTATATACTTTTTCATTTCTGTCTGAAAATATCTACATCACTTAGATTGTCATGTTCTTATAATAAATACTTTAAGAACATTAATGTATAACAGCTTGAAAAAAGTAATTCAACAGTTATTGAACTGCAACAACTATCATATGTAATTTTTCTATCTATTTCATTGTATATTTGTATGTTAATAAACACTGAATTGAAATGAATTTTATTATTATTATTATTATTATTATTATTATTATTATTATTATTATTATTATTATTATTATTATTATTATTATTATTATTATTATTATTATTATTATTATTATTATCATCATCATCATCATCATCATCATCATTATTATTATTATTATTAATATCATCATTATTATTATTATTATTATTATTATTTCACATGCCCTTTTTATCATATTTACAAAATATTTGATTTATAAAGTACTTTACAGCTCTGTCATTTCTCAACTCACATATTGTTGCATCTATATTTTTAGAAAACAATTTGATAACCCAATATAAATTCAAATTCTTAACGAAGTACAATTCTATTGAGTCATTAATCAGTTTAATATAACACTAATATACACAAAAATAGCTGATATTAATTGTGGTCAGTAAACAATATTTTCACCTCATCTATTTATCATTTTACAACTCCAAATCTCTCATGGATTAAATTCTCAGAGTCCCTATAGGAAAGCCAAGAGCATAATGGAAACTATTCTATTCTCAAATATAAGAACAATGCTAATGAAGCAACATTGTTTCATAAATAGTAATATACCCCTCTTGGATAAGCCACAAAATGTAATGGACACTTAATAAAATAATGGCTGAAAAGCTGATTGATCTACAAATGACTACATATTTGAGCAAGCTAGAAAATATAATAGAACAATAAGTGTTGTACTTATGCAAATAAAAAATATAATTAATAAATAAACAAATAAATTAATTAATTCATAAATTGGCTCTATGATAGTTTAGATTTCATCTATGATGAACTCATGAATTTATTAGTTGCCAATGAGTCTATGATAAGGACATCTGCTTAGCAAAAAAATAGAGTTTAATAAATAAATTTATACTTACTAGTGAGATATCATATGGAATATATATTTAAATATTTTAATTGTAAATAAATTGTGTAATAAATTAGTTTTAGAATGATTTACGCAATAGGCAAATCAAAGTACTTAGGTTAATAATAATAAAAAAACTTATTAAAGTAAACATTAACTCATTGAGGTGGCTAAGACAAGGAACATAGTTCTAATTTTGCCAACCACAATCTAATATCATAAAAGATATAATTATAATTTATCCCTGCTAAATTGCAATTAATAGAAATTATCTATAATTAAAATTATAATGCATACAGTCATAAAGGGTTAATTAATTACGTGAGTCTATTGTTTAAGTTTATATGAATGATAAGATAAAACTACTTCATAATTAAGATTATTAATAATAAAAGACTGATAAACATTTTATCATTAAGCTACTGTTTTACTCTTAACCATTATTAACAAGTGAAATTTAATTTTATGTAGATAATTTAAGAGAAAATTTTCTTTTAGTGTTACCAAGTTTAGCATATATATATATAATTTTAGCTTAGATTCCACTATATCTTTCTTGCACATTGAGGATAATAAAACACAAATGTAGGTTTCCGTGAACATTTTTATCCTTAAATAATATTCAAAAATTCCCTTTGTTGATATTACAATCCATGGTAAATTTGATAGTTTCATAGCTTCATTGCAGTTAAGCATAGCATTTATTATTAATCATTCCATTTGAATTATATCAAATGAAGGAAAGTTTTGTCTTCCTTCCCTCCCCCTAAATAAATTTTCTACTCACAGTACATATTTCCATGTCATAAGTCTAGAATCTATTATAAGATAAAACACAAAATTTTAAGCAAAAGAAAATATTGTGTTCTACTTGCTGAATTTGTTTTTGTAGCTATGGTAACACAAAGTGCAGTCTTTGTCTTTTCTTTTTTTTTAGATACTAACTCATGAACATGTGATTATTATTTTTTTCTAATCTCATTAAGGTATTATTATCATTTGACAAAACTTAGTAAGATATTCCATTTTTAAATTTAATAAACAAAGTGTCCATTCACTCTTCATTTATCCCAAATTAACTAACATATTCATTAAATATAAGACCATTAATTGTTTTCTTTATTTAATTATTTATATATTACGAAGGGAACTATAGATGTCAACATGTGCACATAAGTGCACATAATCATTCACTTCATTGTTGTGATGCTGTAGTTTTAATTAACTATGAGTTATCCATACAATGTTCAGTTGATAATAATGATCTTATGTTAATTGTATAGAATAATTTTCTTTACTTTTATTAAGGTGAGAAGACGTGATGTACACATGATGCAATCTATATTTCCCTTTATAGTTTATGAGTAACTAAATAAAGAAAACAATTAATGGTCTTATATTTAATAAATATGTTTATTAATTCAGGATAAATGGAAAGTCAATGAATACTTTGTTCTTCAAATTAAAAAAGGTAATCACATGTTTATGAACTAGTGTTTAAAAAAAAAGACTGTTTTGTGTTACTATAGCTACAGAAACAAATTCAGCAAGGTGAACACACATCCTTTTCTTTTGCTTAAAATGTTGTGTTTTATCTTACCTTACTTTTATAAATACATTCTAGACTTATGACAAGGAAATATGTATTGTGAGAGAAAATGTACTTAAGGGAAAAGGAACACAAAGCTTCCTCTCATTTGATATCTTTATGATTCAAATGGAGTGATTAATAACAAGCACTCTGTTAAACTGCCATGAAGCTATAAAACTATCAAATTAACCATAGATTGTAATTTGGACGGGGGGGGGTGAATATTATTTAAGAATAAAAATATTCATGGAAACCTACATTTGAATTTTGTTATCATCAATGTGCAAGAAAGATATCACGGAATTGTTGGAATAGTGGAATCTAAGTTGAAATTATATATAAGCTAAAATTGGTAACAGACGCTAAAGAAATATTTCTTTTAAACTATTTAAAATGAAATATATAATTCATTTTATTAATAATGATTAAGAATAGTAACTTAATAAGATAAAATATTTATCAGTCTTTTTTTTTGTTAATAATCTTAACTATCAGGTAATTTTATTTTATCATTTGATGTAAGCTTAAATAATAGACTCGCGTAATTAAGACTTAGATCAATTGTTAACATAATAATTTTTTTTTATAAACAAATCAGCGTTAAACATGAATAATATTCTATATTATTTATATACTATCTAATAATTGTTAATATATGATTTTTTTCTACAGTACAGGCTTTTTCATATCTGCACTTCAATATGTGTAATATATAGGGGTTTGAACTCAGACTTTCACACGACCTTCAACTATCCACGCTATCTCATACTGCTGACACACTTAATGCACATGTTGAAAAGATAAATAATCACTCATATACATATTTCGTGCTAAACTAGCACTTGTCAGTTGGTCCAGATTATCATCTCCACACATATATACAATCAATGCTCAGATTATATTAAGATACTCAATCTTCATTGTTATTAAAAGCATTACTCGAGTCCAAGATATGAAATATATTAGACGAAAAATACATATAAAAGAGAATAATATTAACATTCTTTTTTTTTTGTAAGAAATAATTTAAAATTAACGTTTTCTGACTGTATATGTTAATAATTTTAATCATAAATCATGTCTATCAATTGTAATCTAGCAGGGGTAAATTATAAATATATATTATATGATATTGGATTGTGGTTAGTAAAATTAGATCTACATTCTTTGTCTTAGCCATCGCAATAAGTTAATGTTTACTTCAACAATAATAATAATAATTATTATTATTATTATTATTAACCTAAGTACTTAGATTTGCCTATTGCATAAATCATTATAAACTACTTTATTATATTTTCACTTAAAATATTTAAGTGTATATCCCATATTATATCTCACTAGCAAGTAAAATATTATTTATTGAATTTTATCTTAGTTGACAATCAAAACACTATTACGGACCTATTGACACCTTACAAATTCATGAGTCCATTGTAAATGTAAATCCAAACTATCATAGAGTCATCTTATGGATTAAATCATTTATTTGTTTATTTATGAGTCATTTTAGTTGCCTATGTACAACATTTATCCATTATATTTTTTAGCTTGCTTAAATATGTGGGCATTTGTAGATCAGGCAGCTTTATATATATATATTAAATATGATATATACATTAAATGTAAAACAATGAAAATGACTTGCTTTTTTTATATTTTGCCAACATTGTCAAAATACTTTCAAGAATAAAACCATCACTTATTCTTGTAGTCTTAGATCTTAAAAAGATTTGTAATGAATAAGTAACTAAAAATAAAATTTAAACTCATATCAAATATAAACAAAGTTTCATTTCTACAGCCAGAAAATAATCGATAAAAGATAAGATATAGAATTAATTCACTATGTCGTTTACATATTCAAAATATCTTTAAAAACTCCATGTTTGAATACTAAAAAAAAAAAAATATTAAAATTATAGTCATAATAAATCTTAAAAGGATAATTAAATAAAGTATAAAATTAATTTGCTTCACCTTGAAGCTAAGTTTAAAATAATAAGTAAATGTAGTTGGTGTGGACATAAATGTAAATATCCAAGATGGTCATCTGCTAATTAAATTAATTGCTTTAATATTTAAACTATAATAGAGTTGGGGAGGGGAAGGGTGCAGTCACAATTACATATGTAGTAAGTTGTCTTATGCTTGAACAAATTTTAATATAGTCTGATATAAAGTTATAAATGTATTGTATAATTTAGATAAGTAAAAAAATAAAATATAAGTACAGTTAGAATTTACAATTCAGAACTGGTTCCCAATTAACAGTTTTAATATTGGAGTGAGGACAGGGATAGACTGAAAATAAAGATGAATTCAAAATTATAAGAATTAATGGTAAAGCTTTAAAACAAAAAAATAATTATAGGGTAGATTAAAAAGTACAGCTTAGTTTTACCGTAAATTGGTAATAATGATGTTAAGCTATCTGGAAATTCAGAAATTGAACAATAATTTTCTTTTGTTGTGTAGATATAAATAAAATTATAAATCTGAAAACAGCTAATTAGCCATAATTTGATATTCGGTAAGATAATTAAGTTTATGCATTAAATGAAAAAAGCAAATTTAAACGTAGATGAAATATAAAAATAATGGTAATTATAGGAAGATGGAAAAGCAAGGTCTTAGATTTTGAAATCGGGAATCATATCTTTGGGAGATATTCCAGAGTAGTTATATAATAAACTATCGTCTTTTGTAAAAAGATTAATTATTATTAAAAAACATAATAAAATAATGTATAATCATCAAAATTGAGAGAAACATAACTAGTAGAAAATTATCACTGTTAAATAGAAATTAAATAAATAATAAGAATATCAAAATATCTTCATTATAACATATCTGTATTAATTATATTCATAATCTAATAGTATTGCTATAAATTATTAATCAGTACTATCCATATTTCACTTATGAAAAATAACATATACTGTGAGAAGTTCAACAACATATTGTACTAATTATTTATTAGAAATATTATTTGGTCTATTAACCATGTAGTCTTCAAAAAAATCATCAAATGTAGATTTGTGAATTCAAAAATAATCTTCTTTATCATTTTACTATTCATATTATTTAAGTGGGTTAAGCTTATTTGAAATCCATTCTATCCTGACAATGCAAAAGTTGAAAAAATTGAATTTGTAATTTTCTCAGCAAACATATATTGATCATAAAATTAACAGTCTACAAATTATTTATATATATTTTTAAACCAACCATAAAAAGCAAAATCCAACATTTGTATTCACAAAATGTTACAAAGTCTTAAGTAAAGTAAAAAAAAAAAAAAAAGAATTACTTTAGAGTAGGTGCCTATATTGATATGCATATCATTAATTTAAAAACTCACTACATGATTTTATTGTATACAGTATTTCAATTTCTGCATAATTAAGTGAATGATTTTTTTTGTTTTATATTTATAAATTATTTGGCGTAATTAAATATATAAAATTATCAATATTAAGCTTGCATTTTATTTATATTTTTTGAATAAATTTCATTACTTTTACTCAACGTTACTTATTTGCATTGGATATATAAATTAATTCGAATATTCTCACGGTTAAATGATGAATTTATAGTATTATTTTAAGGAGTTTTCATGTAATAAAAATGTAATATCCAAATTTCAGTACAATAACTAGTACTTTCTTCAGAGCTTCAATTAGTCCATGGTGTCCAAAAACTTAAGCCTTTTATACTTTTCTATTGTGCTCAAATATATAACCATATGTAGTTTTTTCAAATTATTTTATTTAATAATTAATTTTAGTTTTTTTGCATTTGTTTTTATTTATTGCTTTCATTTCTAAATAATGAATTAGAAGTATAAATTATTATCAAGATGTCCATGCTCATGACCACGCTATTGTTTGGGATATTAGTGATGAAGAAATGAGGATTATGTTAATTAAGAGTGTTAAGAGTAAGCATTATTTGTGGACCTGATTAAGTAAATATTATCTTCAAAATATAATAATTTTTATGAGTTATACTATAACATTGTTGTGATCCTTACATTAATCCTCATAAAAATCATCTTACAATTGGTTAGCAATAAGTAAATATAGCCTACATCCAGTGTAGAAAGAAATTATAGAGAAAATTTGGGTGCATGAAATAATCATCACCATAATCTTCAGATTAGCATTCCATAAGTAATGCACCAATATAATTTTTAATAATTTATTATATGTTATAAGATAGATAGATAGATAGATAGATAGATAGATAGATAGATAGATAGATAGATAGATAGATAGATAGATAGATAGATAGATAGATAGATAGATAGATAGATAGATAGATAGATAGATAGATAGATAGATAGATAGATAGATAGATAGATAGATAGATAGATAGATAGAATAGATAGATAGATAGATAGATAGATAGATAGATAGATAGATAGATAGATAGATAGATAGATAGATAGATAGATAGATAGATAGATAGATAGATAGATAGATAGATAGATAGATAGATAGATAGATAGATAGATAGATAGATAGATAGATAGATAGATAGATAGATAGATAGATAGATAGATAGATAGATAGATAGATAGATAGATAGATAGATAGATAGATAGATAGATAGATAGATAGATAGATAGATAGATAGATAGATAGATAGATAGATAGATAGATAGATAGATAGATAGATAGATAGATAGATAGATAGATAGATAGATAGATAGATAGATAGATAGATAGATAGATAGATAGATAGATAGATAGATAGATAGATAGATAGATAGATAGATAGATAGTATTTAGACAGACTACTGCAAGGCAATAAAAAATAGCAAAGAAAAAGATAATACTTATTAGGCCAATTCAATATAGGCTTTTATTTTTTGATAAAAAGTAGGTGGTTAGCTAGGTTGATATCTGTTAGCAATCTAAAAGAAAACTCCTAAGTTTGTTTAATATCTGTAAAAAAAAAAAAAAAATACATTCAAGTTTAATGGTCTGTGACAAACGAACGACTAAGAAATTTATGCTTTTTAATTAAAAAAATTTCAAATCCAAAATTTATCTGAGGCTTTCTATTTTACATAACTAAAACAAAATTTTTTAAAATCTCTCATTAATCAACTTTTATCAGTCTTTTTTTAAGCACCTTCTTTAAAAAAATAATTATTTATTTAAACTTGGTTGTGTCTGTTTTTTTAACAGTATATTGTAAAAAAAAAAAAAAAAAACTCTCATAACCTATGAGAACATAATAGCAAATGTAGATGCGTTATGCTAACTTTGAAAATAAAGAAATGAAGATGTTTTTAATATTTTATATTTTTAAATATTTTACAACAATTTCAAATTTTTAATTTGTATGCAAGTCATTGTAATTTTTTTAAAACTAAATTATCTTTTTTCAATTGTTTCTTTTCCAAAACAAAAAGTATATAATATATAGAATACAACAGTCTGTTTATACTTTAATTATTTTGATTTTATTTTTACTTCTATAATTTATATAAAATTTATGAGAATAAAAAAATCTCTGTTTTTATTATCTAACTTTAAAATATTAGAATGCCTTGGAGATCGTAATAAACTTTGCATTGTAAAATAAATAATTTTTGTATCTATTGTTTTCATTAATTAAAAACACATAGCAAAACTTAAAAATGGTTGAACATAATTATTAGAGAATAGTGAATACCAAAAAAATATAAAAATTATTTCTATACAATTTAGAAGTTAAACTATTTCCAAGTATAACAATTTATTATTATTATCATTTTCAATCATTACTGATATACCACAGGATGAAAATCTCTCAGAGTTTTATGCAATATTTCTGATCCCTAATCTTTCTTTTCCATAACAGGCCTGAAACTATTCTTATTTCATTCGTTCATCTCATATGTAGTTTCCTTCTAAGTCTTTTATATTTTTGTGAACCTATTCAAATTTCAACCATTCATCTATTATCATCTCTTCTAGAAAAATGACTAGCCCAATCCATGTTAGTGATACCTGTTTGTATATTTTTTGTCCATTTGTTCTTGCTATTCCTAACATAAATTTTTTTCATATTTTATTAGGTGATCTGAAGTTTCTGAACTGCTCTTCTGTTAAATACCCAAGTTTCAGATTTATAAGTAAGATCTAATAAAACACAAGCATATTTTTTTAATATTTATATATTTCTAACAAAAACACTGTTTCCATCTGTATTAATAATCTAATTCCTGCTTTAATTTAATTGAAGTATATCTAATCGAATATTATCATATGATTGAGTGATCATCATTGTTTTTATGAACTGTTTTTTTTTTCTTAGATACTTCTAGTTTGATAACGCATACAGTTAGTGATCAAATCTTTGTACATATGCAGTTTTGTGAAACCAATTTATATGTAAGAACTATGTGTCAAATGTAACTTGTATAACCTTTTAGAATACTAATAAAGTTTATCCTTTGAAACATAATAATCTGAGTAAGATATTTGTAGTTATTAACTTCTAAATCATTATTATCTATATTTGTTTTCCTTTATGGAAAAAATCCAATACTACTTTTGTTTTTTTAGAATTTGTCTTTAGCCCTACTTTCTTATTTTCTTCTGATAACTCTTGCAACATTTTTTTAAAGCTCTGAATCATTATTTGCAAAAACAATTCCATCAGCTGAAAGACCTAGATGATTTAAAATAATCTCCATTCACTTTTACTTCTTTAGCTTCTTATTTTAATTTACAGAATAATTGCTATAAAAAAGTGTGGAAATGTGGAATCATCCTATTATATACCCTTTTGTTAATTCTCTTATTTTTACTATGTAATATAATAATTGCTGTTGAATTTTGATATTCTTCAGAATATGATAATATTCTGATTATATATTCCAGTAATATTTATTAAGGCAATAAACCTAAAGCATGTCCGGTTGAAAGTGCGAAGGTAGGGATCTCTACAGGCCTTAACCACAAGCTTATGCATTGGAAGAAAAGAGGGGAAGTTTGTGGTTAAGACCTGTAGAGGTCCCTACCTTCCCATTTTCAACCGCACATGCTTTAGGTTTATTGCCTTGGTAAATATTACTTACATAATCAATGTGCATTAAATAAATTTATAATTCCAATAATATCTAATATTAATCACCATAGATAAAACAATTGTAAATTCAAATGCTTTTTTATAATTTTCAAATTCAAAGCATAATGGCAAATCATATTGATTGGTATTTTCTATGACTTTTCTCAATACATGGATTTGATTTGTTGTGCTAAAGCCATTTTTAAAACCAGCTGGATATTTTTGACAGCTAGAATCCAAAGTTCATTATAGACAGTTGTAATTATCTTAATAAAGATTTTGTATAGAACTGATAAAAACAAATATGTTGCATATAATATCTTCTTTATCATTTTTTTAAATATCACTATTAAACAAATAAATAAATCCATCTTTTTTATATCACATTTGTTAGTGCTATGTTTTATTTTTATTTGATCAATCTTACAGTTTCAACTGTCCAACATTTTTATTCAGAACTAAAATATATAAGTGTATATGAATATATAAATTTAGATTATCTAAACAATATTACCTATTAAACATTGAATCCCTTTTATATGCTTATTTCATTTATACTAAATGCATACCCTTAAAAATTTATATTCCATTCTATATCATAAACATGTTAAAGGCAGTATGATTTATATAACTTAATGTTTCACATACTGTACCGGTCAGTTTAGATACCACTCACATTTTATATCTCATTGAACTCCTTTGTCATCTCTACACAGTACATATTATTATTATGCACAAACCCCTTTTGTAAGGCCAGCTAGCTCACGGAGATTTAAATGAGAAACTCTGAAAATATTGTCGTCACATATTTTTACTTTACTAATGGAATTATCTAATTAGGATAAGAATTTAATAAGTGTGTGTGTTTAAGCCTTCAAATTAACAATACAATATTCGGGGTTAATAATAATAATAAAAACAATATTGAGTACAGGTTTGTTTTACAATACTATTTAATATAATTAAATGACTGTTTAACATAATTGAGCTATTTTCTTTACTAGTTTCTAATATTTGGAAAACATTATACAACATTAATTAAATGCTTCATTCAATATAGGTGGGGAAGATCTATGTGCCAATGAGGTAGTGATCTGTAAACTATATATAACTCATTGCTATTAGATGCACTAATTTATTATTAATAAAATTAATACTTTATAAACACAAAATAATATCTTTCACAAATAAATATTTGATTTATACATCTACAATATGGTCTTTTAATTATATAATGCCTTAACGTGAAACGATTAACAAATAAATCAATAATTAAAACATGGGTTTTCTATAATGCATTTTGTATAAAATTTTGCGTATGTTTAGGAATTCGCTGTTAAAAGGGAATCACTATAAATCAAGCAGGTTACCGACGGTAAAAGGGATAACTAAACAAATAACAATGAATCACTTTGATTTTGATATTTCTCATTTCGCCACAATTTAGAGGCAACTTTAAAAGAAATATAGATCTTGAGAATGAAAGCAGTACTGACATAGCAGGAATAAAAATATCGATAAGATTGATGAAAATGTTGCCATTATTTTGAGGAACGAAATGGTCATTCTGCATTTTTGCAGATTGCAACCTGGAGAGAGAGCTTCCTCGGACATGAGGAGAAATGAGGTCGGGCCTTTTTACCCTTGAGCCTTACTGTCTGACTATAAGAATCCTGAAGAATTGAAATCCACATTATTAGCTTAGATTTCCTAAAATACATATATTAAAATAATAGCGAGTTCATTGAACTTAGAATAATTTGCTTATATCAGCAATTACTATATTAATGGAGTCCATTTCTTAAATTAAATAATAAATAAAATAATTGCTGAAGCGTAGAGATCTCCCAAATGCAAATTTCATTTAAAACCTTCCTTAATATCTCATCAAAGCACATTAAAATCTATTGCGATAAATATTCATTTCCTTC
Source organism: Epiperipatus broadwayi (assembly GCA_028023455.1). Classification (NCBI taxonomy): domain Eukaryota; kingdom Metazoa; phylum Onychophora; class Udeonychophora; order Euonychophora; family Peripatidae; genus Epiperipatus; species Epiperipatus broadwayi. The sequence goes on from JAQFVV010000018.1 coordinate 4,468,784, forward strand.
TCACAAACTCGAATTAGTGCTCTTATAATAAAATACCAACACACAATATTCATTTTATTGACAGATCACCATTATGAAGTATAAGTATTATTGGATTACGTTTCATACAGTAATTTCAGTTCGGTGAATAAAAATGAACTAAATAAAAATATAGTAATTCCAACTCGGTGAATAAAAATGAATTAAACAAATACTCGCTCATTTGGGAGAGTGTTAGATTGACCAATCAATCACGGGTCAAATGAAAATATTTAAGGAAGGTTTCAATTCACTGAATTACATTTATTGGCACATAAATACTTAAAAATTTTAAATCATAAATTAACAAATAATAGGAAACTGCCATAAGGAAAGAAATATGAAATAAAAAGGCATTTTAATAAAGTTAAATTAATCTTATTGAGAGCAATGACAAAAGCAAAATTACAAAAGCTATATAAGTTGTATATATCTTACAAAGCGTGTTTATCTAGGACAAGGTTGCAATATGATGTGTCTTATGACCAGCAAGTAAATAAATGGACAAAGGCAGAATTGAGATGGTAAGATTATACTTTAATACGAATAATTTTAACTATAGACAATTATTATTATTGTTTTACATATTCGTTATATTTATACAATTACTATTATATTCATATTCATTATACATTATATGTGCTTATACCTTGACCTTGAATACTGCACAATATTTAATTACTGATGTTACTAAAGCCATTTAAAACAAGAAAAGCGAATTATATATTTTGGAAAGAATTCTTTTAGTGGTAATATTATCTTCCAACAAGTCCTTTCATGTGTAGGCTTTATAACTGCTTGCGAGTTCCTTTTTGGAGAGTGAAATGAGACACATTTCCATCGATGAAATAGCTAGCTATTTTTTATTATTCAGCAAAGTTCATTCACCAACAGTTCTCTTTATGATTTGAGGAGGCATTAGATGGTTTCATGGTAGCATACTGATGTTACTGGGAAAGGCTCAAGGAATAATGGTTATGCCCCGACTTTAGCCTACCATTTTTAATATACTAAATCATAAAGTAGACCTACATAGATTCGAGCTGCAACTCATTCGCTATAGTAATCTCATCCTCATCACTCCCTTTTTGGGAGGGTATTTATATTATTTTAGCTACTGCTTCAGAATATTCTATCTTTCCGTTGCTTCAGGCATTGTTCTGTCCATTTATTAAAATAATTTGCTCTATTGTGATGCTAAGATACACTCTTCCGATAAATCTTTTAAGTCTTTTGTTACGAATCCATTTTTAATTCACAAATGGATTACTAATATAAAATAAAATTAATTTAAGATAAGTACTTTCCTTTCCATTCATAAATAAAAGTAAATGCATTACCCTTTGTTGAGTAGCCTACATGACTTTCCAAATTTATCCAAAAGAATGTGACTTTTAATCACTAAAATTTAATAGAAAAATATAAAAGTAGTTTTTAAACAAATCTATTTAACGGACTTTACTATTAATATTTAAAATACATGCATATATATAATATCCACACACAAAGATATGTAATAAATAAATCTTATTTTATTAAAACTAATATTATTTAAACCTTATTATAGAAATTAAAGTAAACTTAAACCATTCATTTAAATGAATATAACAAGGCTAAAGAAAGTAAAATAGACTTGGTGTGTGTATAAATATAAAACTATCCGTTAAACAAATTTACTATTAAAAAGGTAGAGATCAGGTTTGATCTCAGCTTAGTGCTAAATGAGTCATGAAACTTGGATTGAGTGTGGATCCAATCATTTCAATACTAGTTAATATTACTATAGCAATAATAGTTTATCTAAATAAACACATTTTTAATTAATATATTAACATTTTATCATTTATTTTATTTTTATTTGTTTTTTTTATTAAATTTAACTATATACTGAAGCAGTCAATCTTAGTGCAAGATTGAGCTTCATGGTTTCATCATCTAACCTGTGTTCAAACCCTATATACCATTTTGCTCCTTTAGTCATATATATATTATGTATATATTTAAGATGCATGCCTAAAATTATAAATTTTAATTTTTCAATAACATTTTATTAATAATTTTAATTCCTTTTATTAAAGTAAATAGGTGCAGCTCATATATATATATATATATATATTACAGGAGCAAACATACTAACAAAATATTGATTTTTTTTATTTTATTTTATTATGTCATTTTTAAAACTTTTTCTTTTAAGTTGTTTTTTTCTATTAAACTGTATATTTTGTAAAATCCAAGGTGGAAGATGCAACTGTTATCCAAAAATAATTAAAGGGATGGAAACATAATATTGTTTTAATCTTGGGAAGGTATTTTTAATTAAGTTTTTACTTAAAATAAAATGGGGATTAAGATTAATAGATTTTACTTTTATTGTAAACATTTTTGTTAAATCTATTTCCAATCTGGAAATAAATTTGAATATATTTTTGGAATATTATCTAATGTTTGCATCTTCAACAACAATGGACAAAGAAATGTAAGATTTTAGATCAGAGATTAGAGTATCAGTTATAGATAAGTAATTAATAGCATTCCACAAATACCTGAGAGCAGTATAAAATGGGCTAATTTTGACCACCAAAGAATAGCTGCTATTGAGAGAACTGTGTTGTCAAGTTAAACCCATTCTGGTTTGAATGTTTTTTAAAAAATGAGTGAGTACTAGTCCATCCTGTGAAGATTTTCTGCTGCCTAAAAATAAAGTAAAAGCCTGACTGGAGAATTATGGAGTGCTGTCATATAAGAACTTGCATGGATTCTTTCAATTGTTTTAATGAGCTGACTTTTTTTTAAATGGACTTTTAAAAAATTGTGCAAGGTAATTGGTTATCTTCATGCTACCTAAAAGTAAATCTAGCCTAACAAATTTCATGAAAATGTTATTTATGACTGATTTAAATTTGTATCTGTCTAATATGTAAATTGCTCTCAAGTAATTTTGATAAATCTGATTTTCTCTCATATGTTCTAACTTTCTTTAGCTTTGGTGTGGTCATTTATTTATATTTATTTATTATTTGATTTTATGTGTATGCTTTTATTATTAATATGCCAATCTCAAGCAACGTGATGAGCTCAATTTCTTAAAATCTTTTCTTTCCTCTTTTAGTTAAACCTCCATGAATTAAGATTATTAATGCTTCCTTAAAATATAATGTATGATTAATTAATACACTCGACAAATAGAATGAAGTAATTTTATACAGGGTAAATCCATCATTCAAGCTAATTAATGCTCTGAAACCTTATTTATTTTGTTATTTATTTAATTCTGAAAAGTTGGCCTATTAGTTGTTTTCTATAACAGCTAGCTTTCTTCTATTTTTCATGCTTTTAAATTATCAAATGCTTAAATATTATCAGTTATCAAAATCCATGGTGGGATTGAATTATATTAAATAGCAGAAAAGGAGGGTTTAAATCTTAATGTATATTTTATTAAATGAAATTTTCCCTATATATAATAGCGGCATAGCATATTAATTATCTAAATTATAGCATTCAAACAGGGGTCATTTATTATTAAAGCAGTAAATCTTATTCAATGTCTTTAATGACATTTATCCATACTGCATTATTGATATTCACTTTTATCTTCGTGATTATATATATATATGCTTCTAATCTGGGAATTATGACAGGATTGAACCCATAGATTTCTTCTTATGTTCTGTCCCATGGATAGTTGAGCTTCCCAGGATTTTCTTCATATAAAAAGCCTCTGCACATTGGTGATGTCCACAGCATGCCTAATCCACTTTCCTCTAAGCACTGCCTTACAATGAGAGTCTTAGATTTTATTTTCATCCAGAAGTATGATCTTTTCCTCTTATTTCTTCACCATTGTCAGTACTGCACTTCTCCATTTATTATCTCTCTTGCTTCATGACCCAGATTTAATGCTCTAATACTAATATTGTGCTCTGCTTATATATATATATATATATATATATATATATATATACAATATACTAGGTATATATATATATATATATATATATATATATATATATAGTACCAAAGTACATTGATATTAAAGTAATTGTATGAGTCCCATGTTTTAAAAATATAAAAATGTAATATTAAGAGAAAAAAATGTAAAAACTAAAGAGCAGGGGTGAAGGGGAATTTTGTATTAAATAAAATAAACTGTAAACACTGTTTAAAATAATAAGCTGTTTAAAATAAAATATTTTTTTTGTTTAAAAGAAGAAAAAAGGCTTGTAATAAATAAATGATTTAATATTCTTTAAATGAATTTTTAATAAAATAATAAAGAGATTTTGTTTTATCTTATAATAAAATAAATAAATATATGTGTGTGTATGTAATTTTTAATAAAAGTAGACGCAGAAGCTGATTTTATTTCACGAGATGAATGCTGCTGCTAAATAAAGTTTTTCATTGTTTAAAACAGTATAAATAGCTCAACTTTTTATCATTCTTGGTCTGACTTTCTCATTTTAATAAATATTTCTTGAAGTAATATTTCCAAAAAATGTTGCATTGTTAAAACCAACGTATTTGCAGTTGACCGAAAGCCACTCTCTATGCATCTAAGATCTGCAATTAGTTCAGAAAGTAACAATGTTGAAATAGACTAAACAGACAGTGGAGTGCGGGAATGTCAAACCAGCCACAAAAATCATATCAAATCACAGGATCTATGGAAGAATCATTTTATCAGTCATCGATGAGTTAAGAAATAATTCCATTGTGCTGTTTCTGTTGTATTTTAAAACCTAGGTAATTATTTGACTTTGATATCTAAACATGCCCAATTTTCTTTTAAAATAAAGATAGATTTTATTAAAAGAACTTTGAACTTTTTGAATTAAACTTAAAAAAAAAAAAAACTTTAAACTTCAAAAAATTAATATTTGCAATAATAATATAATATTACATTCAAATATCAGCCTTTCAAGCTAATTGAGCACGCTCCTTTTGAGAGTGTTAAATAAATGAATACTTTCCTCTTCAATCCAAGATATAGTATTTATGCAGGAATAAAAAGAATCCTCTTATTCCCACAACTCAAATTCTTTTATATGAGCAAATCTGAAGAACTGTTGAGGAGAGCGTGAGTAGAATTCTCACTTTAAATTACTATTTACGATGTTTTTTGACTGAATGATGTCGGTGATATTGCTTAGAATTTACTAAACATTATTCTTACTGAAACTTAACTATGAGTAAATAAGCAATTCAGTCAAAAAACATTGTAAATAGTAATTTAATGTGAGAATTCTACTCACGCTCTCCTCAACAGTTCTTCAGATTTGCTCAAATAAAAAAATTTGAGTCATGGGAATAGGAGGATCCTTTTTATTCCTGCATAAATACTATATCTTGGATTGAAGAGGAAAGTATTCATTTATTTAACACTCTCAAAAGGCATGTGCTCAATTAGCTTGAAAGGCTGATATTTGAATGTAATATAATTGTAAACACGGCACTAGATAAAATAATTGCTTATTTACTAATAATAAAATGAGTAAAAGCAGCTTCTATTAAATAATATTTTTGAAACAATGGCATGCACATATGTGTGATTTGTTTGTTTTTTTAAACTTAAAAAAAGGGATAAAATAAAATATGATGTAATGTGTATAATTTATTTGCTAAAATAATATATTAAAATGCTTATTTTAATCTTTAAAAAAAGAAGTGTGTGTGTCTCATTATAAAATAAAACGATTAATTTATTTTAAAATAATATACAAACACTTACATTATTTTTCTTAAAACATTTATGTTTATTTCTGATATGTGCGAGTAAGTATAAATATTTATTTTCTTAATAAGAGTAGGAGGGAAAAAATTAATTATTAATAATAGTATTTCAGAAAAGATTCACTAAGTTAAATCTATAAATGTTTAGTATTCAGTATAATGTTGTTGTTATTATTAGTTTTAAAGGATTGAAGTATTATTTTTGAATGGTTTGGGGAAAATTATTTTAGTTTTTAAAAAAAATAGTAGTAGCTTAGAAGATGCAGTGTTTAAGATATACCTTTTGTTTTGTCTATTTAGTGGGTGGTTGGAACCGGTTGAGCTAGCAGGGATTTTCAGGTATCAAATTATGCTGATTAAATGGATATGCTAATTCTAATGTAATTAGCTGCCACCTAAGGGATTTTCTTTCTTCTTTTAAAAATAAAATAACGTGTTTATTTGATCAGTGTATATTTGGTATTCGAGTGTTGAATGTTATTGATAGTTCGTTATTGATAATAGTTGACACTTTACCTGAAAACCAACCATTTTATGAAAAGGAAATCTAGGAGAATAAAATATAATAAGATATTACATAATATTTTATTTGTCGTTGCTTGGTGTTTGTTGTTTTCCCTAAGCTTAAGTAGTAAATTTTAAATTGTAGTTTTATATCGTTAAGAGATTTGAAGGTAGTAAGTGTTAAATAAATAGAAGCAGTAGTTAGTAGTCATTCAAATAATTTGTTGTTCAGAGGAGGTTAGTTCATTTGGCGCATCAACATGGTGTGAAACTGTTCTTTTGGTGCATTGATGTGGTGCGAAACCGGTTTATGTAGCATGTCAATGTGGCCTGAGAATTTGACATTTCGAGTGAAAGAACCGATGGAAGTTGTAGTTTAGGAGGGGCATATGGCACATTAACGTAGTTAGTTGGACATTTATTAGGCACAGTAATGTGGCCTGAAAGTTGTCATTTTAAGTGGAGAAACTGATAGAAGTTGTAGTTTAGGAGGAGCATTCAGCGCATTAATGTAGATAGTTGGACGTTTAATAGGCGCAGTCATGTGGCCCGAAAGTTGGTTGTTTAAGTGACAGGATCGTAGTTGAATGGTCATTTGCATTAATGTGGGACCAATGTAAAGAATAATTGGACATTGATGTAGAGATTTAAAGGAGTCTGAAAATAGTTGTAGCAAATGATAAGATTACTATAAAACATAGTTGGGAATTCTTTTGGTGAATTGACGTGGTTTGAAATTAGTTGTTTAAATAGAATAAACAACTTGAATTGTAGTTAGTTGTTTAGATGGAGGGTCAAAGTTGTCCGTTATTATATATTAAATTGGGGATATTTGCTGAAGAGAAGTGTAATAAAGGTATTTGGTAGTATTTGTATTTTTATTTCCAAACAGGTTAGCTTTGGTGTATGATAAAAAGTTGATTTCCGTGGACGTTAGAAAGTAGAAACGTGGTTTTTTAAAGATAAAAAGATAAGACGCACTCTGTATGAGGAAGATAGATGAACATGAGGTGTAGATTTAGAACTAAGAGGGTAGAGGTTGACTGTATATATGTTTGCAAATTTAAAATGTTTTTGTGTGTGTGTGTTTGGTTAAAATAATGCTAGATAGATTGGATAGAAAGAAAGAGCCACCTGATCGGTTATAGAATAGAATTATATTGGGATGGAAATTATAGTGGATAAATAAGAATACACACATACAATTAAACAAATGTTAAGTAAATAAAATTAGATTGTTTATAGTTTTAAATTCTGGGAAAACTAAAATGCTCAGAATGATATTTTAGTTTCAGAGGAGGGACGGAGCTAATGTACCAAAGTACATTGATCTTAAAGTAATTGTATGAGTCCCATGTTTTAAAAATATAAAAATTTAATATTAAGAGAATAAAATGTAAAGAGCAGGGGGGAGGGGGAATTTTGTATTAAATAAAATAAACTGTAAATGCTGTTTAAAATAATAAGCTGTTTAAAATAAAAGATTTTTTTTTGTTTAAAAGAATAAAAAGTCTTGTAATAAATAAATGATTTAATATTCTTTAAATGAATTTTTAATAAAATAATAAAGAGATTTTGTTTTATCTTATAATAAAATAAATATATATATGTGTGTGTATGTAATTTTTAATAAAAGTAGACACAGAAGCTGATTTTATTTCACAAGATGAACGCTGCTGCTAAATAAAGTTTTCCATTGTTTAAAACAGTATAAATAGCTCAACTTTTTATCATTCTTGGTCTGACTTTCTCATTTTAATAAATATTTCTTGCAGTAATATTTCCAAAAAATGTTGCATTGTTAAAACCAACGTATTTGCAGTTGACCAAAAGCCACTCTCTATGCATCTAAGATCTGTGATTAGCTCGGAAAGTAATCATGTTGAAATAGACTAAATGGACAGTGGAGTGCGGGAACATCAATCCAGCCACGAAAATGATATCAAAGCACAGGATCTATGGAGGAATCATTTTATCAGTCATCAATGAGTTGAGAAATAATTCCATTGTGCTGTTTCTGTTGTATTTTAAAACCTAGGTAATTATTTGACTTTGATATCTCAACATGCCCGATTTCCTTTTAAAATAAAGATAGACTTTATTAAAAGAACTTTGAACTTTTTGAATTAAACTTAAAAAAAAGAATAATCTTTAAACTTCAAACAATTAATATTTGCATTAATAAAATAAGTAAAAGCAGCTTCTATTAAATAATATTTTTGAAACAATGGCATGCACGTATGTGTGATTTGTTTGTTTTTTTTTAAACTTAAAAAAAGGATAAAATAAAATATAATGTAATGTGTATAATTTATTTGCTAAAGTAATTAAAATGCTTATTTTAATCTTTAAAAAAAGAAGTGTGTGTGTCTCATTATAAGATAAAACGATTAATTTATTTTAAAATAATATAAAAACACTTAAATTATTTTTCTTAAAACATTTATGTTTATTTCTGATATGTGCGGGTAAGTATAAATATTTATTTTCTTAATAAGAATAGGAGGGAAAAAATTTAATTATTAATAATAGTATTTCAGAAAAGATTCGCTAAGTTAAATCTATAAATGTTTAGTATTCAGTATAATGTTGTTATTATTAGTTTTAAAAGATTGAAGTATTATTTTTGAATGGTTCAGGGAAAATTATTTTAGTTTTTAAAAAAAATAGTAGTAGCTTAGAAGAGGCAGCGTTTAAGATATACCTTTTGTTTTGTCTATTTAGTGGGTGGTTAGAACCGGTTAAGCTAGCAGGGATTTTCAGGTATCAAATTATGCTGATTAAATGGACATGTTAATTCTAATGTAATTAGCTGGTGCCTAAGGGATTTTCTTTCTTTTTTTAAAAATAAAATAAAGTATTTATTTGATCAGTGTATATTTGGTATTCGAGTGTTAAATGTTATTGATAGTTCTGCTATTGATAATAGTTGACACTTTACCTGAAAACCAACTATTTTCTGAAAGGGAAATCTAGGAGCATAAAATATAATAGGTATTAGATGTTGTTTCCCATAAGCTTAAGTAGTAAATTTTAAATTGTAGTTTTATATCGTTAAGAGATTTGAAGGTAGTAAGTGTTAAATAAATAGAAGTAGTTAGTTGTATTTTCTTTATTGGTTGTTCGGAGGAGGTTGGTTCAATATATATATATATATGCCAAATACTACTAGTTTTATTAATTAATATTATTTCAGTCTCATTATACAATCCTACCCATCATAATTTATTATTTCTGTATTTAAGAGTATCTATCCGCCTTGGAGGAAATAAAATGTGCTTCTTACTAGTGATAATCAAAAGAATTTTCAATAAATATTTTGTCATATAACTAAATGTAATTTTCAAATGTGTTTTACTTATTTTCACATCTGCAATGGTGCGAAAATAATTTATATTACATCAATGATGAATTCCAGAATGCTCCCTGAAATTATATGTTAGTCACCATGTTTCAGAAACCGTAAATCAAAGCGTTAATAGCAATATTATGTAATCTTATTAATAAATGATTAGCATCTTAATACTGTACCCACCAAAGATGTGTGTTAATGTATATATATACTATTTAGTTAATAAAAGAGCATATGAGAATCCTTAGTGTGAATTTCACTATGTAATTATCTACCGTTTAGACTGCTTGCTCATTCACGCACATATGAGTGTATGCAATTAATTCATAATATAAATAATTCATTTTATTAAACTATTTTATTGTCTAAACTTATTTGAGTTGTTCGAATTTCCTTTTTCTCCACTTCCACATATACAACCATACATATGCCTATTTAAGTCATAATGTAGTTAGTAAATAAGCCTCACTGTCTTCTCCGCTCTGCTAGTGGACCAGATTTTAGAATAAATTCTCATGTGCCATCATTATATGTTATTCATTAGGTGTTTGGTCTGGGGCTTAGTGAATGGGTTCAAATCCAGGTTGGTCCCTGACCTAAATCTCGAGTTTGACTGGGTTTGAAGTACATTTTTTTTAGTTCTAGCTCATGTTAGATGGATAAACATGTTTTGACCGGTACAATATTAATGTACAAAATTTAATTCTTTAACATTTAAATTTAAGCTTAATATTCTAACAATTTTAAATTTTTTATTAATTATTTTATATGTTATAATTATGAAATGTTTTTATAAATACTTTTTAACTACTCATTTAACTTATATTAAAACATTACCTACTTTTATTTGGCCATTCTACAATAACTGCCATTTTTTTAATTTTTTAATTAATTTTTTTTTATATTGTATAATAGCTTCCACTTTTTATGTTTTTTTATAATTCATTTTTCTTTTCTTGTAATTTTATTATTAAAATTTACCTCAATCATATATATATTGTAATAATATTTTTTAATGTCTAGATTAATAGTCATAACTTAAATTCTTAAAAAAAAAGTATTGGCCTATCAATGAAGAAATTATTGATTGTTACTGTTGCTATTGTTGCAAATAAAATGATTGAAAATAATATTAATCTTATTGATTTTTCTACCTAATAAAGCAAATTATTAAATTTATACAAGATGTCTTTTTGTGCAGATTTTATATATACATAGCGTCTTAAAATGTATATGTATCAGATTTGATTTTATCTCGATCATTGATAAAGATATACACGCACATAAAGTTAAGTTTGAAAGAATAATAGATAGGATATAAAGATATAACATTAATTACAACAGGAATAAAATATTTCAAAATATTTTTGGTGTAATCATTTTATTATTTTAGCTAGACAATTTAAATTACACTTAATAATAATATAAGGTTTTAGCATAATATTCGAAAGCATGTCTGACCCAGCACGAATGTTTTATGTGATTGAATGTATTTAAAATTAAAAGGTATAATCATAAAATACGTCAATAAATTTATTATTAGAGTAATAATAAATAGATTTATTATTAAGTATGATGGGAACTTTAAAAAAAAAATTAAAAAAAATAAATAAAAAAAACATTTAATATTTTAATAGTATAAGTAATTTATTTGTAAAACAGGAAAGTGTATTTATTTTACTTTAATTATTAATTAACATAATCTGGTATTTAATATTTTGAAAGAATATTTGTCTAAAATTTTTAAAAAATGAAATCACAAATTTTGGCACTATAGACTTAGAATTTTTTTTAAATATCATCCCCCCCCATTTCTAAGCAACAATGACAAAATCAGTAAAAATCAAAAAAAAAAAAAAAAAAGAATTTTGCATAAAATTTATAATCTCATTAATCATATGACAGGAATCTATAAATATACCTACATGTTAAAAATTGTTTAGACTTTTTTTTAAAATGGGGGCAGAAGGACTGCATAGGATTTAAATTCAAAATTAGCCAACTTGGCATTCTGCCTAAAATAATGTCGGAGTAGTCAATCAATTAAACATTTGCCTCTTTAATGGCAAATGTTCCTTTTCATTGTCCTTAATAAAAAAACTAAATGTTGAACAATGTATATCATTCAACAATGAATTTAAAAGGAATAAAAACCAAATAATTGAATTTTCATTACTAAGAGTGTTTCATGGAATGCTATATTTTATTTGAACTGCATTACTTATTCGTTTCTTTTCTAAACCAAAAATTAATGTCAACAGAAAGCTTCAGATGAATATTATAAAGCTAATGTGGATTAATGGATTAACAAACTGCTTTATATTATATTTATGAAAACCTACCTGAAGTTTTGGATATTAGTTTAAAACTAGTGCATCCAGTGTAATTAAATACTACTTAATACTACAATTACCACAATAATCTAAAGTTATGGATAATTATTACAAAAATGTCTGTTAATAAACAGATTTATATTCGTCAATATTTTGTTTTCAGAAATATGCTTAGAGATTATATGACCGATAAACAGTATGCCTTAGAGCAGCATTTCTCAACCTTTGGGTCGCGTTAAATTTTTAATGGATCGCGAATACTGATACGTCAAAGTAAAAAAAAATGTAGATTATTTTTTAAATTTTTTATACGTAACTTAAATAAAATTCTGTATAATTTATTTTTGTAATTTTTTCTTCTATTTCGTATATAAATAAAATCTTATTTGAAAAGAAAACACTTTTTTTTTTTTTTGGTAATTAACAAAATGTGTTAAGCTTTTAAATTAAAAATATGTAGTTTAACTTTAACTCAACTTTTAACTTACAAATTATTTGTTCATTATAAATATTATCAAATTGATCCGAATATATACATATATACAGTACTGTGCTGATGTAATATCTATTTTATTTTATATTATAATTTATGTAATAAATATTTGGGTGGCAGAACTATTTCAATGAAGTCTATTGGGTCTCGTGGCAAAAAGGGTGAGAAACACTATCTTAGAGGATTAATTGCTGTGTTTCCCATCTAAGGAATATAATACAAATAATTAAAAACTTGTCAAATGTTATTTGGAAACTGACTATTAGCGGATTTGTATTTACAAACTTACCCTTCATTTTTAAACATTTTCTATAAGGATTAAATGTTGTTAAACTTATTTATTAGTATTTCTTCAATCTTACAGTGTCAATAACTTAAAATTATGAATATTTAAAGGATTGCACCTGAATAATTATTTCAGGGATGTTTTAATGACTAAAAATTATAATTTTAAGAATATAATATAGTTATTGAATTTGTTTAATTTTATAATATTTAAAGTTTGGTTGTTCTCAAAGAAAAAAAGACAATATAAGTAACATATTATATTTATGAGTGTATTTTGGTATAAATGTGTGTTAGTAATTTGTTTGTATCTTGGAGATCAGTTAGGACTTGACTGTAGGTTAATTAAAAATCATTTATGGCCAAGAAAATATTTAATATGTTATAAGTTTTATTGATCTCTTAATATAGCCTCTTGTACTATGAATATTTATTAAGATTACCTTTTTATTTTTTATACCTAAAGAGGTACTTATATATGATATTTTTTTATACTTGTGGCATTGATAACTATATTAATGCCACCAGCACTGGGATAATCAGGTCAAGTTAAAATCATAATTATAAATTTAAGATATATAAGTTGGGTTATTACTCTGCTCTTTTATAAAAAGTTTAGTTTATGAGTCTGATACCTATAAGAAAACATTACTATAATTTTAATTAAAGATACAATAAAACATACTTGTATTTTGCTTATTAGTAGTACTTAAGTCTTTAAATTGAAAGCTACACAATCTTCGCCAATGGAATGTTTTTGTTATAGCATCACATTCCTATATAGCTCATAGGCATTTATCACTATATTAGCCAGTATTTAATAAGTATAGTATTAAAATATTATTTATCATCTTTTAGAGAAATTATATCATTTTATTGTTAATAAAATTCATTTTATATTTGTTAAACAACTGATGATTTGTCATTAATAGTTAGGACTCATCATCTACATGTTATAAATAAATAAAATAAAGCCACATAATTAATCCTATAATTTATTACATGTTAACTTAAAAGAAATATTATTCTTCAGTTTAGTTACTTGCATCATTTCCAGCATAGTATTTTATTTATTTGAGATATGTGTATATACAATAAAATCCCTTTTTTATTTAGTTATATCAATAATAAATCATTTTCATAATTTTTGAGGTTAATGATTTTAAGAATGGTAATTATTATATGTTGTTAAAACTCTGAAATAATTGTTCATTAATTAATGCAACATAAAAATTTATAATCTACTTGCTAGCCTTGTTAAATCATGCAAGTATAGTGAATTGATTCATTAATATTTAACTTACACTTTAAATGTAGTAGTAGAAAATCAACCCTGAGATACTAATATTGTTAGTCATACATATTCATGTACACATCAATGTATTTTTTAATATTGTTAAAGAGTCTCATATTGTAACAGATCTAAAAGAAAGTTTCTTTCATTCTCTGCCTTATTTTGGATAATACAGAGTTTCATCTCTATAATAAACTCTTTCATCTTTTATTATAATATCATTATATATATATATTGAACCACCCACCTTTTTTTATAGTAATAAAAATAGAAATATATTTTTACTCTTCCCTCATTAACAAACTATCCTATCTCTGAAGGTTTCTGGTCCCTCAGGTGGAGTGAACAATATCATTGGCAGCAAGCTACCAATAATATAAATACTGGGCTACTAAATTAAAACATGAGCCAACCAAACACTTTATTTATTTTAAGGAGATTCCTTTAGATGCCAGTTAATCATGGAGTAATTAACATGTTTGCTTGGCCAGCAATGAATCCAGTACCTGAAATCCCAGCTAGCCCATCGAATTGTAGCTGTCTTAAAAATCTCTGCCCACTCTAAAATTCTATTTTTTAATAATAAAAAAAAAACATACCGCATGATAAAACTTTGGCATCATTCAAAATTCTTATTTCAAAAAATACTCCCTATTCTTTTAGTTTCAACTAAAATCACTTCTCAATAACAATTAAATATTTCAATCCCTACTCTATTTCCATAAATTAAACAGATTATCTCATAATAGATATGTACGTTCATTCTATTAACATAAATATTTCAATTTAATTTAATTCCTCACTCCCTTTTCTTAAAATAATTGCTTTGTCTCATAATACAATCATGCATACTCTTTTCATTTAAATAAATATTTTAATACATTTGAAATAAAATAAAAATACAAAACATATTTAATTAAAATTTACACATACACACATTTAATTACACTGAATAAAAGTTGGACAATGGAGCCAATGTAATTTATACCCTGAAGATACTAGTTCATAAAAAGTTAAAAGTTTTTATTTACTTATCTACCACAGCTTAAAGATCAAGAATTGGAGAATAAGAAAAATGAAATGTTACCTAGGATTTGAATTTGATTTGATGCAAGTATAACAAAATGTAGCTTCTGTAGAATGTTGGTTCCAATTGGTTAGCACTAACTTCTCATATCTTTTCTTAATTTGTGATGTTATATGACACTTGTGGATCTTGGCATGGACACTCTGCTGTTCCTTAGACTTCACCTGAACATGGTTTGTCCTTCGAACTATCTGATGATGGTGCTGCAGAGAAGGCTTTGGCTGGCTGCATGATATGATGGATTCAGCAATGCATAATTTTCTTTGAATAGCAGCTGCTGCAATTTTCTGGAATCAATCAGTTTATTTCCAATCAAATTTTTTTCTACTTTTGTTAATAATTTATTTGATCCAATTTATTTTCCGATCAACTTTATTTTATTATTATCTTTTGATTTTTTGATTCTAATTTTTTTTATTAATTTTTTTTGATTAATTAATTAATCTAACAATACAAAGTTTGCTTCTTTTATTTCCAGCACTTCTTATCTCGTGGATCTATTGTACATTTGATTTCACTCCGATTGGACTTCTGTTTCTTTTATTTAAAGTCTCTGATCCTTTCCATTGGTCATTGGTTTAAATGAATATTAATTTTTAATTTCTTTGTTAATTTCTTAGCCATTTAATTAGATTTCTTTTTGTTTTATTACATTAGCTCTCTATTGTCCTTTAAAATTTCTTTCCTTTATTCAAAATCTATTTATACATGCACACATTCAATCCTTTTATTATAAAACAAAACAAACTCCCTCTCTTTTTTACTTTTTTTTATTAAAAAAGTAATATTAAATCATTTTTATTTCAATTCCTTTTTTTTCTTTTATTTCTAAAATGTTGCTCTCTCTTTACAATCATGTATTTCCTTTCTTTAACAATAACCCCTCCCCCCCCCCCATCCTAATCTTTTGTTCTAAACTTTTAAAACTTTTATTTTACTTTGATTTTTAAAATGAAATTTCTTAACTATTTTTACTCTTAAAAAATACTAAAACATTCAGTCACAATGTACCTCAGTACATTTTCTCCATCCTTAAGACTAAAATATCATTCTGAGCATTTTAGTTTCAAAATCCAAATTCATAAATACTATAAAATCCCATTGCTTCATTTTGATTAAGGTTCCTTTTCTCCTATTCTTGTGTAGCCATGTTATTTGTTAAATTTCCTTCTTTAGTAATTGCAGGGATCGAGCATTGAACATTACCTTTTTTTCTGACCCCTGAGCAACCTCAAATGCATTATTTTCATACTCTTTTATGATTTTATATGGCCCATCATATATTGGTTGAAATTTTTTGTATATTCCCTTCCCCGGATGGCTTATTGGATTTACCCTCACCATAACTTCATCCCAACTTAAACACACATTTGACCTTCTCTTTTGTCTTATATTGCCCATCCTTCTAAACTTACAGCATGCCTCATCAGCATCTCTTTTCTTGTCAATATATGGCACTCTAACCGGTAAGCTGGTTTTGAATGGGTATGGAATATTCTTTCCTTGATGGAGTCTGATGGGCTTGAATCCTGTTGATTTGTTCTTTGACCAATTTATCATGTTGGTGACTCTTGTTGCCTCCTTTACCCATCTGCGATGATTATTCTGGAGGTACATGTGAAATAAGCGTCCCAATTCCCTCATGATTTGTTCACAGGGATTGAACTGTGGATTGTGAATTGAAGTGAGAATATGTCTTATCTTGTGATGTTCCATCCATCTTTTCCATTCTGCAGACATAAAGAGCATTCCATGGTCTGATATTATCTACTTTGGGATTCCCACATCTCAAAAATGTTGATGATCAAGGACCCATATAGTCTGTCTGGAATTAGCTTGCAGTACCAGGTAGACAGCCACAAACATGGATAAAATGTCATAGGCAACAATCAGATATTTCTTTTGATTAAACTGGGGTAGGGTCCATAAAAATCTATTGACAAACTGTTAGGCCGATATGCATATATGGGTCTCAACAGTCCCACACTTGATGTGTTAGGGGGTTTGGTTTTTGTGCACATGGTATATCCCTCAATGATGTTTAAGACACTCCTATACATTCTTGGCCAATAAAACCAATTGCCTATCCATCCTTTAGTTTTGCTTGCCCCACAATGTCTGTATTTTTCATGTATGTACCTGATTATCTGTTTCTGCATGACCGTCGGGAGAATGACTCATGTATATTCACCAATCTCTCATTTTGTGCTGCAAAGTCCATCTTTTAGGCAATATCATTTTCTTTCTTTCCATAGTGTGTTGTTTATAGGTCTAACTGTAGGTTGGTGGTGCAAATAATATATTATTTGTTTATATTCTGCATCCTTCTCTTGCAACTCCCTTAGCCTTTGCAAACTGCATTCTATCACCTTGTCTTTATGTATTTCTACCATTGCTATGTACACATTGTTACAATTTAAATGTTGTTGGTGTTCTATTGGGTAGCAACTTAAAGTATCTGCTGCTATATTGTTTTTGCCTGGTCAGTACTGTACACTATAATTGAATTCTTGCAAGGATAGGCTCCATTGGATCAGCCTATTATTTATGAGAAAACTATGATTGAGGAACTCAAGGCTTCTGTGGTCAGCGATTACTATCACCTGCAATCCTATTAAGTATTGCCTGAACTTCTTAAAGGCCCACATGATCGCTAAAGCCTCTCTCTTGGTTACTGTATAATTTTTCTCTGGCCCATTTAATAAATGACTTACAAAGAAAAGCACCCCATACATTCCATCATCTTGCACTGTGAATTTGAGCCCCATGTTAGGTGCCAATTGAACTACCTACCTTTTTTTTTGTAGTAATAAAATTAGAAATATATTTTTACTCTTCCCTCATTAACTAACTATTCTATCTCTAAAGGTTTCTAGTCTCTCAGGTGGAGTGAGCAATATCATTGGCATCAAGCTACCAATAATATAAACACTCTGCAATTAAATTAAAATACTGGCCAACCAAATACTTTATTTATTTTAAGGAGATCCCTTTAGGTGCCAGTTAATCACAGAGTAATTAACATGTTTGCTTGACCAGCAATGAATCTAGTACCTAAATTCCCAGCTAGCTCATCGACTTGTAGCTGTCTTAAAAATCTCTGCCCACTCTAAAATTCTATTTCTTATTAATAATAAAAATTACCGCATGAAACTTTGGCATCATTCAAAATCTTTATTTCAAAAGATACTACCTATTCTTTTAGTTTCAACTTAAATCACTTCTCAGTAACAATTAAATATTTCAATCCCCACTCTATTTCCATAAATTAAACAGATTATCTCATAATAAATGTGTATACTCCTCCTATTAACATAAATATTTCAATACTAATTTAACCCCTGCTCCCTTTTTTTAAAATAATCACTTTGTCTCATAATACAACCATGCACACTCTTTTCATTTAAATATTTTAATATATTTGAAATAAAATAAAAATACAAAAAATATTTAATTAAAATTCCCACATACACACAATAACTGAATAAAAGTTGGACAATGTAGCCAATATCATTTATACTCTGAAGATACTAGTTAATAAAAAGTTAAAAGTTAAAAGTTTTTGTTTACTTATCTACCACAGCTTAAAAATCAAGAATTGGAGAATAAGAAAGATGAATTTGAATTTGATTTGATGTGAGTATAACAAAATGTAGTTTCTGTAGAATGTTGGTTCCACCCAGTTAGTGCCAACTCCTCATAGATCTTGCCTTAATTTGTGATGTTATATGAGACTCATGGATCTCAGCATGAACACTCCACTGTTCCTTAGTTGCCTGTTTTAATAGCTTTTTTATTAATAATACAAATCTTATGGTATCTCTTTATTATTTAGATATTTATTTGCTGTAACTTTTTCCAAAAATTTTTCTTTCTTCATCTGTTACTATTAGATATCGATTATAATTCCATCATTTTTTAAAACTTTTTTTTCTTTCATATGTCAAACGCGTTGGCTGGGAAGCAAACCTGGGCCATCTGCTCGAAAGGCAGCTATGCTAACCACTAGTCCACCAACACTTGACAACTTGATTTGATTGCAAATTTTATTTAATTTAAAATTTTTGGAAATTTAAAAATGTAAAGGATTTTTTTGTTTTCTTTTTTTTTTTATTACTATACAATTTGTTGCATAGTATTTTTTTTTTTTTTTGAAGAAATACTTTTCCTTTCTATACGAAGATGGTATTTTACAGTTTAAGACTTATTTTTTTTATACCTTTTCTTTCTAATTCACACACATATAGTCTTATATCATTATTAATTCTTTTTATATTATTTTATAAAAATCTAGATATTCGATTTTTTCTTAATCCATTATTCTTAAAAATTTTCATAGTTCTTGATTTTTATATAAATTGTCTTTTCTCAGCAAGATATTTTTCTTGCACATCTTATTAATTTATTAGTTATCTTCTTATTGATTTTATTCAAGTATAAATTATTTTCATAATCTATTAATATTTTTAAATAATTTTCAAGTACTAATTTAATTTCACTTAGGTGGTCTAATGTTTAGGGATATCAATTGTGAATACTGTTTTTTTAAATAATTTTGGTCTAGTTTTGCATTGACATGGTATTATACATCTTATTTAAACAATGATCACTTCTTGTGTTGAATGTATCCAAAATTACTATCTTGAAATACTTTTTGTTAGTCAAAATATAAACCAATTTTACTGTACCTTCATTTGGATGCTTCCACAGCCATTTTGATTTAGCATTTTTTCCAAAAAAAAATCATAATTTACACTTTTTCTGGTAATTCTGCAAGACTGTGGCCTCTCTCATTTCTATCACTGTAATTAAATTTAATCACAACATTTTCAGCTTGTCAATCAATTATCAATTCTATAATTAATATTTCCCATGACATTTCTAAAATATTATTTGTTCTGATCATAATGACATCCATTATTTTGAAAATCTATGGGTAAAAAACTAGTTAGTTACTTTACTGTTATATTATTAATAATTTAATAAATAAGAATCAGTGATAAGTACTAATATTTGTGTTTTAAAATAATTCTGTGATTTCATATGTAAACATAAATAAACGATCTTTAAATAATCTCAATTCAGAGTAAACATTTTTTAGAATTTTGGCACAGAAAACCTGTTAAAAAACACAGTACACAATACTTATATGATAGACAAATGCTGGATAATAAGTATTTAATTTTTATATTTTTTGTTTACTCTTTAAGTAAGATTAATTACTGAATAATTAGATATCTGTATATAATATATATTTTATGTTTATTAATATGGATATAGTTTGTTTGCATAAAGAAGTGGTTTCTTTCTTCTTTATAATCTTAAGCTGAGTACACATTTGATTGAAGTTTATGATAATCTTAGTGAGTGCACTCAGCTTTAGATTATAAAAAAGAAAGAAACTATTTCATTATGCATTAAGAAAATTTGAAATACCGATGAAGAAAAAATCAATCTTATCTTATATAATTAATACTTACATAAGGCTATACTTTAGTATATGTGCCTTATGTGCTTAATTTTACTACAAGAGAGACCTCTACAAATCTTAACACAAGATTCAACTTTATAAAGATAAGAGCAGCCACTCTTATCTTCAACCTATTTTTCTAATTATATAAGCAAATCTAAAGCATTTTCATTTGTGAGTGTGAAGCTAATAAATTCTTTACTAAGTAATATAATATAATGCTACATTAGTAATTATAAATAAAATAGAAATTTATATAACATTGCAATACTAGCCAAAAAAAAAAAATATTAAAATTCTTCCTCAACCATGGTTTCATCTATTAATAAATAGACCTTTTCAAGTAAAATTCAACTAAACATATCATGTTTAGTTGAATTTCATTTTAAAATATCTATTTATTAATAGATGAAACCATGATTGTGGAAAAATTTTAATGATTTTTTTTTTTGGTGAGTATTGTACTGTTATATGAGTTTTTATTTTATATTCTATAATAGACATTTAATTGGTGCAGGTATTAAATTTATTTTGAGAAATCCCTGTGATGAAATCAAAAATATTTTAAGATTTTTTTCACCATTAAAAAAAGCCTTTAACATGTTCATCATAGAAATTCATTCTATTATGCAGGGGGGAAAGTAGAAGAAAACATTAACCATTGTGGTGAAAAGGAAAAATAAAACATTATAAATTTATTATGACCACCATTAAAAAGAGTCTTAGTTATTGCATATCATTGTTTCTCATATGCTAAATTAGATTTATATCGTATTCCAATTTTAAAAACCTACATTTCTGTTTTAATCCAACATCATATTGATTGTATTTCTTATCTTGATTTTAGATACCATTGACAAATAAAAAGAAAAGAACACTATGCTAAATGTGATTTTGCATCCAGATATTAATTCTCAAAGAAAAAACTATCTTCATTTATATTGATTTCACAACAACTACCAAACATAGTACAAAAGCTTTCATTCTCTAAATCCTCTGAATTTAATATTGGAATATAAGCATCAATAAAATGAATACTGCTACTATTTTACAATAAATTTTAATATTATCAGCCTTTTATTTATGTACCTATTAATGCCTAGAATAAAATATATCAAGTTAAATCTCACAGTGAATCCAACTTTATGAAGTTTTTTTCCTTCTATAATTCTACTGTTAATCAACTCCTTTACATTGCACTTTCTTTTTGACTGCTATTTGGTTTATATTTCCAATTTTAATTTTAATGAAAAAACATTTATCCTTCATATACTTTTTTAATTTTAAAATTATTTTTTTAAAAATTAAAAAGAAATATTTTAAAATAATCCTTCAACTTTGCAAATATATAAAAACAATAATAATAAATTGAAATATTTAATCAGAACAGTAGCTTTTATTATTTCAATCTTAAAAATAAAAATGTACTTGGAATAAAATAAAATTTATTTAAACTCCATTTCTAACATTAAAATGATTTTTTATAAAAAAAAAAAAAAAAATGCATAAAGCAATAAAATTATGTTTTAAATTTAAAATTTCACTGATGAAAAATAATAGCTACAATAGTTATAGAGGCATTTCCTTTTCAGCCTATCAAATTTCTGCTTCACATGATTACATTTTGCTTAATTGTATTTCTAAAACCCAAATATTTCCAAATAAAATCTGAATTTAAACATCATTTTATTAAAAAATGAATATTTCAACAAATATTTTGCAGAAATAATCATAAACATAACAAAATGTAAAA
The DNA here is from genome assembly GCA_028023455.1 of Epiperipatus broadwayi. NCBI lineage: Eukaryota > Metazoa > Onychophora > Udeonychophora > Euonychophora > Peripatidae > Epiperipatus > Epiperipatus broadwayi. The sequence goes on from JAQFVV010000018.1 coordinate 4,491,109, forward strand.
TATATATAACTTTCATTTTCAAGATTTAAATATAAGTTGACTCATGCAAGCACAGTATTTAGTTTGAAAACGAAGAAACTGTGCTTAAAAGCTAACTCCAGGTCTTTTGTATTAGGCTCACTGACTGATTAACATCTAGACATTTTTTAAAAATAATAAATCAATTTATATGTTTAATTTTAGTTTTCATTGTCAAAAAATAAGTTATTCTAGGTTAATTGCAGTGTTACATAACAATTTCTCACAGTTAAATGTATATCAAGCAGAACAATTAAATTTTCTTCACAGAAAACTGAATTTAATTAACAACAACTTTATAAATCACAAATCTTGACTTTTTATATACAAAGTCTGTCTTACATTTGGTCTTTATACATACTCATCAAGCATATTTAATCATGTCTTATATTTATATGTATTTTTATTATCATCTAACATTCTATTCTTTCATCATTATGATTATTCCTACAGCAAACATATAAAATATAACAGCAATTGAGATCTAGCCATATTTTGAAAAGCAAAGCATTATAGGTCATCTTTTCTAGGTCATTATACATTTATGGAAGTCAAAAAAAATCTTTAAATAAGGCTACCCAAATTCCAGCACTTGATGGATAAAAAAATGCCTTATTATAAATTTACTGTTTTATTCCAAACTATAATTGACAATTTCCAGTGTGTGTCAAACTTGAATCCATCATTGTGTTTGCAACCCAATACTTTATATAATTGTATTTGTTGATGTACAAAAAAAAAAAAGGAATGAGATCACAAATTTGCTGTGCTTATAAATAATGGGTAAAAATGTAGTTACATAAACACATCTTATTGTCACTGCTAGAGTCAAATGATGACTGATTTCATGAGAAAGTTATAATGACTATAAAACACATAATTCTGCATTACTATACTAGGCTCAAAACAAAAAAGAAATCATAGATAGGGGGGAGAGAAAAGACAGATAATTTTGTAACTTGCCTTTATAAAGCCAATGTCATATTCGTCAATGTAGAAAAAGATACTCTTAAAATCTTTGTTTATTTAGTAATCACAATTAATTATTTCTCCATCACCGATTTTATACACATTAGTGACTTCAGACTATCCATTTTATCCATTAATATAAGAATATTGTAGTCAATAAAACAGAGTGAAGAAAATGAATAATTGTTTATTTAGACCAGAATATAACTACTCAAATAAATTCATTAAAAAAAAATTTATCCGAATTGCTTAATATTTTAAATATTTACGTTCTTACAATTACAAATATATATATATTTTAATCAAGTTGACTTATTTCTTTGACTCATTAGTTTTGAAAAATAGAAGTAAACAAAAAAGTATACTGGAATTTTTTTACTAGATACTCCAAAATATAAACATCTTTGAAAAAGACCTAATTTGACGTGGATACTGAAATCGAAAGATTTATTGCTTTATTATACTAAATTTTGGAAAAATATTGTTAAATCTTGCTATTGGTAATAATATATATTAAAATCTATAATGAAAAATTTAATTTTAATTTTTCAGATTTTAACCGATGACCAAATGTAACTAAAATAAGTTTTGTAATTCATTATATTTTTTAATGATTTTTTTTTTTCCTTGAGTTATTATTCATAATTAAATTAATGTAATTACGTTTAACGCGCATTCAGTCTGGTCCTACTGCTCATTTACTGAAACAAATATAATTAGTGTCTGTAATTATTCATGTAAATTAGATTTCTTTAAAAAAAAGTTACAAAGTCAATTTAAAACATTTTTTTATTATTAATAATTTAATAGTCATAAAATTGCTTTTGAATATCACTGATTCTCAGTGTTTATTTATTATTTGAATTTCTCAATGATATTTAAAGACTTAAACAGCCGAATCAAACTATTTTGATTTTATAAAAACAGGCAAAACTCACTATACGTATTGCCATACACAGCAAGTTAGAGTAATCAATGGATGCCAGAAGCCTTGTGCATAAAGTCCCCATCTAGTGACTACTCATCCAATATCCCCAGACTAGTTGTGATAGAAGAGAGATGTGTTTCGTCTAAATATTTACTTTGTATAGATAAACATGAAATCAGTATAGTTTATATATTTAACTACCAGAGAGTCGAGAATTATAAATGAAAAAATTAGGAATATTTGATGCCATATTTTTGTACATATTTTATGCAAGAGAATTTTAATTTAGTAGTTATAGCGTCTACGTTTTCTGCCAAATATATAGACAAATAATTTGCATCATTGTAAAATCCAGTTGCATCTTCCTTTGTAATCTTACAAAATGAAACATTTTATAGAAAAAAAATTAATAAAATAAACAGATTGTGTAAAGGTATGTGTTAAAAAGTAAAAATACGTAAGAGGATAAATAAGAATGGAAGACTTTACAGCATCTTACTCTTGGCAAGCCTATAAGTATTTCCTTATTCTTTACGTTCCATCATAAAAGGCTGATGAAGATGCTATATCATGTAATGGAATAGTTATTGAAATGGATATTACTTTTTTATATGAATCTTATTTATAAAAGAAAGACTAATGCGATTAAAAATTTTTGGGAGTCATGGATAAGATTGCAATCTGATATTTTAATGATGAAGTCATGAGACGGCTTAACTTACCTATTTTGATTTGTAAAATATAGACATAAGTAGAATTTAAATTTATATTGTTAAAAAAAAAAATTAATTAATTAATGTACATTATTAGTAGGAGTTCATTATTTATTATATTTATAAATAAGTGTGAGTATAAGGAGGGATTAAAATAAAAAGTTCAAGATTATATATATATAAAGTCCAATAAACCAAAACTACAAAAAGATAAAAAGGGATTTGAATGGAAATCAATATTTTTATCCAATTATTTATCTTTCAATTAGTGTTTATATCCATTATTACTTATTGGTTAGACTCGGCAAGAAGAAGATAATTTCAAAGATATGTATGCGTTTTACTACCCTTTGATGTCTCTTTAGATTTTTTTATTAAGTGTTTTGCATAAAAATATAATATAATCAACTATTTTAAAAGAAGATGGATTGTTTAAAAATATTTTAAAAAACAAAAAATAAATTTATCGATATGCTATTACATAACTATTACACATTTCAATGGAAAGATATTCGTATTAAGTATAAAATATATTTTTTTCTTAATAGAATTAAAGCATCTGCAATGTAATAACAATTAATAATTTTAAAATAATTGTAATACTACTAATCCAGACAATATTAAAAGGTTTACTATTAAATTAGCAATATTGTCTTATTTAAATAAATAGCTCTTTAAAAAACAAAAATAAATTTATCTATAAAAATTTTTGTTTTAATATGAATATTTAAAGTAATGAATGGTTTATTAATTGAACTGTTTTGAATTACAACTCTTTTATTTTACTTATAAATCTTATAGCTTGATTGATAACAATCACATAACTTGAAACGTCTTGCGATATTTAATCGCAATCTTTTAACTCTCTTTTTTTTTAGAATTAGAATTTTGATATTAAATAAATTATTTTCAGGTACATATTATTCCCAGAGAAAATACAAACGAATTTTATAATAATGTTTAACATTTCTATCTGTTCAAATTATATAAAAATTTAGCTTTAAAACTGGCACAAGTTAAGTATCCAGTTAAAATTCTAATGAATAAAAAAATGCACAAAATTGTGTTAGTAAATGTTTCTAATGTTTTTTTTTATATGCCATGTTAAATTTTGTTCCTCAATAGTTAATTAATTATAACAAGAAAAATAACCAAAATGACCAAACAGATTTTTTCCCATATATTTTACCTCCACTTTCATCCTAATTCAAACTTCAATGTAGAAACTGCATGATAAATGAAATACATCTGGGTCTCATTTTATGCCAGTTATTTTAATGCGATTTTGAAGTTATGTGATTCATGTTTCTTCTTAATATTTTTTATATTTCACTATATTTATTAGATATTAAAATATTTAAATTATTAATAACTTATTTTGACTTGAAATACTTTTTTTCCCAAAAATATAACGTTATATTAGCAGCTAACGTAAATATGACCTTAAGCTATATTTAGAATAAACAACTTACTTATACTAATGAGTAAATAATAATAATAGATTTATACTTACATATAAAAATATTTTATATTGCAATAAATATTCAAAAATTTTAAACTTGTAAAATGTATTTTGTTTGGTATAACAGAAATAAATAATGTAGATTTTTAAAATAAGTAATGAAGATTTTATTGATTTTATAAACTGAAAATAATATTTTAATGATAATGTATAATCTTTTTGTTTTGATTGCAATCCTCATTTTTTTTAATATAGAAACAAAATGTGAACATTTTTTATTTCAGTAATAAAAATCAGTTGTCAACAGAAAACCTTTAACACAGCACAAGATTGAAATTGGCACTAGTTGTGAAAATGGGATGGAGCAGAATATGGTAAAAATTAGAGTGGTGAACGGAAAATAAAGTGGCTAACAAGTTTCTCTGGGAATAATTGCTGAGAGATTCTCCACTTTGTTCAAGAAGAAACTACATCACATCGATGAATCTGATTTCTTACCAGTTTACAAATGAACTGCACATTCGAAAATGGTGATAATGATTAAAATACGCATGAAAAAATGTCAAATTAAACACTGTAGTTAATAAAAAAAAGTAAAAAAGGTTGTCTTGTACCAAATTTTTTCAAATATTTGATATTTTTTATTAGTCATACTTTATTTCCTTATTTTTTTAATGTGAATTTTAAAGTAATTTTTCTTTGTTGCTTTGCTTTTATGCAAATTCTGAAAATTACAGACCCTACCCCCCCCCCCTTTTTTTTTTCAAGGTAAGTTAATGCAGGGTTTTCTGTGGAACCTATCTACCGCATAAAACAAGACCCAGGTGTATATAAAAATAATTAAATTATATTGTATATAATAATAAAATGTAAATCAGTATATAAAGTACATGTAAAATAATCATCACTTATAAAATCAACACAAACACCATCCCACGTTTGGATAACTTTGACATGTACCTCTATCTTTACTGCTGTTTTCCAGTTAAATATATCAAAAGTTTATATATATATATATTATAACACCCACCGACATACCCGTTTGTTACAATATATATATATATATATATATCAGATGCACACATTTAATAGAACAAAGATATAAAAGACTACTTATCAATAATACATAGTTGCCTTAATCTTTAAGAATTAGTGAGAATTTTTAATGGAGATGAAAATACTGTATTCATTTGATATTTGTATAAAATAATTTTGTTGTTGATTTATCATTACTGTATAAACCTTAAACATAATTAAAAACAAATATTAGATTTAATGTCTGTAACATTCTTGCGTTTCAGCTTTTAGAATTGATATTAAAAATAGTATATTTTTAACTCCTAACAGTATGTGTTTTTTAAGTTATCCATATACATGCATAATTATTATGTAGATTTAACTTTTTTAATTCTTTAGCCTGAATTTGTTGTACATTATTTTGTAATGGATTAAAACTTAACCAAAAACACTTGAAGATGTTTCCTAAAATAAAACAATTAATAAAAAAAAAATCAAATGTTTTATTACTTGGAAATTTATAAATTCATGCATGATGGTTACAGACTGAGCTGTGAACCATGGATCTCAAGCTTTAAAATGTGCTCCTCTACCACTGCACAAAACCACACAAGTAAGTAGTTCAATAAGACAAAAGGGAGAAATCTCTGTCATATATGCTTGATAATAATGTAAAAATATATCTGAGAAATTTGAGAAATTATTTTATCTTTAAAGAATTCAAATAGTTTTATAAATCTAGTATTATAATTAAATTCATAATATTGTGCAGCAATTTTTCACATTCTGAAATTTTCATATTCATGATTTTAATTATCAACAATTAAAAAAAAAACAATTTATCCAAAACACTTTTAACACTTTTAGCAAAAGGCTTTTATTGTGCATATACGGTTTTGCTAAAAAGTGTTAAAAGTGCTTTGGATAAATTGTATTTATATAAGATGTTGCAGCAAAATAAAGAGTGATTTTGGTAAAAAAAAAAAAATTAAAAAAATACTTATTACAATTTGATTTATTTATAAATAACTTTATTGAAAAACCATAGGTAATAATGATACAATTGTAAATCAAAAATAATACTTATCCATGTTACTCAGGCAACCAGATGTTCTGATGTGGTCACTGGTGTTGTTTAATCCAGCTTAATCAGTCTCCACATGTTGTCAAATAAGAATCTGGATGAGATGATTCTGTCCTTATGGCAAAATTCCTTTAGCTTGGAAATGAATGTGTCTTCAGGCTTAGGATGAGGAATGGTAAACTTGTTGTGACATCTGGCCACCCAGGTGGATTCTTGTGGTGATGTAATCCCTGGACAGGAAGAAGCTCTTGATATTTAAGATTTTGTTTAGGGAAATGTGGCAGAGTTCTGATTTTGTCATATTCTGGGCAATCATTTATCATGTGATCAAAGGTTTCACAGGTTCTATGGCAGTTGTGACACATAGGATCTATGTTTTTGAGGAATCTCCTGTAGTGCAGGAACCAGTTCATCTGGAGAGAATTCAGGTTGATTTTCACAAGAAAATCCAGGAACCTTGGCTCCAGCTTGAGATGCCTGAAAAACCTGGTGACCACCTGATTGTTACCACTGAGGTAAGGAATGGTAGAGTTTTGTGTGTGAAATAGTAGGTTATGAACATCCCAAATAGAGATTTTCTGTCTGAATACTAGGGTTGAATGGCCATTGTGAGTGAGAAGGTAGCCAAGTATCTGATTTAACCAGCTTATCTACAAAGGTGGAGATCTGTCTTATGGAAGGACTGGTTGTTTTGTCACAATCTGGGGAAATTTCTTTTGGAGTATGTGGATCAGAGAGTGGCACTTTTGGTAGTATATTGAAAAGTTGCATGCAATGACATACCATTATTTTTCCTATATCACTGCATGCATTCAATTCCTATGGCCACTGTTTTACCATTCCATAAAAGCCATGCAAAGATTCGGTTGATTTTGGTGTTGAAAGTCTTTGTCATGTTAATTATGGGTAGATAGTAGCTATTCTTTGCCATTACCTTGATATTGAAAAGAGAGATTTTCCCTTGCAGCAATAAATAAACCTTGGCAAGGTTTTTAACTGTGTTGGTAGCAGCTTCAATGATGGAATTCTGTATTTGTATCAACATGGCTTGTGGTGACTTGTATATGGGGAACCCCTGGGGAACCCAAAAAGCTTTGGGGGTCTGCTGAGAAAGGCGATGAGATCTTCTTGCTGGTGTTGATTTTCCAGGTGGATGACTTGTTAAGGTTGAAGGAAAGTTTGGAGGATTCAGAAATTTTTTTGATTATTTGGATGAGGGGTTTTAGATATTTTTGGGAGGGTAGGGTGACAAGTACATCATCCATGTAGGCAAATGTTTTACAGTGTTTCTTCAGCTGGGGTACATAGATTCCTGGAAGTCCTGCCTCAATCTGTTTAAGAAGGGGGTTTAAGTAGAGGATAAATAAGAGACTACTAAGTGGAGATCCTTGGGGTATGGATCTTGAAGGAATAAAACCATCTGTAAAGAAACCATTCAGGAAAATGTGGACCAATCTGTTATTTAATAGATTGTCCAATATCTGAATGATCTGAGTAGAAATGTCTAGTGCTGAAAGGCAATTGAGCAGGATGTTGACATCTACTGAATCAAATGCCTCAGAGATGTCTAGCTGAATGGAAATGGGTTTGTATAGATTCTTGGATCTGATATGATCACAGAGGATTTTTACCTCCCTGATTGCAGAAAGTGTGGATGAGCCCTTCTTTGTGAATTGCAACTGGGATATGTTGTCCAGAATAACATCTTGTATTTTTTCCTTAATCACACCTTCAATGACCTTAAACAGAATTGGGGTCATGGAGATTGGTCTTATGCTAGATAGAGCAGATGGGTCCCAGTTTTTCTTAAGGAAGGGGACCATCACTATGGGATAAAGTTTAGGGATAGTTCTTTTGCTGTTTGCAAGATGGTTAATTAGTTTTAACACTATGGGAGCCGTGAAATTCTCAAGGTGCATAAGTATAAACTTTGGGATGCCGTGTAGTCCTGGATGGACATTGGGAGGCAGAGCAGCCAAGCGGTTTTTGATGTTTGATATTGTTATTCCATGTTCATTGTTTTGTGATGTCTCATGCCACTGATTTGTGGGGTAGGGAACAGAGTTTGACAGGTGGTTTTTGAAATATGACTCTATTTGGATGAGCATTTGGTTGCCAGAGATATATCTACCACCGATGAGGAGGGACAAAGGAGTTTTTTGTTTCTTCTTTGCCCACAGAGCCTATCTGAAATAGCCACATGTCCAGCAGTGTTGGCCAGGTAAGTATAACCTAGCATTCTTTGTTGCTATTATTTCAGCAATTGCAACTTGTTTCTGCTTATACTGTGTTTTAAGTAATAAGAGATTGTCTATAGTACCATCACTTGAGAAATTTTTAATCCTATGGTGTAGCAGATCAAGCTCATTCATAAGGGTTGTTGACCCTTTATGTTTTTTGGTGTGCTGCATGATTGCAGTTTGGAGGCTGCCTGTGAAGGTGAACCAGGCCTCCTCTGGATTTATGTTTAGAATGTTAAATTTTTTTTAAAGAGTATGTAGGCATCTGAGAAAACAGCTTCCATGGCAGCAGCTTTAGTTATAATTCTGATTGTTTTATTGAAGTCTATGGGAGTATAGTAGTCCAGATCCAGAGATGCTATCAGGGCAAGATGGTCGGAAAAGGGAATGGGTTGAAGCTTGGCTTTCAGACCATAGTGCAGCTCTGAGGTGTAAAACATTAGATCAATCAGCATTCTAGAACTCTTCATATAGAATGAGTATGCATCCACAGGTAAAAAACCTCTGCCATTTATGAAACCCCTGGCTAAGAGATGAAGGTATTTCCATGTGAACACATCATATTGCAGGTTGAAGTCCCCAAGAGTATTGTAGGGTCTGTGTTGTTTGCAGTGATGAGATTTATGGTGTGGATTATTGTAGAATAGGTCAATGGGTTGTTCTGGCAGTATATGTAAATTGCAATGAATTCGCTTGATTGGTATATAAGCCTGATTGCAATGAGATTGGCATCATGGTAAAGCACTTTGTAGGAATAAGGTGGTTTACTGTTATTAATGATGACTCTTACCCCTCCAGCAGCTGATGTATTAGTAGACAGAAGAGTGAAGACCAGTTTTGTAAGTTTGTGTATTATGTGAGGGTTGGAGTTCAGGTGATATTTGGTCTCTCCTAAGAATAAAATATGAGGAGATGTAAGATGGAAAAAATGCCTAATCACATATAAACGGTCAGGAGAATTAATTCCCCTGATGTTGAGACCAATGATTTGGCACTTGCTCCTATCCATGAAGATTATTGCTGCTTGGTTTTATCACCAGTGGAATCTTTGATTGAGGGTTGGAATGGTCTTTGAGATCACTAAATTTTTGATCTGGCAAGGATGGCCTGTGAAAATCAGCTCAAATGAGCTCAGTTTTATTGTTGTGTGATTCATGACTGTAGAGGGTTCTTGGACGTGATTTGTAGCTTCCGCTTTTTTTTTTTTCAGAATAGAATTTACACTGCAGGAAATTTTATTTAGAAGCTTCAAACTTTCTTCACTAACAATTTTGATATCATCCATTTCAAATAAATACATCTTTATTTATATGTTTCAAGAAGATTTTCTTGTTGAAGAGAACATTTAAATATATCCAAAAACATATTTTTTAACGAAAACATATGAAAATTAGATATTAATAAAAAAGCATTTTAATTTTTTAATTTTTATACCAAGATTAAACTACTTATGACCACTTTCTCATTATATATCTATTTTTTAAAACAATTAAAACTCTGCTGAAAATGGAATTTACTCTTTTAATTTTGTATAGATTTTTTAAGTATGCTGTATTAATTTATTTTATAAACAACAATTTATTTTTCTGCACTATGATCTACTACAGCAAATGCTTCTACTAAAAATAAATTATTCAATAAGCACTTCTTCTCACTAAATTGAAATTTGAACAACTATTAATTTTTCCAACAAATGTTAGAGTGAGAGACATCTATTTTTCATTTTGTAAGACTTACTTCATCTTTAACTATGAAAAATGTAAGTATTACTGCATATATCAATGACAATTTCAGCCATGGTCTAAAAAGTAGAGTTAGAAAGCCTATTTAACATTATCATCAATAAAGTGGCAAAACTATCAACAAAAAAGATGTAGCATACATGAGTGCAAAATATTTCAGTATCTTTCTCTTTTATATAAAGTGTCGGTGCTTGTCTTATAGATAAAGACGCCATTCGATGGCACCGTTTTCATGCTAAAACTATAAAATATGAACATTCACAGGCCTTTGATTTCAATCATTTTGATGTGTTTTTTTTTTGTAATGCGAAAATAAAAACAAAACAAAATCTTTTTTTTTTTTAAATATTATTTTTATTAATGTATACAAATTAAATTATAATAATAAATGTAAAATAAAATAAACAAATTACAATTTGATTCGTGTTTTTTATTTTGCTTTATTAGAAAAATCAATTTTCTATTGTATATTTTTTTACTGGGGTTACAACTTTACCACTATTTTTACTTCATATAGAATGACAACAAAAAGTAAAAGTTGTTACGGTTAGGTTTAGGATTAGTTTTAGGGTTAGATTTAGAGTTAGTTTTAGGGTTATGTTTAGGTTTAGTGTTCTGTTGTTTGTAATGCTAAAATAAAAAATATCAAAATTGTATTTTTGTAAATATTTTTTTTAGTAACATCTATAAAATAAATGATAACATACTATATTCAACCAAGTATAACCATAGTCAGAGAAAAGAAAGAAAGTAAAACTTTTTTAAACAACAACAAAAATATCTTCTTTACTTATTAATCATGTTTATAATTTTATGAAATTTACAAAAAAAAACATGCATAATTGTACTTTTCTTACTGGATATTTTTGTGTTACCACAGTTTTTTACTTCAAAAATATAAACACAGTAGAATATTGTTTGTCTCGTGGAATGTTACTACCAGTACATTACTTGATGTGTTATCTAATTCCAACTCACTTTACACATATATCTTGTCAACATTTTCCCAATTCAAACTTCAATACAGTATGGTGTAAAAAGTCTGATAATTATTACTTTACAAAATCTGAACATTTCAATACTTTAAAATAAAAAAAATCCAATGAAAACAACATTTCCATCCAATTCAAAAAAATGCATCCTCTCACCAAGCCATAACCATTTTATAAACTGTGCGAATTTGGAAAATGTATTTGCTGTGATGCAACATACATGCTATACTGCAACATGATATAGTGGCCTGCAATCTGTAGCACAACAAAAAAGTTGTATTATAGAAAATGCGGGTTCGAACGTGTCAGCTGTGGAAATGGCATTTTATGTGTTTTAGTGTGAAAATGGCACCATAGAGCAGCGTCTTTAGCTATAAGACTAGAACCAAAGTGTCAAACATTTTTGGTAAATATTATAAAGCTTAGTTACTTAATTTATTTTGTGCATTTGTTTGCTGCCATTAAAAAAAATAATTTTTAAATAAAAGTAAAAGTTCTAAATATTAAATATCTAAATCAATAAAAAATGTTGTATGAATTTTTTATTTATTTTCTTATTAGAGTAAGTCTATTTATACTTTAAAAAGTTTTATTTAGCATTCAATATAAACCAGGAAAATAGAATTAGTAGTACCAAAGAAACAAATAATTTTTCAGTGAAAAAATTTTAAATATAAAATAGCTGCATTAATAATCTATATTTATAATCTTTGTTTATATAAATCAGTTTGTGCTTTTAAAAGCTCATTTTTAATTTATACTAAAACTAAGGAAAATAGAGCTACAAGCATTAAGACAAAAAATAATTTCCAAAAAAAACCGAAATTCTGTATATGAAATGCTTAAATCAACAATCTGTGATTTTTTATTAGCAAGCTTATGTATATTTTTTATATTATGCTTTCAAAGTTTAATTTTAATTACTTAAATTCTTGTTAAAGTTTAATTTTATTTTGTTTCAAGTTGAAATTTAAGAAATTTTTATGTAAATCTTTGTGCTGAATAGCAACTTTGCTTTAATAGGAGTTGCGTTAGAAATGAAATTCTGGGATGAATTAATTTCTCTGTTGAAGACGCCATTGTATTTTGTATGTACAAAATTTGTTAAAAAGTAATAATTAAAATAAATGGCTAATTTTCACCATCATTAGTTTTATTTAAAAATTTTAAAATAAAATTGAATTGAATTCATTAAACTAAGAATTTTTTTTCTCTCTTAAATCATAAACTAAAAACAAATAATAAACAAATAGATAACTATAAACTAGTATGAAACCTTTTTTTTTTAATTTTAAAGTGTGTGTATAGTATTTATACGTGTTTTAATCAATATATATATATATATGAGTGATTAATATGTGTGTGAATGTCATTAAAATACATCTTTTATATGGCTTACTATAATCTGTGAATTTCAATAACTCTTATGTTGTGGATACAAATGGAATACTATGTAAAACTCTAGGTTAAAACTAAAATTGATCTATCTAAAAATATCTGCAAGTAATACTATCCAGATTTAAAGATTTATATATTAATTTATTTTGGCTAAATTTTATTGAAAATTTTGTTTTTTATTTTTCTCAAACTATTTTAGATACTGATACACACATACATATATATAATTATTAACAACCAGTCAACACTTAAACAATCCCAGTATCAATGACAATCAACAAACTCAAACTATTGTCAAGGCAACTTCTTTTTAATTCTATATATATATGAAATTAAACTAGCTATTAATGCTGTACTGAAATTCAAATGTAGAAATATGAACTATATCTACTAATACTTAATTTCAGTAGAAGTATCTTTGTCAAAGTGCAATTTCTTATCACATTGTTGCAAAAAATGTTAAAATATTACAAAATTTGAATTTTGAAATATTTAAGATCTTGCAGATGTATGAAAGAAGTTGATCTTTTTTAGTTACTTCTTTAAGACTGTGTTTGGTACAGGTAATACTGCTAAAATTAATAACACTGCTAAAATTAGTTATCAGTAACTATAATTTATATATATATATATATATATATATATATATATATATATATATATATATATTGTAACAGTTGGTGGAATATACCCAGATGTCCCGGTCCGAAAATACATCTGCATACATCTCTCAACTTCAACAATCATCTAGTTTGACCACAATATATAATCAACTTACATCAAATCTAAAAATGCTGGTACACCTATCTTTCATATCCTAAAGTTGATAGTGCCAAATGTAATGGTCTGGTCCATCCACATATATAAGGGAAAGAGAGCAAGGTCGCATATAATTACTGTTGGACCTAGGGTTTCATGTAGGATGCTAGAGATAATGCAATGAAGTACCTGACTCATGATTACATCTATCTTTAATAGACTAGCCTAAGCATTATCTATCAAATTTATATGTAATTTAAATCAATTCATCTAACATCTGACCACTCTTTTTTGAAACCATTGCCTCAGATATTTGAACTCAGGAAGAATTCGCATTGACTCTCTTAACAGGGATGTACCTATGCAGATTGTTAATCAACATCTAAAATAACACATCCTATCTATTAGAAAGAAATAATCTTTATTTAACAATTTTCTTTCATGCTCATCAAACAATAATGTATGTGTGTGCATGTGTAAACATTGGTTACTAGATTGAATGTAAATGCTGGATTGAATGTATATGCTGGATAAACAAAACTACAGAGACCTTGTCAATTAAAAAAACTTCATAATATTTATTTACAAATATATATATATATATATATATATATATATATATATATATATATATATATATATATATATATATATATTGTAACATTTTCTGTCTTGCTAGGCCTCTATATGCATATAAACTGCGTGAGTTGATCAAGTTATGTCAAAAAGAAGAAAGTTGTATTTCTATTTATAAAAAAAAACATAACTATATTTCCTGATCAACTCAGCCTAGAATTCTTACGATTACAATTGTGAGCTGAATCAGCTTTTAATTTATAAATGAAGGTGCCAGAATCAATTAGACACACTGATTCTGCGTCAAACATATCGTAACTCATAAATTAAAAAAAAAAATGCTTTTGTAAAATAAGTGGTATTATATTTTTACCATAAATTGGAATTATTCCCTAAATATTATTATTATTGGAACTTATTAAACATATTGGGAAAGGTAAATTATACTTTTAAATCTCACTAAACTAATAATAAATTTAATAATAAACACTAATAATTATTATTAATAATGCACAATGAAAAAGGTTGATAAAAGTAAAATCTCTTTTATTTTAACAAACTAAAAACATTTTAAAGTTAAATTAAGAATTAAATAAACTGGAGAGAACACACACACATTAATCCAAACATGAATACATTAATAAAAAACAAGTTTCAAAATTAAAAAAGTTCTTGGATAAATAAAAATCTCTTGAACAGAAAAATAAAAGTCTCTTGAACAGAAAAATTAAAGTCTCTATTGGGGTCCTATTATACGTATATTTTTACGAGTTATTTGCAAAATGGTTTGTCGACAATTTAGTCACAATCAAGAATAATAAAGAGTCATAGCTTACCGGTAAGTTTAGTGAAAAAGTTGTAGCTTACTATGCATAGTTTTTTGTGTTAGAATGAGCTCGGTCATTAATTATTAGTTGATCTTGTGGTCTATTCTGCTAATTGGTCATGAAGACTTTTCTGGTGTACATCTTCAGGCATGATGTTCACAGAAGCTTCATTCACTCTGACATGCCGAATTACTTCAGCGTAGAGTGATCCTGGATATATTCTTGTTATCCAGGACTAACTATAGAGAAACAAATGAAACAAGACACTGATCAAAACTGGCCTTGTCCTTTTATACTAGAGGTCCAGTTTTCAGACTTCTGCACACATTTTTTGTTTATCAAAAATTATATGCTGATAATGTACATTCTTTATAATTTTTAAATTACAAAGTTCTCTTTTTTAGCAAATCCTTCAGCCATCTTTAATTAGCTAAAATATTTTTTTTTAGCTTATCTTTTTACTTTTGGAATTCTTTTGTTCTCTCCAACTTTTATTTTTAACTACATAAAAAAAATATGAATGACAATTTTACCTTTCACTGTACGTTTTCAAAAAAAATTATACTAACAAAAAAAATTAAGTTTACTTTTTTTTTTTAGCTTTTACCAAATGCCAATATATTTGTACCATATATAAATAAACAGGACTATATATATAAAACATAAAACAAATGATTAATCACTGTAGAAAAGAAAATTCAAAAAAAATATTTACAAGTACAAATAAATTATTTGGATGTATCTCTCTGTACTTGTAGTTTTTATGTCTATGATGAGTATCTATCATTTTATTAATTCAACAGTTTAAAACTATTTACCCTTATTTCCCATGCTGACACCCATAATATAGACATCTATACATCCAAAATAATGAAAAAGTTATTAATTAAAAGTGAGATTGCTAACTCAATGAAAATTTAAATGCAACTCCAGATACAGTATGCAGTTTTAAGAGTGGTAAAATATAATAATAAAACAACACATGATATGATAGATCAGAAAAATATAAAGAATATTAATTTAAAAGCATTAATCATTCATTCATTATAAAGGTCTTAAGAATAATATAATTAGTCATGTCATGTTGTGGCATTGGTTATTTCAGTGACTTTAAAAGAGTTACTTTTAAATATTCTATTTGAGCACTCAATTTCATATTCATAGCTGAGAATCAAGTATTTTGGTAGAAAATAAATCATCTAAATTTTATTAAAAACAAAAAGAAAAAGACTTCAACCTTCTCCCCCTACTTTCTTGATATTTTCCTATTTTGGACTTTTCCATGTTGAATTATCATTAGTACTTCCCAAATCTAAGATTGAGATAATAAACAAAAAATAAAAATACAAATCTATACAAAAAAAAATAAAACATAATTTTACAATATTTTATGAATCGATATGATTAGGCATAATTATTTTTTAGAGTTCTTATATGAAGTTTCTATAATTTATGCATTTTTATATAGATATTGAGAACTCCTGATTGATTCTGTATATCACATTCTGAATTTATTTAAGTTGGCAGTGGGTAGTTTTATGTTACACCTCATGTAGATTTTCATCTTGTATAGATCCAGCTTATCAGCCACTTAAATTGTAGACAGTTAAATATTAATTTTCACTTGGCCATAATGGATAAAAAAATGCTCCACCCAAAGACAATTAATTGTTCTAACCAATGTATGTCATATTTTAACTATATACACAGGTTTATATAAATATATATGTGGTTTGCATTTAATAAAAATATATTTATAGACAGAAGCTATTTACTGTTTGTACTATTGGCTATATAAACATAAACTTTAAACTGAACAAACTGTTCTAGTTTCTTTTTTAGTTTCTTTTTTAAAAAAAAGTCATAATATTTTTTTTCAAATTTAAATTGATAAATTATTTTAACTTATCTGACTTTTCATGTCAAAATGCAAAAAAAAAAGAAGAATGATGTTTAATTGTTTTCTTTTTTATAGGGCATTATTCCCATTGTTTAAATCTAGCATTCCTATTGTTGTATTTTTTAAAATATTTTTATTATCAATTCATTTTTAAAAAATAAAATAAATAACAGAATATTAATATATTATTATTATTATTCAGACATCATATATAGTAATTTAAAGTGACGGTTCCATCTTCATGCTTTACTTGCCAGTACTTTAGATTTTCTCATATATAAGCATTTGAGTCATAGGAATAAGAGGATTCCTTTTATTCCTGCATAAGTACTATATCTTGTATTGGTGAGAAAGTATTCATTTATTATTAACACTCGCAAAGCATATGCACAATTAGCTTAAAAAGGCTGATATTTGAATATATACAATTGTAAACATATGCTATATAAAATAAATGCTTATTTACATATGATTAAGTTTTAGTTGGAATGATGCTTAGTATATTCTAGACATTCACCCACATCGTTCATTCAGACATTGTCCTCATGCTTTACTTGCCAGTACTTTAGATTTGCTCATAGATAAGCATTTGAGTCATAGGAATATGAGGATTCTTTTTATTCCTGCATAAATACTATATCTTGTATTGGTGAGAAAGTATTCATTTATTATTAACACTCACAAAGCATATGCATAATTAGCTTAAAAAGGCTGATATTTGAATGTACTATTATTATTATTATTATTATTATTATTATTATTATTATTATTATTATTATTATTATTATTATTATTATTATTATTATTATTATTATTATTATTATTATTATTATTATTATTATTATTATTATTATTATTATTATTATTATTATTATTATTATTATTATCTCTCCCATATTCAGTTAGTTTTTACAATACTTGATTTATTTATTATTGCTATGATTGTTTTTTTATCATTTAAGTCATTGTCTATATTTAATATAATCAACACAATACAATTGTCAACACATATATATAAATTTGTACAATTTTTATCAAGGTTTATATTTTCTTAAACAATAAAATTTTATTACTAATATATATATAAGTGTTTGTACTGTAAATTACCTATCATTCCCAGTACTTAATATACAATTAGTACACTGTTAAAAATATAAAAAACATTTATATCTTTTAAAAGTGTTCTAAAAAAAACTTATTATTAATTTGATCTTTATATACTAATTAAAGAAAAACAATCCAAATATTTCAGGTGGCTAAAGGTTGGTTGTGGGTGTGATCTTGAGCTACCCTCACAATATATATATATTATTGTTAACTGCCCTATTTACACAATTGATGATTATAAAACTAACAATAAAATAAAAAATACAACATTTGCAAATTAATTTTAGTCTAGGAAATTTAAAGATAACTAACAAGTGACTGTGTACATGGTGGAGTGATTATATACAACTCATTTTTAATTAACAAAACTATAATAGTCACAAGTAAAAATCAAATTGAACATACCATACCATATTTATATATCAACAATCAGAAAGAAGTTGTAGTTATTTAACAAGTCATGTTAACTTAATTTATGAGTAAAACTCTATTACATATTACCTTATTTCCAAAACAAACAAAGTAATAAAGCTGAAGATACCTGTTATATCATTCTTATACTTCTTAATTTTGTAGGAAACTAAGTATTATGACCAAATTTTATTTGTAATGCTATTATATTTATGAATTGAATGTGATTCTTAAATGTACATTTATTTAGTTTAATAAATACACTATATATTTAAAATTAACATATAATGCTGTTTGTCTGAAAGCAATCCTAATACATCAAAGAGATTAAATTTAACAAAATATTATTAATGTTTATGTGATTTTACTGAATACTAAATGATTTTTCTTCTGACTACCATTTTTATATATAGGGTAATTAATTACTTAGATGAAAAATTACAATATTGTACAACAAATTCCAAAGTTTTTTTGAATAATAAATTATTTAATAGAAACATAGATATAGTAAACAATTAATAAAGTGTTGTTAGTTTATAGCTATGTGCATATAAGATATCAGTACAAAATATCTTTATTTTTCATTGGAATCTCTAAATCATATTTTGAATTAACTCACTCTACAATTAAATGTTAACTCTGTCTAATCTGAAAACACTTTAGTTTTAATTTTTAAATCACCAGATGTTTTTAAATAATTCAAATTATTTTTTTATTTATACTTCATTTAAAATAATATATGAATTCTCACACAATACTATTGCATTACAAGAAGACTATTATACCCACTCTTGTAAAATTCACTGATTTTCTTATCATATTTTAAAATAAAAAATTAAAATTTCTTGTTTACATTGTAGTTACTTGGGAGTGTAATTTGAAATGCTGCATTTCATTGCAAATATATGGCCAGTGCTTCTTAAAAAATATGTGCTTAAAATTAGAAATAATTACTCTAATTGAATACAGTAATTAGTCATTTTATCATTAGTTTTTATTACAGTTATTTTGTTGAAAAAAGTATATGATTATATATATATATATATATATATATATAATATTAATATCATAATAATTACATATGTTCAAAAATTCATGATTAATATTAATTACAATAATTATTTACAAGTACTGTATTTTAACAATCATTTATTTTTTTAAATTTAAGTATTTAACATATTTTATTGACATTGAATATTATCAAAACTTTATCACCATTAATAATTTTTTTGAACTTTTTTCATTAATTTAGTGAAAAGAAATTAGTGTTTACTAATTAAAGACAATTAATTCTTCAGCAAGAACATAATTGCCTTTCTGGTTTCGTCATTCATTCTATCATTTTTATGTTTCTATTTGTTGATATTGTAATTTGCCTCATTGTTATTAATTTTCTTCTTAAATACTTCAAAAACTTGAATTGAGTCTAGCCACCAAAAAAAAGTATTTTTTACCATATATATATTGTAACGATCCGGAGAAAACGACTTAATGTAAACTGCACTACGGGGCGCCATCTAGGCATTTGAACCTAGAAAAATTTATAAAGTAGGCAGATACGTGAGTCAAAAAAAAATATATTTTTTTTTTTTCTTAAATTTTGATTCCGGTCGTTAGCCCATGTCACTAGCTCAGTGGAATAGCAGAGATTTAATAATATCATTTACTAGGATATAAAAGAATAAAGTAAGCCACTGCCAGTAATTCACATACAAACATTTATTTATGCACATATATATAAGGTTTAAAATTACTTTAGTGATTTACATTTAATTTAACATTTAACATTATTTTTTTTTTTTTTTTGATTTTACTTTAATTTACATTGCATTACTATTATATTATAAATTTACATTTTTAATCAAGTTCGCACAGATGGGATTATATTAACCTGTTTAATATGTTGCTATAGATCGGTTACATAGATTTCAACGGTCAAAAACATTTCAAAGTAAACATAAACGATCAAAATACAAAGTTATTGATTACTGACAATTGCAGAGGGAAATATAAGAAACCCTCTAGTATTCATCGTAAGATACCTGCATCATCACCAATAACTTAAAAGACATCCGAATAAATACCTTTTAGATACTCACCGTAAGGTATCAGTATTTGTCGAATGTCTATATATTTTGATCAAATATGAAAACGCAAACATATTTAACCGATAGCCAATCTATGCAAGCGTCTATAAACAACTTAAATTTAATAGTTTTATAGGATCGAGCCTGAATATACTATATAGATTTGCATTCGAAAATAAAATATTCTATCCCTATTTAACCCTAGGCAACACATTTCGCAATCAACCGGCGCCAATCCATCTGATACATTCATGTATTCAATGTAGCATGATACGACAACACAAATATATTGTCAGGAATGTACATCTGAACAATATGAAGAAAGAAAAACGACATTGACTCTCCACCCACAGGAATGTGACATCTGTGGGCAAGTAGATCAATAAACTAAAAACTCCATAGGAATGGGCTGCGGTCTTCTGCCGACTTACAAACCCATCCATAGGCAAACAGAGGGTGTGTGGCGTATTTTATAATCCTGCCCGTAGCGGATCTCATGCTACACCTACTAATTACATAAATATATCCAATTCATTGAACCAATTCAACCACGAAATGAACAACCCAAGATTACCCTCCCTTAATTATCTTTACAAATCGATACAGCCATTCACGCCCGACTCAAGTTTAACATTTTTTTATAATTTATTTAACAGAAAACAGAAATCATAACAACTTAAAGAACAAAATTAAATAAATAAATAAATAAATGGAAATGATTTTACAAATTAAATACATTAAATAAAATTATAACCAATTAATAAATATTGTTGGTCAGATAGAATAATATTAAAATCATTTTAAATATGAAAAGTTTTTAATTTACTGTTCATAAATTTTAAAGTTCTTACGGTTATTGAAATAGTTCATCCTATTATATTCCTGGCCGTTTAAACGTGAATTCCCACGTCGTCCGAAGATTAGTATCCGGTTGATTTATTTATCCTTTGGAGATTTTGTTTTTCGTGTAGTTGGTCCTCATTGTATAAATGATGGCCCATTTTTTTCTCTTTCTTAGCAGAACTGAAGGGATTGAAGCTGTGCGTCTTTTTCAATCCCCCCAGCGCTAACACCTAGCTGTTACATCGTCAATAATCAATCAATTTCCAGTCACTAACCTATGCTTTCCAAAACTTGTCCTTTTTATATTTTTGTCAAAGGATTGAATTAACATTGCATCATGGATGTAATGATCCTTTCGCTGAGGTCCGATTTCCCAAATGGATTTCTTTCATTGGCTAATCCGTTTCTATTGTTTTCTTTCTATCTGACTGAAGTTATTTCATTTAAATGCTCAAGGCTGGTTTACATTTAACTAATTAACAATCATTTCCATTTCTAATTAATTACCCTGTTTTCCAAATCAAAAATATATTTAAAGACAGATTTAGAGATATAATTTTATCTCCAAATCTTTTTAAAATTTAGTTTTAAAAATACCTTTTTCTTTAATAAAAATTTTATTTTAATAATTTTTATTATCTGTGCGACTTAATATATAAGAGTTTAAGACGATATTTTAATTTCAATTTTTAATTTTTAAAGAAAGTTTTTAAATGCGAACTTTTTATTTTAACTTGTTTAATAATTATATATAAAAAAACAATGTAACGAACGTCTGTGCTCGTTACAATATATATATATATATATATATATATATATATATTCTAACTTAACAGTACTTAATACTTTTTCATGGTGGCTTAGCTCAGCTCAAATTTTTGGAGTATTTCATTAGAATATAAAAACAAAGAGTGTAAAGTTAAGTAATTATATTCTTAAATACTTGTAAACTTTAGTTGATATATATTGTAATGATTCATGATAAATAAAATAAAAAATATATATTTATAAAATAGAAGTACTTATATATTCTTTCTATGAATACAATTTCTGATAACTGTCATAATAAAAACATGTAAGAAATCATAACAAACTCCTATGTGTTTATATCTATAAGCTATCTCATATAATCTTTTACTGACACTGAACATATTTATAAATCATAATTTTATTATAGTATTTTGCCCACAAGTAAAACTCATATAAACTCAATTTTTTAAAGATATATATTTATAAGATGTCAATGAATCTATTCTTGTTCTAAAATAATTATGGTTTGCATTTTTCTTTTATCATACAAACTATTAATTTTATTTGATGATAAATAAATGAAATTTATGTGGAACTACAGCTATCCGATAATAATGTTATTAGATACGTTCACTCGTCATAAAGTAGATAAATAAATAAATGAGTAAATTATTAAATAAGTAGATATAGCCATAAATTAACTAATACATAATATAATAAGTGTCTGTAACTCAATAAATGTGTAAATCAATGGGTAGGTGAATCAGTACATCATGAAAGGGAATCAAATGACAGACATATTGATGGTTAAATATAAATTTATTAACATCATAAAATTGATTATAACAAAACAAAGAAAATAATTAACTTACATTGACTATTATAAATTTAAAATCTTTTCTTAATTATAGTCTATCTTGACTATGCTCCATTCTTCAAAAATCTCTATCTGGATTTTTTTAAAGATATTTCTTAGATGTAATTTCAAACTCATGCAAACCAACATGCCTACACTCAAATATACTTATCATAAAATTTAAGAATATATATATTAAGATATATCACATAAATAAATAAAATTTATTAATTGTATATCTATTTAGAATAAATCATGCTCTTTTATACAATAAACTTTATTATCTTCAAAACAATTAAATGTTGCATCAATTTAATAAAGTCTTAATTACTTAATCTAAATCTTAAGTTCATATTGAATAATATTAAAAAAGAAAAAGTAAACTATTATTTTAAATTTTTAAAGGGAGAAACATATTTATAATATATATCTATAAAAAGACTTTTTATATATTTATTATGCTGTATTGAAATAAAAGTTTAATGAAAATTTTATGTCATTTTGTTTTATACCCAGCCTTCATGCAATAAATCAGCTGACATTTATTAAAATTCTTTCAGCTACAGTTCTTTCTCCAATGTCTTGTGCAGAATTTTAATGATGATGATGGTGGTGAGAATTGATGTGGGTGCCATCCATTGATGATCCTCAGTTTTTTAACTTTATTAGATTTTTTTACATTAGAGATAGTTTAACTTTGATCATATTTATTCCATGAAGAAATGATTTGATTTTATTGTTATTCATTCCATTCATTTCATCAGTGATATCAATCAAGAGAATCTCCATGTCCTCCCTTTTACAAAATCTGCTCCAATGTCATTATTATTTTGTGAATAACTTCATAAAGTTTAAATGTATTAGATATAAACAAAAAAAATTCAATCAGTATGACATTAATGAAGTTCTGTATTGTATGCTAGGCAATGTCTTTTTTTTAAAGAAGAATTGCTCATGGAATTTTTTTCTTACCCGTAATAAAAGTAAATATTATTATTCAATACAATAAAATATTCTTTTTTATTTTAATATAAATTATGAAATATTTCATTCATACTTACATTTATTCTTTCATTTATCCTGGGTTTGAACACTTTCTTTAACTAATATCCTTAAGAGTATCTTAGTCTATTTGTTTTAATTATACATTTGTTAAAATAATAATAAATTACTAATATAAAGATTATTAAATCATCATATTTATATATAAAAAAATAATACAGTCTTTAAATATCCCACTTCAGAATAATTAACTTTAATAAAAAAAAGTTAAAACTGTGAAGGAGGAATCATTATTTTTTAAACTTGCCAAAAGCTGCATGATGATAGCTTGAGTTTTTTTATTCTTTCTTTACTTTTTACCTAAGAGTAGGTAGATATTTGTTTAATTCATAACCAAGTTATAAAGATGTCAGATAGATGTATTTTTATATTGGACTATTTCCATCATCTAATATGTGTGTTGAATGTTTTTAAAAAAGTTTAATTTTTAGTTAAATATTCCAAATGCATTCAACTGTTAGTAATATCACAGCAAACAGGTTAGTATATGCACCAACTGTTAGTAATATCACAGCAAACAAATGTTAATAATATCACAGCAAACAGGTTAGTATATATTTTAACTGTTAGTAATATCACAGCAAACAGTGTTTGCTGTGATATTACTAACAGTTAAAACATATGCTAACCTGTTTGCTGTGATATTATTAACATTTGTTTGCTGTGATATTACTAACAGTTGGTGCATATACTAACCTGTTTGCTGTGATATTACTAACAGTTGAATGCATTTGGAATATTTAACTAAAAATTAAACTTTTCTAATGACATTCAACACACATATTAGATGATGGAAATAGTCCAATATAAAAATACAGCTAGAACACCATCATCACAAACCTTCAGAAAAACAATGTCAGATAGATATGCTGCTTTTGAAAAATGGATCTCTTTCATATTACATATGCATATGAATGGGTATAAACATACTTTGCTAGTCTTTTTATCAACTGTCATGTAAATGTAAAATAATTATTTATGTATTTTAGTTGTGATCTTACAGAAAAAAAAGTCTGACAAGTGAAATTATTTAAGATAAACTCCAAACTTAATTACAGATTAAATAAAGTTTTTTTAATGCTGCCAAATATTAAACTTTACTAAGTAGAGATAATTTCTACTTGTTTTTAAACCATTTTGAAGATGGTCATTATAATGTTTACATATAATTTTAAAATTCTAGGTGCAGTAAGATATCATAGGTGAAAGCCACAAGCTAGAAACTAGTCTAGGGATATTGGATGAGTATGCAATATATAGGGATTTTATGCACAAACCTTTTAACATCTATTGATTACTACGGCTTGTACTGGGAAGCACTGCTATATTGGAGAGTTTGCTACTGATTTTAAAAAGAATAAAAATTATCTCTACAAGTAAAGTTTATTATTTTGCTGCATTGAAAAATGCATTATTTACATTTGTGTTTGATTTAGGGTTTAGTAAAATAGTATAATGTATTAAACTTATTTTCTATATAATATCAAAACTAGCATATGTAAATGATTGTCTTAGATTCGTTTAACAATTTGGGAAGAGCAAGTAAATTGATGGTAACAGGGTTTGGAAATGTGTCATTCTATTGTTTGCATATAGTTTTAAAACACTATATTAAATAGTTATTTATGCATATTTACATTTTCTAGATTATTTACTTCTGCAAATATTTGAGACTGCAAATATAAATGGTTATTCTGAATTTGTTGATAGTCTACCAAAGACTAGAGTGGTAAAAATCTTTTGAAAGCATTCAGATAAATTGTCTCAACAGGAAAATACATATATAATATTGGGAAATGCTGTATTTAAGATTATTGGGTAAATATGTGTGTGTGTGTGTGTGTAAAGAATCCAATGAAATAGTTGATAGTGCACCAATGTCATGTCCGTTATCTTAGCTAAAGTTCAGACTAGTTACTCTTCCCAATATTAATAATGATATAATTATAAATTACACAGAATAATTAGTGCCAATTCACTCAAAACTATATATCATTTATCTTTCTTATTTTTATATAAAGAACTAACTTAAGTTTAAAAAAATATATTAGTCTTTTGCAAAAACAAATTTAAAAAAAATAAGTAAACAAGGGAGTCTAAGATAACGCATACCAATGCAATATATATCACTTTTGTGATTTTTCTATTAAAAATAAAAGTATGTGGATGTGTATCTATATTGAAAAAAAAACATATATATATTATACCGGACAAAAGCTTTAGACTCACATAAATTGACCGCCAGGGCGCCACTAGTCCGAAATTTGGAACTAGACATTTATTTTTATGGGGTTACAGGATATGCGAATCGAATGCGCCGGACTAGCTCAATCAAGCAAATGAGATCTATGTTTTGTTCAGTGAGTTGGAAAGGTAGCAACAGAAAACAAAATCAACTAAGTAAAGGAATAAATAAATAATTTTATTAAAAGTATAATTAAATGAACATAAATCTAAATAATAAACTTTAAAGCACATTTAAAATATGTACTACACGTACATTCGCAAAATTAAACTAAAATATTTATATGGCTTTGAGAGCGATTTCCTGGGTGTGAAAGAGTGCAAAATACTGGCAGTAGCAGAAGTATTAGTAAGTATACAGTGATCTCACAACAGACAAGGGACGTTAGCTTCCTGCTTATAACCCATAGTTAGGAAAAGAGACTTATGTCAAAACAGAAGAAATGCGAAGATAGCTTCCAAAACATTAATAATAATAAAAAGGGTGTTGAAAGTTATTACTTTCAATCGATTGACCTTCCTCTGAGTAAGACAGGCTAGGAGCTCACGATCTACCTATTGAGAGGGTTAAAACGATCGTACGTGCCCCTAATAAACGAATTGGAAGCTTGAAGAAATAAAACTAAGAACTATTATATTTCTTAATAGTCTAAGAAATAAGAAAGTAGCTTCCAAAACATTAATAATAATAATAAAAGGAGTGTTGAAAGTTATTACTTTCAATCAATTGACCTCCCTCTGAGTGAGACAGGCTAGGAGCTCACGATTTACCTATTGAGAGGGTTAAAACGATCGTACGTGCCTCTAATAAACGAATTGGAAGCTTGAAGAAATGAAACTAAGAACTATTATATTTCTTAATAGTCTATTATAAATAAAGTTTCACAACATAAGCAGAACTAATAATAAAATGGGTTACGAGCCAGAAGTCAATTAAAATAGTCTGTAATATCCAGACAGCTTTCTATAATAAAAGGGATGTGAGATTATAAATAAACTATCTTACTTACTAAGACTTAAATAGGACGGACAGTAATAAGTTTGAAACTAGCACTCGTTAAAAAAAAAATATATCAAGCACACCGAAATCGAATTACAAAAGATATAACTTTAAAAACATTTATATTACAAAAAAAAAAAACAAATCTAAGACAACAAAATTATTTAAATTGTGGAGCATAAGGTACCTTAATAATTTAGTTAAACGCTAGTGCACTAGACTTCTTAGGTTAGTCCGTTGCTCGGGAGTCACTGACGGTAGGCTTGGGCAAGTTGGTTAGTGGTTTCTTTGGAGCTGGTTCTTATGGCATTGTAGGCAGTTAATGGAGACACAGGACGTCCGAACCTGTCCTGGCGAGAAGCTTAGCACATCATGGTAAAGAAAATATTCTTGCTGTAGGTTTAATGTTCATTCTAGGTAGAATAATTACTGGATCAGCTTTCAGAATAGACAGGAATCGTTCTTTCCAAGTATTTTGGCAGGAATCGTGCAATTCTCCTGTCAGAGTTGGTGTCTGTCTCTTTGCGCTGGTGCAAGTATTCTAGCTGATGCCAGTATTGAAAGCTAGTCCAAGATAATCCAATGGCATGATTCAACCTGTTATATCTGAATCATATCTCCTAAACCAATTACCAAACTTTTTCTTTTTAATTAAAATTTAAAAATTCTCGATCTAGATAACAATAGTTATCTAATTAACAAAATAAATTGCCCTTTACAGATCTAGGAATTAACTAATGAAAAATTCTTTTCTTTTTGTTTTCTTTCTTTTTTTAATTAGCCTTATCAATCTAAATCCCTAAATCTGAAAAGCAATCTATTTGTACACTTTACTTTTACATAAATTTAACAAAAAAAAATCATCTTAGTTTTCTTTTATTTTCAAAATTAAAATTAAAAACCAAATATAACTGTGGTATTAAAATATAATTCCCACGCACATACATATATATTTGTACAAGCATAAAAAAAACTTTTAATCAAGTTTTACAAACGAAACCTTATATAAAAATTTATTTTATTTTCTTCCCCTATAAAACTATAATTTTTGTAATGGTGTCTTAAACATCCATTACAATATATATATATATATAAGCTACCTAAAGGAATTTATCCCCTCCAAACCTAAAAAGAAACAAAATTACTTGTATGTGAAACTGCTATCTTTATTATTTCAACCAGAGGTCTGGTATTTCTTTCTGATGAAAATCAGTCCTCTAGTTGAAAAACCATAACAGTCTCATATATAAGTAATTTTGTTTCTTATTATTTTTGTGTGTATCTATATATATATATATACTCTCAGTATATCCAGATATATAAGTAGATAGACATAGTAAAGTACAAATGTTGTTAAATATACCATTACTGGACATAAACTTTTCACCAGCTTTTTATTGAAGAACAATGGGGAGAGTTTTTCTGCTGGTGGCGAAAGTTTTCAGTTATATTTGTAATATTTTTAACTAAGAATATCTTTAAAAAATCTGAATTTAATATAAGATTGTGATAAAAAAAATTAGCCTGTTCTGAAGACTGCTACTTTTATTAGTCTACATAAGCTGTAATTACATCATTATTAATATTAAAAAGCTAATAGTTAAGGATTACTTCAGTTATTATCAGTTAGTCATTAAACTTTATGAAGTGGCAACTGAATATATATATATTTGCTGTGCATAATTCAGTACAGAATAGATTTCAAGATTCTGTAATTCAAGATCTATGGATCTCAGGCAAGTTTTACTTCTAGTGCTTTATTTTGATGTGCATGTTATAGTCCAATGATAGGGTGGCATATTTTGAAGGTTAAGGTTTGTGAATTATGACCAACTCTATCATTTCAGGTACTTAAAACTTATTTGTTTATTAATGTTACATATTTATTATCAAACAATATTTCTATTAATAAATTAACCAAAATTGAGAAAAATAAGCTATTTTATTTTTAAAATATGTATCAATTTATTTTTCTTTGGTATTTGTTCTAAATAATATTTTTTGCTGCTGTAATTACGATGATAATCATGATTATTTTTATTTTGAGTTATAATGCACATTGATCCGTGGAAGTCACAAGGCAGCGTGAATTTATATTTTAAATAAAAAGAAATTATTTTCTGAAAGTTGGAAAGAGCTATCGAATGCGTAAAGTTATTATTTAGTAATTAGATAAAACCTGACACTTTGAATTCTTACATTGAGATAACTAGGTGACAGCTGATTATCATATACTTTGATGATTTTTACAGATCACAAAGTCTCTCGAATGTTTCCATTCTACTCTGTATTTTATAAGGCCAAATGAACTCTGTAAAATCTTAATTTTAATATGCATTTGTCATCAAAAATGATTATAAACACAATAATGCTTAATCATTAGCCTGCATAAAAAGAAGTAAGTAGAAAAAAGATCTGGAATGTTGAACTTAATTATGACCTTCAAATGTTTCTAACTCATTCTTAATCTATTACAAGTATATTGAATCTTTTATTACACCTAAAAAACCAAAAGTTAAACTGAGAATAATCGTTATCTCAAACTTGTGAATGCATAATATATCAGCTAGGAATAATGACTTCATTTTTTATAATATATTGTTTAATAATTTTACTGGTAAAAAATTTGGATTTTATATTAAAAACAAAGTAAATTTTAATGTCTTATTTTTTTTTTGCATATTAAAAAAATAAACTCATAAAATGCAATATCTCACAGTCAGCAATAAAAGCTACATTATTAATAATTATATTTACTTTAGCAGTTAGTGTATCCATTAAGTTGGAATATCTAGATATTCATTATAAACCTATTTGTGATAGGAAAAAAAAGTCAAGGCTCAAGTAGCCCAGCTATAACGTCTAGGTCATCAAAATTGTAGGCAAATGTGACAACCACTACACCATGGTCCTTTTTGAATATTACTTAAATGATCTCATTTTTTAATTATGCAAATATGTAATTACTTTATTTGAAAGAAAGTTAGTAATTATAATATATTATTTAAATTAAACAATTGGTACCAAATAATAATCCATTAAGAAGTTAACAAAGTTAACAAATATAAAGATATTCCAGTATCTGCTATATAAAAAAAACAAAAAAAAAACATTGAAGCCAAATATATGGAGCCATGAAGTTAAAGATATTAATAAATTGAATAAAAATTAATGGATGGATCTTTATTTAAAAAAACAGTCACCAACTTCCTGATAAATATTACTCTTGATGACTTGAAATTGAAACAATATCTCTTTAAAAAAATTAATATTATATTTAAAATATTTTTAATAAATAATAATAGAGTGTAAGAAGTGATATTATATATATATATAAATTTAATATTTTTAATAGTTTAATAAAGATGTAAATTAATCAGTAAATGAAATCTTACTTATATAAATGAAGTTAAATCCACATCAATATATCTTGGCTTTGGATTTAACTTCATTTATATAACAGAAATTCCATTTAGTAATTAATTTACATATATATAAAAACAGTAAAATATTTACAATAATAATTATAAATAATTTACAAGTACTTGATCACTTTCAGTTACTTTAGTAATCATTCTCACTGTTAAACATTTTAAATCTTAAAAAAATGTTTAACATTGAAAATAGTTGGAAATAATTAAAAGTGCTTCAGAATTCTATAATTGTTATTATGAAGATTTACCATTCATTAATGGTTTTATTTATTATATTGAAAGTATTAATTTATAATGGACATATATATTTGATTTAATTAAATAAGCAAATTCATATGTTTTGTATAATTATGGAATTGCAAAGTTTTATTAAATTCTATTATTAAATTCTACTTTATAGTGTGTATCTGTTTATCTTCATGTGTCTACCAAAGATGGTTATATTAATTAGAATATAAAAATACAAAATATTTTTTATTTAATTTCATTTTAATTTAATAATTTAAAATTTTTTGTTAACATCTTTCTATTACACATATTATATTTAATATTATTGCAATTATTTATTTAGTGCAATAATTAACCTAAGATTCTTTTAAATGTTATAACTAATAATTCCTAAAAAATGTACATTTGCTTATTATAAAATTATATGTTTTATTCAGTGTAGAAAAATTCAGGATATTGTTGGTTCACAATCAAGTAGTAAACAATGAGATGGAGGAGGGAAAGATATGTAAGCTAATGGTAGCACTTTTTTTAATTAAACCAAGACCTTTTTCATTTATCATGAGCAAAAAGTTATAAAAGAAAGAGTATTTTTTTAATAATTAATAATATAATTCTACTGACACAAATTTAGCAATAACTATAAAGACAGCTACTTATAATCATTAGAAGAGAATATATAGTGATTCCAATGAGGAGACAGGTTTTCTGGTGTTTTTACCAAATTCTTAAAATCTGCTACTGTGACCCAGATATAATAGATAACTAAAATTTTGTTCATGCATTTGGCCTCAATTTTAACCTTTTGAGTTTTTGAAATTATTTCTAAAGAAAATAGACACAACAATCACAAATGACTCTGCACTTGTTGATGACATTCCAATAATATCTTGAGACATCAGATTCAAATGTTTAATCCTGTTTGATCTGGAAAAAATGTTTTGGGCTCTGCAAGAATTTTATTTCTTATTGCCATTTTTTTTTTTTAATTGATTGAAAAATTTACTGGATGAACATCCAAATGTTTTTTTAATTTGAGATCTGTTTTAGAAGCTGAAACTATATTTTAAATTAAAGTTAAGTTTAATCTATTATATATATATAATTTTTAATGGTAAAAACAATATTATAATTTCAAATCTTTTGTAGCACTTGCGATTGCCACCATGTAATCGAAAGTGCTACAAAAGAATTTAAATTATAATATTGTATTTACTGTTAAATTTTGTATATAATATTTTATAATGGGTATTGTATTTTACATTTATTATATAAATTTATTACCATTATGACATTCACCATGTGACATCTTATACATGAAAATATGGGAAGCCAATGAAAGTGAGTATACATGAATATATCAGTAATATTTATTGATAAGGTGTAAGATTACTATGAGCAGTTTTACTTCAATCACAGTCACCTTATTGACCAATAAAATATACAAGTCCTAAGAATACTATCTTAAGAATATTTACATTACAATCCATTCAGTTCTAGTTAGCTTTGCAATAAGATTGATTAGATATCAGTAAAAAAAGGAACAAGTTGTACTTTAATCCAAACACATGAAATATCACTGAATATAATTATGATTTTGAATATTATTGTAAAATACTTCATTCCTTTTGTGAGAAATTTCTCTGTCATTTAGATAGAAAGTTAAACATATTGTTTTTGTTGAAATAGAAATAAAGCCCAGATTTTAAAACAGAACATTACACTTTTCATAATCTTATTAAAAGATCTTTATTCTGGAATGAATTGTTTGTAATGTTAATGCAATGTCTTCAGTATAGATTAATTATCTGTATTCTGTTTATGAAAAGACCAATGATGAATATATTAAATAAGGTAGGCAGAAAGACTGAAGGTTTTAAAAGACAAACCTGTAAAATTTTTAATTGCTTTGATTATTGATGTTTCCACTTTTCCAAATTGACATAATAAGCTAAATTTACTTCAATATCAGTAGCATCAAGTTTTACTTTATTTTAAAAGTTCTTTTTGTATTTCTTGTTAAGATTATTTTTTCAAAGAACTTTCTAGAGAACACCTAATAATAACAATTTATTTCATCATAGATATTATTAGGTTTTAAGATTATTATAATTTTACTTTCATAGTATTTTTATGAAATCATTTTGTTTGAATGATGTAATATGTTTACTGATAATTCTTTGACTTTAAGTTTTAAGTTTTTTACATACACACACCCAATGCCTTTTTTAATATAAATAATCTAGATCAAGTTTAAATTCTATAGAAAACTTATGGATTGAGTTTAGCTTGTAATTTCTAATCCAAAAGTACTTGTCCCGGGTCTGTCAATTTTGGGTTTAGGAGTATGATATATAAAACTGGAAATATCGTTGGCAAGTAGAGTTTAATTTTTTAAATTGCTTTTACAATCACAAAGTTTGTGTAGTAGAAAGAACCCGGCATTCTTTTTTTTTTTTTTTTTGTAGAGATTTCCAAGTTGCTGTTTTAGCCCTTTATGTCTATCATCAATTTATGGGTAAATAAACAATAATTCCAAATAGTATTTTTGTTTTTATTCCAACTTGAAATATTTTTTTATCATTTTTTAGAGATAGATCCTTTGGCGACAATTATTATAAATTTTATTAAAGATAATGAAAAAACATCTGACAACCGCTTTCTTTCGTGGAAATGAGAGAAAGCAGATTTTTTTCTATAATTATTGCACCTAAAGAGAATGAATGGAATTTTAATAAATTTCTTTCAAGATATTCAGTATATTGATTCCCTTCAGCTTTTTTTAAATTCCGACATAGAAATGGGCAGTTTTAAATAAAGGGATTAAAAATTACAAATGGGAAAATATTTGTTTTATGATTGGCAGAAGAAAACTAGTTCTGTGCTAGATATTGATAAAAGAAAAGAAATAATCAAATAATAAAGTCAAATATGCAATAATGAAATATTTTATGAGATAAAACATAAATCATAGCTTGTCTCTGAGTCACATTTATCTAAATAGAATTTTTTGTTTACTTGATATGGTAAAAATTGTGCATATAGATAAAAGCTATTTCTTCTAAAAATTGAGATCTTATTACCAGTGGTTACTAACCGAATTAAAATCTTTTTTTATATGTAAAGAATGCAGAAAAATCAGGAAAGAACTAAATTAACCTAGAAGATTTGCAAACTTTCCCTACATGAAGATTGTCTATTAACGTAATTTTTATATTATTTGAATTACTTTCAATAGTTCTTGGTTTTGTAAAAAAAAAAAAAAAAATTAAATAAAGTTATCTCTATTTTATTTTAATTGAGCAAATCGTGTTCTATTTTACCATTTCTTTATATAAAAAAATTATTGCTAAATATATACATAAATAAATAATAGCTATAGCCAGCTTACAGCATGTTAAATATCCTGAGTAGTATTTAATAGTTAAAATTTTTTTAAAAATCTTATTAAAATCACATAAACACAAAAAAGCATTGCATGATCACCATCTCTTGTGCTAGCACATAACTGTTATGAAAGAGGCAAAACTCTCCATACAGTAGGTCCACCCTGTGCCAATCAGAGTAATCAATGAATAACAGAAAACTTGTGCATAAAATTCCCATATAGTGCCTACTCATCCAATATCCTCAGACTAGTTTTTGGCTTGTGGCCTTCATCAGTGAGGAGCCTTGGATCTGAGAGCACTGCACCTAGATCTTAGGATCTAATGCAACCCTCCAGAAGCCACATTTTGACTCTACTTAACTACAAAACTATGATAATCAAATTGAAAACACAATAATATTTTCAATCTGAGTTCAATAGCTTATATAGTCATATAGGTCTGAACTCAGTTCAGCACCCATACATTTTGAGGTCTTTTGCTCTTTAACAACCATAGCCACCACTATCCTATTATACAGGATTGGTGTTAAACCACTAAACATGACATGATCACCATCTCTTATGCCAGCACATAATTGTTATTAAACAGGCAAAACTCTCCATACAATAGTGCCACCCTGTGTCAACCAGAGTAATCAATGGCTGCCAGAAGGCTTGTGCATAAAATCCCTATCTAGTGCCTACTCATCCAATATCCTAGATGTGTATTATATACATAAGCCTTCTGGCATCCATTGGTTCCTCTGGTTGGCACAGGGTGGCACTACTGTAAGGAGAGTTTTGCCTGTTTAATAACAGTTATGTGCTAGCATAAGAGATGGTAATCATGTAATGTTTAGTAGTTTACCACTAATTCTGCCTAATAGGATAGTGCTGGCTATGGTTGTTAAAGAGCCAAAGACATCAAAATGTATGGTTGCTGAACTGAGTTCAGACTTATATGACTATATAAGCTATTGAGCTTAGATTGAAAATATTATTGTGTTTTCAATTTGATTCTCATAGTTTTGTAGTTAAGTAGAGATAAAAGGTGGCTGCTGGAGAGTTGCATTAGATCCTAAGATCTAGGTGCAGTGCTCTCAGATCCAAGGCTCCTCACTGATGAAGGCCACAAGCCAGAAACTAGTCTGGGGATATTGAATGAGAAGGCACTAAATGGAGATTTTATGCACAAGCCTTCTGGCATCCATTGATTACTCAGGTTGGCACAGGGTGGCACTACTCTATGGAGAGTTTTGCCTGTTTAAACACAAAAAAGAAAAATTAAAGACACAAACAATTTATTAAATAAATAATATAATTGTATTAATAACATAAATTATTGAAAGTTGGCTATTCACATGAGAATGTTGGTGTATGATTTTAATGCTTTTTTTTATATAAAAAATTAATTGTTAAATGCTACTCAGGATAACTTACATGTCGTACTCATATGTAATTATTGGTATCATCACTGATTTTTGTTTATTGTTTTATATCTTTAGTTAATGATTGTCTATGTGCACTTGGGTGTGTTCTTTGACTTTCAGAGGTTATTGATAAAGATTTGATAATGCTCTTCCTGTCAGTTTTATAAATCCTAACTTAATTAATTGCTTACTTCTATACTTCTGTTATTCCCTTTTGAATATTTAAAACTTTATAGCCCTAATGTCTCACTGTTTCACTTCTTTATGTTCTGAAATGTTAAAATAATATTTTAATACCTTACTGGTAGGAAAAATCGTTGATGACTTTGGCTGTCATGAATGGTGTTCTTTGTTTAAGTGTATAATGCTTTGTGATAGTATCACTGGGATATTTCTAAATGCATCTTGCCAATATTCTGCACTCATGAATGAATTTTATCAAAGATAGTTAATAATTAATTAAATCCAGAAGTGAGATTTGTGGCATTTTATTTTATTTTATATCTGAAAAATGAGAAACTAAACATTTAGCAACATTATAAAACTTACAAAACTCAGCATTGTACATCTGATATATTAACATAACATAATAATCAAAAATTATATCTCTAGAAAATACTACTACATATGGTTCCCAAGAATTCTATGTTTAGCGCACATATCTTCCAGTAAAACCAAAGACACGAATTTTGGTAACATACATGAATTTGCACAAACCCAGTGATAGTTCAAAATCAACTCATTCTTAAAATAATGTTTTGTTTTTAAAAAGCTGAGTCACTCTCTAATATTCTTTATTTGCATGAAATATATTCATATCTTTAAATATCTAAAAATCTCATCACATCCTTTTCAAAATACTTTTTGCTGCAAAGACTCTTTTTATAATAATGTTTATAATGTCTGTTAAAATTAATCTAGAAAAACGAAATACATTTAATTCATGATATCTTGATAATAAAACGATATAGTATTAAACTATAATTATAGCTATATGAATATATTTACTACTGCGTTAAACTGGTAAAAAGTAAAATATTTACAATTAATATTCTTGTTTTTTATATAAAAGAAAAAACTAAAGACTTTACAGTATTGTAAAAGTTTTTATTACCAAACAAAAAATTAACAATATTTTCCATAAAGCAAAAATTTTATCTTTTCTGAGAGTTGCGACCAGTACAAAATCTTCTATTGGATTTGTAAAAATTTTATTATACAATGATTATATGACTATATGTTTGAAATTCGTGAAACAACACTATCATTATCTGCATTCATTCTAAATGTTTTAAATATTAATCCTCAAGGGTTTCCTGTTTTAAAATATTATAAAGGATATCGATGAAAAAAGAATATTAATGAAAAACAAAAATCAAATTAATCAGCCAATAGACTTGTAAATTATTAGGTAAAATAATTAACTGCTAACTCATATGATAGTTAGTCTACAATATAGTTTCTCTTTTCAGTCTTAATAAATAACTACTGAAATATTTATACTGCCCATATTTTGACAGGTGAGATCTATTCAAAACTTTAAGGCCCTAATAATAACAATACGTTAGTGAACCTACACATATGTGTGTTTGCATGCACGCGTGTTAAAAGGCAATGAAACAGATTATTGCTAAACCCAATATCTTTTCTACTGGGATAGCGAAATTAATACTTATCAATTTAAACAAATGTCATATTAAAGGTTTGCCTTTTTTATTATTATTGTTTTATCTTTTAGCTATGGGTATTCGGTTCATAATAATTGAATAGCTAGCTAGACTGGCTAAGAATTATCAACTTCGGAAAAACTTATATTTATTTATTTTAAGATTAATCTGATTTGAAAGTTCAGGTTGTAGTTACGCAAACTACTACGCTGCTATGAAGTCTATATATAAGCGTTGAAATGTAACGAGAATTTCAGTTTTATGTATGTGTATGTGAATAAGTCTCATGTGAAATGAATACTTTTTCAAATAAAGTTTCCCAAAAGAAATATAATGTAGAAATTATTTTTCAGTGACTTCGATGTGGGTGTCTATTTTATAAATAACTAATCTTTTAATTCTTTTAGAAAATTTGCTCAAATTTTTATAAGTAAAATAATAATAAGTAAACTTAATTGTAATATGCAAGATTAATCAAATTTCTAATTAATATTTAGCTCAACCGCATATATATATATATTTGTTTTCTTTATTCGCGAAACAATCAGTTGTTGACATTTTTGTTCATCACATCTCAGATTAGTTTGGATTCTCATTAAGTTAAGCTTTGCCTAAGGCTTTGTACAGATTGATACCTCTTAATCTTGTTTCAAATAAAATGAAGTAGAAAAGAAATCAAAGTGCCATGTACTAAAATGCTTAAATGATGACTTTTTTCTTCTTATTTGTTACATAAGAATTGTTGTTTTAGGAATTTCTGTTATAAACTTTAATTGAAGCTTTCCTATTGCTGCCAGTTTATAAATTAAATATTTCACATTTTAATGTGTACTTTAATGTATATCAGTAGATAATATTAAAATGTAAATTTATATTACTTTTTTTTATGTTTTCTTTTTAATAAGGTAAATTATTATCGATGATCAAATGATTTTTTTTTTGATAGCAATATTTCATTATCTAGTCATTTATCTTGCCTTTGAGCAGAGAATTCAGCATGCTTCTGTAAGTACATAAATTCAAAAAATATGCATTTTCTAATATAACATATGATTGTTAGAATCACATTATTTATGATTTCAATGTAATATTTATCAATTAATATGTGACTTTGTAATTCAATTTAGTTAAAATCACACCTGGTTATATATACTGAATTGGATGCTTTATCTACTTTAAAAGTTTCGTCATGAAATTAAAACTCACTTTTATATTTATAAAGATTTTAAAAGAAAACTATTTAAAAGTTTTGTATATATATTTATTTTTTATGTATTAATAATATGTGCAATAACACACATACTCGTTTATATTTTAAAATTCTGTGATTTTACTCTTGAGTAGATTTTAGTTTAAAATAATTTTTTTTTGTATGCTTGTGTTTTTTTTTTTTCATTACAGTAATTAAAAGCAAGCAAAGTTTTAACATGTTTGAAAAGCAATTTATTTTAAAAAATTTTGTTTGCGATCAAGTTTTTTTTTATTTTTGATTGTAATCTATTTTAAAAGCTGATACTTATTTTCGCATTTATTTGTTTGTAATTAATTTTGATTAAGATAACAGCCCTGGACAGATGTTGTGTTTTTTTTAATTAAGATTAAATGGGAGATAGAGATTTATCCTGGTCAAAACTTTTAATTAAAGATTACATGGGAGATAGAAGTTCACATAAATAGCCCTGGATTTTTGACTGATTATTATTCTGCTGATTATTATTAATCTTCTTGTTATGATTCTGTTCCTTATTTGGAGTGATTCTAATTTTTATATTTGCTAATTGTTCAACACGGATTGCTGAGTTTGGATTTCTGTACACTGCTAATAATACTTTTTGTCATAATAGTGGCAGCCATCTAGTTGCCATGCTAAAAATATATGCCATGAAAAATCTTTACAATATGCAGTGCTAAATAACTCAAAGATGAATCTTGGAGCTTCATAATTGTGCCTTCAAGAACATGATCTAAAAAACCTAGTCCAAAACTGATACAAAGATTGCCTCCAGACTCCCAAACATATAAAAGTAAGTCAAAATCTTTATAAAAAAAATTGTATATAAACCTTAATATTGTGTATCTCACTAGAATTACTCTACAGACTATCTAAAGCCTAAAAGATAATTGAACTTTTGTATGTTGAAACCAGGGCTTAAATCTTTAGGTAAATCTCTGTTAAAAGTTTCAGCTTAATATAAAAATAAACCTGTCTCTATAATAAGTTTTACCAATTCATTCAAATATATTTAGTTATTTTATTATATATTTTATTTATGGTATGTATTGGAGTCTTAGTTTGAAGATTTCAAATTTTTAAATTTTATTTATCCGAGAGTGTATTGCAAATATCTATTTTATATGCTTAGTATTTTCTTCATTTATATTACTAACCCTTGATAAACACTTGGGCAGATATTAATAATTTTTTAACTCACCTCTATTTTTTTATTATAATTAATTTAAATAAGCTTGGCTTGTATTTTCCTGCAAACTGAAAATCTTTTGGCTAGTGGTTTATTGAATATATTGTTCTGTTTTTTGTTGTCAGTGGAGATTTTGGTTTTCATATACTTCAGATTATATTGTAATGGTCAAATCTATACATTTGTGCAACAAAATCCAGAGTTTTAGTAAATCATCCCATGGCTGATCAGCATAAGGTGGTGATGACCACGTGTCTGATATAGCCCCAGTTCCTTTAATATCACTCAAAGATTTACTACCTTACAGATGATGCATATGAGGCCACAGCAGTATTCTCTTTAATCGTGTTCCAGCAGTAGCACATCGGTAAAGCACAAGACTATGGGAAACTGACATTTTAACGAGTATAGCTATATAGATGGCATGTGACTTGGACATAATTATCAAATAAGGATGTGATGCTTAATTAATAATTAACTAATCAATAATGATTTAACAATGAGCAACATTGAAACACTAAGCAGAAGTTAAATTTAAATGAATTTAATGCAAGCCAAATATTAAATAATAAAATTAATAAATGAAAATAATAATTACAATGTGATTATATGGATTGTCTCACTCGCATGTGATTAATTTAGGGATACACTTTAACATTTAAGTTTTGGTTCACATGCAGGTAATGATTTAGGATATAATCATTTATGGTTTACTGAGTTACAGATAGTTTTGGTTTATATATATATATATATATATGACATTCTAAATCACTCACAGGTGACATTAATTTTCTAGTTATAGATCAGTTAATTTATTCTAATTGTCATATAACCTGGGTCTCATTTTATGTGGTAGATAGGTTCCTCAGAAAATGTGCACAAAAGAAATCGCACAAAAATAGACTTAACTTACCTTGAAAAATGGGGGATATGTACTGTAATTTTCCAAAAATCGCATAAAAGCAAAGCAACAACATAAAATTACTTTAAAATTCGCATAAAAAAAATTAGAAAATAAAATATGACTAATAAAAAATTTAAAATTTGAAAAAAATTGATACAAGACAAACTTTTTTTACTTTTTTTATTAACTACAGTATTCAATTTTATTCAAAACAATATATTTTTATGCGTAATTTACATTTTTTTCATACATGTATGGTATTTTAATTATTATCGCTATTTGAGACATCAGATTTGTCATGATGTGAGGTACTGTAGCTTCTCCTAAATGAAGTCAAGAGGAAATACAACTAAAATGTTTTCCAATCATTATTGATTCTTCCCATTTTGCTAAACGATCTAAAACTGAAATTTTTGTTTTCAAAGAAATTCATTTTCTTGGGTATTTTTTTTCTCTCCATTAGAGTAAACTAAAAGTTTAAAATAAGAACTTGGACTTACGATACTAAAAAGACACTGACTCACCACTGTTTGGCAAAATTTAATTAAAACTAACAATTAAAAATTAAATTCTTATTTTTGTCTTTAACTTTTTAATTTTCAATTCCGTTTAAAACTCAAATTTCATCATTTCACATCACCTCATTACATAATTTTTAAATTGTTAATTACAATTAAAAATCAGATTTTAATTGCCAAATTTAATTGTTCCCACTGCTGTTACTCACCTTTTAAAAATAAACTTGCGGACACTAAATGATTAATTGATTACATACTCGTTTTATAAAAAGCAAAAATTGAATGCGATTTAAAATGCAAAAACAACAACATACATCATATAGGCATCTATAATGTTTGAACAGATTTACATTATAATCTTGTAAAATTATTACTTGTGGACACTAAATAATTAATTAATTACGTACTCTTTTTATAAAAAGCAAAAATAAAACGTGATTTAAAATGCAAAAACAACAACAAACATAGTATTTTTAATCTATAATGTTTGAACATATTTACATTATAGTCTTGTAAAATTTAATGTAGGTATATAAAATGGGGAAATTCTGATTTTAAGTGAATTATGAACTTTTTTATTACATAAAATCTATTACAGTACTATTATAAAGTGCTGAAAATATTGAAATTATTAGATGAAAGTCGAACTCCGATAATGTGCTATTACTTTAAATATGACATGAGTGTGCAAAATTTATAATATTTAAAGTAATATCACATTATCGAAGCTCAACTTCTGACCTAATAATTTTTATTGCATAAAAGAAAACCGCATACAAAGATATTAAGAAGTATCATGAATCACATAACTTCAAAATCACATTAAATAAGACCACATAAAACGAGACCCGGGTGCATATGTATATCACTCCCAGGTGATGATTTTTGATATAAGCATTTATGGTTTATATATATATATATATATAGCATTTCCAATCACTTGCAGGTGATTGTAGTTTTTGGGTTACAAATAATTTAATTTATTTTGCTTGCTATATATATATGTCTAACACTCGCAGGTGATGAAGATTTGTACATTTTAAGTTACAGTTTTCATGAGACCTTATTAAGTTATGGATTAGTTTAGTTTGCTCATGATAATCTATGCCTAGTTTATGCTATAATTATGGATCTAGATTTGCTTTAGAGCTAGCAGAAGTGATCATTAACATTTATAAAGAATATTTTATTAAACACGAATACTTAATACATTCTCTATATAGCTTATATGCCTACAAAATTAGATTCAAATTCAGATCAAAGCTGAAAGATACAATTATCATGGTGGGATGAACTGGTGATTGGCAGTCAGACTTCATATACCAAGGTCTATAGAAAATATACCATCTGAGTCCCTGAATCTTGAATGTGTGCTTTGTCACAGGATTTGTACCAAGTACTGATTCCCTTTTCACCATACCCTATGCTGTGAAATAAAAGACATTTTAGTCCAGGTGATCGAACAACTAATTAAACTGTCTGGAGTCTCATGCTCCAGTTCTAAGGATGCAGAATGGTGTGGCACTTACCTGACACCCATCTAAAGAAGATAGTTGTCCGAACTAAGAGTAATGGGGTAGTTCTTACACATACATCTATTAAAAATACATACAGCAACAAGTATATATGCCAAAGCATTTCTTAAGAACACATTTGCACCACTGACTACATCATTATATAATAAAATTGGATGCTAAACAAGTTTCCTTCCATGAAACTACTGTAGATCAATTCATTATATAGCATCTATAATTATGCTATTAAGGAAAGCTTATGAATCTAATTTATAAAGTGATCTATATAGGCATTTATAATTCTAGGGAGGATTACAGAATATCATGGATAATTACAATATAAAGTTATAGCTTTATGCTGTATTTTATCACCTCAGCTAAATATCAATTCAATATCACATTTAAAGCAAATCTATCTTAGAGTAGCTGTAAGCTTTTAATTATATCTTAAATAAGACATTTTATCCATTTCAAAATGGAGTTTACTTTGTGCATTAATAAATGCAAAATTACATATATACACATGAGAATATCTAATCGCTTCTCACTAATGATTTAATTAAGAGTAAAACTCCATTTTGAACAAATATAGTATAAACAAATACATAATTGAAAATAATAAAATTGGCATAGATTTAACTAAAAAGAAATATAAGTTTAAAGATAACATTTCACATAAGTGAAATCTGAAATTTGGCTGTATTTTAGCTTAGTTTAAAAAGGACATTGAAATGAAATTAGCTGACATTTGATTGATTCAATTTAATATAGTAGATTTAAGTTATTTACGAGAATTATTAATAAAAGCAAATATTATCATTTAAGCTAAAATATGTAAAATAACCTAGAAACTTAATTATCATTTTAAAATAAATCATTTAGAATTATGCATAAAAGTTATGATAAATCATTTAAAATCAATCAATTAAAGCAAGTTAAAACTAAATCAGTTTTAATAACTAAGAATTAGTTTTAATAACTAAGAATAAGATAAATAAATTGAAATCAAATCAATCAGAAATAAATCAGCAAATCAATAAATAAATCAGTAATTAAATTAATAAATCAATAAGTAAATCAGGCAAGATTTGCAATTTTAGATAAAGAAAATAAAAATTACATTTAGCTGGTAAGTTAGAATAGTTTATTACTTTGGTCATAATTTATAGGTGTAGCTAGCTTTAGGAATTACAATTTTAGTTGAAAGTTAACTTTAAGTTGAGGTGGGTTTATTATCACAATCTTTTCTCTCCTGGCAAGTTAGCTTCATGTTGAGGGATTCCTTTTGGTAGTTTCAGCCTCTATTTCACCACTCTCCACATCTGGCAAACCATCCCAGGGTCCGAAAGTCAAGGAATTACCCTCTAGCCCATTATCATCAACATTGCTAATATAAAATATAATGGGGTGAATAATTAAAAATGAAATTCTAATCTGCCTTTCAAAGATGTCTGAAGCAACTTATACATCAGCTTACCCCCCCTCTCCCTATCATAGTAGTTTTAGATTTGTTTTTCTCATTACCTCGCTGCGTTTTTAAGAAATTGTGGAATCCCACTGTGATTGATTTTTCTACAGGTGGGTTTTTTCTTCGGTCAACCATGTTTTTTCCTTCAGTTGCCCAGGATAATTTATTCATGCTTTTATTTTAAAATTTATTTTTACTCTTAATTTGTAACTAGGTTATAATACAGTGAGAAAGATTAAATTTTATGAAGTCATCTTTTTTAGAAAAACAAATCCAAAAATGAAAAACATTTTGTTATATATGTAACTCGATCATATAATTTAGCGATATATGCAGAAATATATAATAATTTCAAATATTACTTTTAGAATAATTATTCTAAATAAAGAAATTTCTCATGTTTTAATTCTATTAACATTATTCCTTCCTACATATATGGAGTCTCTTGTTTACACATACAAAGCATTTTCCATTTATTTACCACTAGAAATATATATATATATATATATATATATAAGCATATATATATCTAGTGGTAAATATATATATATATATATATATATATATGCACATTTATTGAAATTTATACATATACACATGTTTCTTTTAC
Source organism: Epiperipatus broadwayi (assembly GCA_028023455.1). Taxonomy (NCBI): domain Eukaryota; kingdom Metazoa; phylum Onychophora; class Udeonychophora; order Euonychophora; family Peripatidae; genus Epiperipatus; species Epiperipatus broadwayi. Next base: position 4,535,654 of record JAQFVV010000018.1, read on the forward strand.
TATATGTTAAATATATGCACACATACATGACTAGTACATTTAGGTTTAAAATTAGCCTGATTTTAGTACAATATTAACATAATGTAATTATAATATATGAGGATTTGGTAATAGTTACATATATAGAAATACTACTATAGTATATAGTAGGTGAAACAGTAGGATAGACAGATCTGACTGTTTCAATATAATACCATAATCTTTTCTTTTCTTGTATCAAAGTCAGATGTTTGCAGACATATGACATTCTTAGTTCTGGTGTTTCTTTTCCAGGCTAGGGAAAGCTCAACTTTGCTGTTTCATTGTATTCTGTACAAGATTGTTTTGTTTTGAAATATTTAAATAAGGAAACTGGAATTAGTTTATATAAAACAGTAGCAGAAAGACATTATAAATCCCTTTTTAATTTTTAGGTGAGATAATGAAATTATCTGCCAGGGTGTTTAATGTTACAATACTCTTGTATTCTCTCTGATAAATTCTTTAGAGAAATCTATGTCAAACTTTTATACTTTTGTTTGCCCGAGACTTTTTTTTTAATTTAATAAACTTTAAAATTATCTAGAATTATGTTAGCTAACATTTGTCTCTGTGTTCTTTTCTCAATTGTCTGAAAATGTTAAAGATCTTGTTGCATTCATCATCATCATTAATTTTTGGATCACCATAAATTACATTTTCTAGGTAATAAGTGACCTAGTGGCACTCTCAGTGATCAAAAGAAATGAAGAAGTGACTGGTATGATATATATACTAAATATGTATATGGCACATATATATATATATATATATATATATATATATATTGTGCCATTACAATTTAGTCACTAGCTAAATTTATAGTAATGTGCATGTAGAAAAGGTAAACCAAAAATCATCATCACAATTTTATATAACCATAAAAGAAGCTGTAGGGCATCCAAGTTTAAACCCTACAAGGTCCAGTTCTAAAAGCTTTAAACAGAGAAAGAATGGGTCAACAATTACATGCTTTACTTGTTTGTGTGTTGATAGAAAGGTAATACACACATTTAAACTATTTAATATTTAATTTTTCTTTAAAAAGCAAAGCTATAATGCATACATATAGGCAATGTATGTGTAAATTATTTAATTGTTTTATATTTCAAATATTAAACATTTTAACTTTCTTTAAAACTAACTTATGCTTGATCAATTCTAATATTTTATTCTATACTTTTATTTTGCTTTTCTTTAATTATAATTGGGATTTAAAAGTTACAGATTTAATTAAATAATTGGGTTATAATTACTAAGCTAGCAATTATATTATTTAAGGTTAGTTTATGAATGATTTGAAAGAATGAAGGATGTGTGTACATTACATACAAAAATTTTACATTTCCTAAATATTGAAAGAAAAGGAAGTATTAAATCTGTTAAATTATTTTTTTGTACAATTGTTTGTTAAAAGAGGAAATCTGTTTAATCAGATATCAATCTTTGTAGCAATTTTTTTTTGTAAATAATTGTTTTTCACTTTGGAAGCTTATAATGGGTTAGAACTATAATTTTGAAATTGTCTTATCAAGATCTAAAGAAGGAAGCTCAAAGATTTGAAGTGTTACCTGGATGTTAAAAAGAAAAAAAAAAGAAAGGAAAGGAAATAAGAATTGAGTCTATTTTTTTTTAAAACAAAAGTGTCTGGAAAAAGGATTAAACTTTTCAGTTGAAAAGTAATATAGTTGAAAATAAATTAGAGATCTAATTAAAACAAATTTGTCCAAAAATAGCAAGTGATGCTATCTCTGATTGGTTAAGGTAGCTAAAAATTGGATATAAAAAGCTGTCTTGAATTATTATTATTATTATTGTGATTGATTCAGATTATTAAACTATCAAATTTGAATGTTGAAAATATAAGAAATGGCAGGCTAGAAAAATTATATGTATGTTCCATCGATTCCGGACCATCTGGAGGAAGCTGCACATCACATAGGAAAGAAAAGATGTGTCTAAAATAATATTCTACACCTTTCAACTGACCAGATAAATAAGATGTTTTTAATAGAAGGAAGAAAGCATTCACCTGCATTCAAAGAAGATGAATTAATCTACTGATAAATATTAATCATCAAGTCCAATTAATTGTTACAACAACTGATTTTAAACTCAAGAAAATTTACAAATGGGAAAACAACTGCTGTATTTCATCCACATGCTTGACAGGAAGAGAAGAAAATTTAATATAATGATTTCCAAATTGTCCACTAAAGCAAATAACCTCAATAGAGTCATCATCATTAAATAGTTATACACCTCAAGAAAGAGATTGTTCCCACATAAAACAGAAATAGTAGCTGCAGAAATATAGACAAGTTTGAACCCTTGGAAATTCGCCACAAACAAAAGATCAGTAATATGACTTTTTATATCTATTTTCTTTATGATATCAGTCTTAATAAACATTTTAGCAATAAAGTGATATATTTTATTTAAAGAACTTTTAAAGACTATTCAGATCGATTAAAACAAGAATGTCTTACTAAAAATAACTTTGAGCTTCATAAATGATCTTGAATGTATGAAAATGATTTGTTTATTAATTTTACAATATTAATGTGTAAAACAATTTTTTTTTATGGTATTATGATTTTAGTTTTAACTAATATATTATTATTAGTTTGGTTTTTTAATAATATTTTGTTATTATGGGATAAAACACGCACATACATAATAATATTTTTATATGTGTATAATTGGGAGTGAATGTGAAATAATGAGTAGTATTAGAATATTAGATTATTTTGTTTCAAGTTCAGTATAGATTTCAGCGCTTGGAAGGGAGGGGGAGAAAATAATTTAAAACTGTTTTCTAAAACTTGCTCTTTCAATTCTACTAACATTTTTTTTTACATTCTATTTACATGTTGGATTTTAAAGTATGTGTGCCAATGAGCAGATAATATTTTTTTTTAATACTTTTCTCATGGAGTGAAAATCAGGGTCAATGTGACGTCCAACTTAATACAAAATACATTTGAAGGGAAAGGGGGAAGAACTTAAAATTAATCTGAGGATTGTTATATAATCAATTATTATTATTGTTATTCATGTCAATTTTCATATTATCTAGAAATTTTTATGTATATGTTAGAAATGTAGTAATAAATATTAGTTTGTTTTATTAAACGAGGCGTATATATTTCATTAAGTGTAGTCTTTGTTAAGTGTGATTATTCATCATCATCAATGGTTGAATATTAGTTATTTAAGATATAAGTAAATATGCTAAAATTAAGCAATAATTATGAATTTCTTTGTAAAAATTAGTTTTATGTTTAGGCTTAGTCCTAGAGCTGTAGTTGAAACCCTTGTCATTATCGTTATTATTATCATCATCATCATCATCATTATCAACGTTTTAATTAATGAGCTGTTTAACTGTTTAAAGGCCATAAATAAATATTGATTTTATAATATTTAGTGATCTCTTAGTATTATTATAACCACATCCCATCATCTATTTCATGCAAGGATGAGTGAATTGCCATCCTAAATTAGTTATATATATAATCTGAGCTAGTGAACTTATAAAAATATTGAAACACATTTGTTATGTTAAGATCTGAGAAATGATTTATGTTCAATGAACTCCACTTTGGTTTAAAGATGTTTTACTTTTACCTAAATATTAGTGCTTATAGTGATATGGCTCAAAAAGCAAAATCTTCCATTTTATTATAAATAAAGTACCAAGAAGGGATTCAAACCCGGTACATGTAAAAGGTTATCAGATATAACCGTGTCTAGATTCAGATAATCTAGTGGCGCCCTGCTAGACCATATTCACTTAGTATTTGTTTAAACATGCACTTAACATCAAACCAAGAAATGAAAGTGGATAAGATTACTGTCTGTATACCTGAGCTATATTTTATTGAATTACTAGTGTAATCACTTCACGTGATTACCATAATACATTGCTATAATACTGGTTATTAATAAATTTGCTCATAATTTGCTTATAATTCTTGATAATTCTTGATATTTGGACTCCTTTACTCAGGTATGGTAATATCTTTTTTTTGAACTACTTTATTTAGATTACAATGGACACCCAACTGGGGCCTGATATTTTACCATATACCTGAAAAAGAGAGTCTATAGAATGATGGGAGATGTGTGGTTAAAAATAAAGAAATTTTTTTAGTAAAATTTTTTTTTCAGTAAAAATTTTTTTTTTGTCTTACAAAATTTTCTTGGCCAAACAGTCTTATTTTAAATGATGATGTTTAATATGATTTAATTTTTCATTGATGATGATAAAATGGGTACAGCCATAAAACAGTTTTTTTTTTAAATTTTTTATCAATTTTGAAAATAGAGATGAATATCACAACTTAAGACAAAGGTGAAATAAATAATAGATTTTTTTTTTTGGAACATTAAAATAATTTATTGCCAGATAGGATAGGCATAGTAATAGTGATGAATTATGGAATAGTAGTCTCATGTGTGTTTGGGGAGTTCATTTTGTAAAAAGTCTATGATTTTAGAGGTTTGATTGGATGGTTGATCGTTGGAGTTTGGTTGGTTAGATTGCAGTTTTGATGATGAGTGGAGAGTTTTGTCATTGCCTTGAGAATGCTATGTATTTCGTGTAACTTATGAATGATCAAACCCATTCACTGCTCCAACCCAATTTATATGTTATCTTTATTTTATCATGAAGCAGTTAACAGCAGACCTGCCATGATATCAGCCTATAAGTCTCCAAGAGAGAGAGAGCAAGGTTTCGTTTTTGTAGTCTATAATAAGCAGGGCATTCCTTGATACTTGCCACATAAGACTCCAAGAGAGAGAGCAAGGCATAGTTTATCTATCTTAGCCCCTAAGACTTAAAATACATCTTTTATTGCAACAGAGTTTGCTTCATTTAATCAAGGGTTGTGGTAGTTAATAGTGATCGAATTGGGATGATCTTCTGAGTGCTCGTGATGCATTGTGTGATTATAGTGCTGTGACTGAATTCTTTTATTTATCTCAAGATTGTGAACTGCTAGTCATTCTGTGGACTGTCAATATCTGTCGGATTTCTGGGAGAATGGATGAATGTATAATTTGGGCTATTACAGACAGACATGTACTATATAGATTGTTGTTGTATAGTTCATTAAATAAGGATATTAAAATTTTTTTTTGTTGTATTTGTAAATGCATAATAAGGTGAAAATCAAATCAGTCAGTTAGTCAGAATAGGTGTCAGACAGGGAGAAGATGTGTGGATTTCTGATGGTCAGGGAAGTACAGATGGGATATATATAGTTTTATAACATGAGTGAACTAAATTATAGTATGGAAGAGGTTATGGAAGAGGAAGGTGCCCCAATACCAGGAATCAGTGATCGTTTTCATACTGAAGAAGAGGATGGGGAGGTTTTCTTAAAAACACAAGAGGAAAGAGAGGAAGTAGAGGAAGATGCCTGTAATGTTAGTAGCAATAATACGGCCTCAAGTGTGGAAGTAGATGAGGAGCCGGAAGTTGGCCAGATTCAGATAGAAAATAAAGAACTCTCAGACATGAAATTAATGATGAGGCAGTTACTTAAAAGTATAGAAAATCTAAGAGAAGATAGTAAGCACAGTATAAAAAGTATAGAAAGTCTAAGAGAAGATAGTAAGCACAGTATAATAAGTATAGAGAGTCTAAGAGAAGATAGTAAGCACAGTATAATAAGCATAGAGAGTCTAAGAGAAGATAGTAAGCAAAGGATGGAAAATCTAGAACAAAAGATAGGTCAATCTATGGAGAAAAGTATAGAAGGTTTAAGGGTAAATCTGGAGAACTCTATTGACAATAACAACCAAATGATCATAGCTTTGGAAACTAGGATAGAAGGGTCCAATATAGAGTGTAAAAATAGATTTGCATCCTTAGAGGAGAGGATAGAAGGAGTGTGTAGATCTATGGAAGTCACCAAACAGGAGGGCTGTCAGGGACTACAGTCATTAAAGGCTCAAGTGGAGCAGTCTATCGAAGAACATAAGAGAGAAATTGAATTAGTTAGGAATGAGGTCCATGGTTTGGTCTCCCAATCCATATCAGAATGCATAGAAAAGAATGCCGAAATAACTTCTGCAGGAATTCATATTAGATTAGAGGAGGTGGTAGCCAAAGTGGACTCATATAAGGAAGCCACTTTGGGCTGTGTAGATCAAACCCTCACTATGAAAAATAAGTTTAGTGGCTTAGAAAAGGAAATACGAGAAGTTAAGGGAAGCATGGCCAATGAGTGTGTACAAATTGACCAAAATCTTAGGAAAGAATTGGGGAAACAAATAGATAGCTTTAGGGAGGAGATAATGAAAAGGGACAAGTCCAGTTCTTTAGAAGAGGGATCCAGAATGAATCAACATGAATTGGGTGTTATGTTGGGAAAGGTTGAGGAGAACCAGAAGGCCTATGTTGTGGAATACATAAACCCCAAGATGGATGATCTCTACCAGAAAGTAGGGGAATTAAAAGATCGTATTAATGTAGGGCTGCGGGATCAGTCAAACCCAAATTCAAGGCAAAATGATGTTAGCATCAGTCCAGATGACTGTAGGGATAGCTCAGAACAGAGTCAGTCAGAGAAAAGGATGCCTACTTTAGTTAACAATCCACAAGGTGAAAAAGAAGTAGAAAGGCCGATATTAGCCATAATACCAAATCTCCCAGTAAAGAAAGTAAATGTCCAAATCTCTCTGAAAAATTCAACTGTTCTGGAAAAGTCAAAAATAAGTTATATCTGGTACAGAAAGCCAATCTCTCTGAAAAATGTAAACGTCCAGTGTGTATCAGACAGAGAATCAATCTCTCTGAAAAATTTAAATGCTCTGTTAAATTTAAGTGTGCCTTATATTTGGTACAAAGAGTCAACCTTTTTAGAGAGTTTAAAAATAAATTATACATGGCACAGAGAGTCAATCTCTCTGAAGAGTTTTAATGTCCATTATACATGGTACAAAGAAAATATCTCTCTGAAAAATGTAAATGCTCTGGAAATTTTAAATGTGCCTTATATATGGTACAAAGAGTCAACATTTTTAGAAAGTTTAAAAATAAATTATACATGGCACAGAGAATGAATCTCTCTGGAAGATGTAAGGATAAATGATATCTGGTATAAAAAGCCCACCTCTCTAGAAAACTTCAAAGTGCCTTATGTATGGTACAGGGAGTCAATCTTTCTAGAAAGTTTAAAAATAAAGTATGTATGGTATAGAGAGTCAATCTCTCTAAAGAACTTCAAGGCATATTACATAAGGTACCAAGAGTCCATATTTCTAAATGGAGTTTGTAATAGGAGGTTATATAAAATAAAACCTCCAGATATGTTTTATAAATATCCAGTCAAGATGAAAAATGGAAATATTAAAAAGGGACTGGATGTACAGGTGCATTTTTATGCAGACCACAATATGGTTTGAAAAGAAAAAGCCATTCCAAATTACCAAGAAAATAGGGGAGAATGCCTTTATGCTTGCTGCTCTTGATGGGAATAAGGGGACCTATAATGCTAGGAGTTTGATCCCTTATACTTCAGCAGAATAGCCTGGCAAAGATCTCCAAATAAATTTTTTTTTTTTTAATGAAAGATATATTTACCAGTAGTTAATTTTTTTTTTATATATATATTATAAGTGTTTATTATTATTAGTGTATTTATTAGTTAGGATTTTTTTTTTTAAATATAGTTAAAACAAAAGTGCTGATGATTTTATCCGAAGGGGGAGAAAGTTGTGCCATTACAATTTAGTCACTAGCTAAATTTATAGTAATGTGCATGTAGAAAAGGTAAACCAAAAATCATCATCACAATTTTATATAACCATAAAAGAAGCTGTAGGGCATCCAAGTTTAAACCCTACAAGGTCCAGTTCTAAAAGCTTTAAACAGAGAAAGAATGGGTCAACAATTACATGCTTTACTTGTTTGTGTGTTGATAGAAAGGTAATACACACATTTAAACTATTTAATATTTAATTTTTCTTTAAAAAGCAAAGCTATAATGCATACATATAGGCAATGTATGTGTAAATTATTTAATTGTTTTATATTTCAAATATTAAACATTTTAACTTTCTTTAAAACTAACCTATGCTTGATCAATTCTAATATTTTATTCTATACTTTTATTTTGCTTTTCTTTAATTATAATTGGGATTTAAAAGTTACAGATTTAATTAAATAATTGGGTTATAATTACTAAGCTAGCAATTATATTATTTAAGGTTAGTTTATGAATGATTTGAAAGAATGAAGGATGTGTGTACATTACATACAAAAATTTTACATTTCCTAAATATTGAAAGAAAAGGAAGTATTAAATCTGTTAAATTATTTTTTTGTACAATTGTTTGTTAAAAGAGGAAATCTGTTTAATCAGATATCAATCTTTGTAGCAATTTTTTTTTGTAAATAATTGTTTTTCACTTTGGAAGCTTATAATGGGTTAGAACTATAATTTTGAAATTGTCTTATCAAGATCTAAAGAAGGAAGCTCAAAGATTTGAAGTGTTACCTGGATGTTAAAAAGAAAAAAAAAAGAAAGGAAAGGAAATAAGAATTGAGTCTATTTTTTTTTAAAACAAGTGTCTGGAAAAAGGATTAAACTTTTCAGTTGAAAAGTAATATAGTTGAAAATAAATTAGAGATCTAATTAAAACAAATTTGTCCAAAAATAGCAAGTGATGCTATCTCTGATTGGTTAAGGTAGCTAAAAATTGGATATAAAAAGCTGTCTTGAATTATTATTATTATTATTGTGATTGATTCAGATTATTAAACTATCAAATTTGAATGTTGAAAATATAAGAAATGGCAGGCTAGAAAAATTATATGTATGTTCCATCGATTCCGGACCATCTGGAGGAAGCTGCACATCACATAGGAAAGAAAAGATGTGTCTAAAATAATATTCTACACCTTTCAACTGACCAGATAAATAAGATGTTTTTAATAGAAGGAAGAAAGCATTCACCTGCATTCAAAGAAGATGAATTAATCTACTGATAAATATTAATCATCAAGTCCAATTAATTGTTCCAACAACTGATTTTAAACTCAAGAAAATTTACAAATGGGAAAACAACTGCTGTATTTCATCCACATGCTTGACAGGAAGAGAAGAAAATTTAATATAATGATTTCCAAATTGTCCACTAAAGCAAATAACCTCAATAGAGTCATCATCATTAAATAGTTATACACTCAAGAAAGAGATTGTTCCCACATAAAACAGAAATAGTAGCTGCAGAAATATAGACAAGTTTGAACCCTTGGAAATTCGCCACAAACAAAAGATCGGTAATATGACTTTTTATATCTATTTTCTTTATGATATCAGTCTTAATAAACATTTTAGCAATAAAGTGATATATTTTATTTAAAGAACTTTTAAAGACTATTCAGATCGATTAAAACAAGAATGTCTTACTAAAAATAACTTTGAGCTTCATAAATGATCTTGAATGTATGAAAATGATTTGTTTATTAATTTTACAATATTAATGTGTAAAACAATTTTTTTTATGGTATTATGATTTTAGTTTTAACTAATATATTATTATTAGTTTGGTTTTTTAATAATATTTTGTTATTATGGGATAAAACACGCACATACATAATAATATTTTTATATGTGTATAATTGGGAGTGAATGTGAAATAATGAGTAGTATTAGAATATTAGATTATTTTGTTTCAAGTTCAGTATAGATTTCAGCGCTTGGAAGGGAGGGGGAGAAAATAATTTAAAACTGGTTTCTAAAACTTGCTCTTTCAATTCTACTAACATTTTTTTTTACATTCTATTTACATGTTGGATTTTAAAGTATGTGTGCCAATGAGCAGATAATATTTTTTTTTAAATACTTTTCTCATGGAGTGAAAATCAGGGTCAATGTGACGTCCAACTTAATACAAAATACATTTGAAGGGAAAGGGGGAAGAACTTAAAATTAATCTGAGGATTGTTATATAATCAATTATTATTATTGTTATTCATGTCAATTTTCATATTATCTAGAAATTTTTATGTATATGTTAGAAATGTAGTAATAAATATTAGTTTGTTTTATTAAACGAGGCGTATATTTCATTAAGTGTAGTCTTTGTTAAGTGTGATTATTCATCATCATCAATGGTTGAATATTAGTTATTTAAGATATAAGTAAATATGCTAAAATTAAGCAATAATTATGAATTTCTTTGTAAAAATTAGTTTTATGTTTAGGCTTAGTCCTAGAGCTGTAGTTGAAACCCTTGTCATTATCGTTATTATTATCATCATCATCATCATCATTATCAACGTTTTAATTAATGAGCTGTTTAACTGTTTAAAGGCCATAAATAAATATTGATTTTATAATATTTAGTGATCTCTTAGTATTATTATAACCACATCCCATCATCTATTTCATGCAAGGATGAGTGAATTGCCATCCTAAATTAGTTATATATAATCTGAGCTAGTGAACTTATAAAAATATTGAAACACATTTGTTATGTTAAGATCTGAGAAATGATTTATGTTCAATGAACTCCACTGTGGTTTAAAGATGTTTTACTTTTACCTAAATATTAGTGCTTATAGTGATATGGCTCAAAAAGCAAAATCTTCCATTTTATTATAAATAAAGTACCAAGAAGGGATTCAAACCCGGTACATGTAAAAGGTTATCAGATATAACCGTGTCTAGATTCAGATAATCTAGTGGCGCCCTGCTAGACCATATTCACTTAGTATTTGTTTAAACATGCACTTAACATCAAACCAAGAAATGAAAGTGGATAAGATTACTGTCTGTATACCTGAGCTATATTTTATTGAATTACTAGTGTAATCACTTCACGTGATTTCATATACCTTTCATATAATACTTGTTATTAATAATTTATTAATAATTTACTTATTCCTTTACTTATGATCATCATTTAATTTTTGAATTTATGATTATTTCTTATATATTATGATCATTCTGTGGACTACTCAGGTATGGTAATATCATTTGAACTCATTTATTAGGTTACAATATATATATATATATATATATATATATATATATATATATATATATATATATATATATATATACATACTTCAGTTACAATCAGAATATAATAATGATATTAGTGATCTCAGACACCATTTCAAACAAAAATTAGCCTAAGAATTTATTCATTTTTGAACAAGAACATTAAATATATTGAACCCTATATTTATGTGTGGTTTGAAAGTTTAATTGATTACCACTATCACTAGAAATAACTTTAATTGCATGGCCAGAATTTAGAGGGAAACTTCAGAAGAAAGAAACCAGGCTCATTTAATGTTGAAAATGCTGTGAGCATTTATGCAAGAAATGTGATTAAAAAGAGTTGCTGAATTTAAAGAATTTAAAGAAATAAAACAAAAAGTAATAATGAATTTAAAGAAAAGCAACAAAAAAGAGATTAAATTTAAAGAAAAGTGACAAAAAGAGATAGAGAATTTAAAGAAATGCACCAGGAAGAAAAGTTTCTATAGGTACAAGAGACTATAAGTAGCATGAGGTTGGAAATAGATGTCAACTGCAAGAGCAAGTATAACAGAAAATGAAGTTGGTATAATGAAAATTACATACTGATTTAGAGAAAATGATTCAAAAATTTATTAAGTTTAGCAAAAATAAATTGGAAATGAATGCTCAAAAAGTCAAGAGATGGTAATTAAATTCAAAATTTATTACTTAAAGAAAAACTTTAAAATCTCAATAAAAGATGTAAAAAATTTAGAAAAAAATCATGGGCATTATAAATAACATAAAAATGTATTATGTTAAGGTGAAAAAAGATACATGAAACCAGTTTGCAGAATTAATAAAACAATCTCAGGAAGATAACAAAAGTGATACTATAAAGATGATGAAACCAAAAGAAAGTTATGAAAATACAACAATCACAAGACGATATTTAGTTGTATTAATCAATTCCTCAAAATTTAGGTGCTTAGATATGAGACAGGAGAAATCTTCCAGGAAACACTTCAATAGTTAGGAGAATTATTCCCAATTAAACTAGCTAATAGAAATAGAACAAATGGCTTTTACTTGTAATCATCACCATGGACATGCTAAGGAATGATAAAATTCTTTGAATAAAAACACCAACTTTCTATTCTAGATACAGAGAGAAAATTTAAAATAACTTTTGATTAAAGGAGCATCAACAAGGAAGCAGTTACTAAATTACTCAGGAAAAGTGTCACATAAGAGATTATGAAAGTTATACCCAATTATTTCAAAGGCATGTGTCAAAATTAAAAACACTGACTGCATCTAGCATGACAGAAAGTCAAATCATTAGGATTATTTGACATAATTTACCTTTCATATTGGAGTAGATGATCATCTGCACAGACCAGAATACTATAGAACAAGTGGCTGACTTTTTAAATGCCATTGACCTCATTTCCAAAATCAGAAAGATATAGGTAGAGAAGATAAATTCACCATACCAAACCAACAAGAAAAAAATGAGTGAGACATCTATTCGATATATTAATCTAAAAGATTACCAAAAATTCTGACCTCATAGACAGAGGTAAAAGAAAAGAAGAAGCATTGGTAACATAAAGCATGAATAATATATTGATCTAAAAGTTATCTCATTCCAAAAAGCACTCTGGAAAAATCATCAGTGAGTTTACCACATCCAAAAACTAGTTCTAAAAGGAAAAAGGAGTAGATCTAGAAAATGAAGAGAATGAAATCTAATTCACATGGACAAGGACATCATGATAACTTCAAAAATCCCTGAATCAATGCAAGGATTGACATATGGGGAAAGAATAAATGAGGGTCTATTCTCTAATGACCCTGGATCTGTTTACAATGTTAAATAATATAAGAAGAAAAAAAGTCAAAATTTAAAATATAATGATCAAAAAATAAATGACAGGCAATACCAAAAGTGACTATTAAAATATGAAAATTAAACAAATTCATTACACAATTAGAAATTACCAGTTTGCTAACAAAAAAAAAAAAATCAAAATTAACTTATAAAAATGATAATATTGACAAAAAGAATAGGTAAAGGTTTACTTTAGTGACCACAGCATAAAAATCATGTTTGCCCTCTAGTTTTCAAAATTATAAGTAAATTATTATTCGAAAATCTTACGTATATACTACTATATTGCAATTACATTAAAATTTATTAAAATGTAAAAGATAAAAAAAATATTTACCATTTTAAAGAAGTTGAAATAGTACACTAGTTTAATTAAAATAATTAGTTTAAATTATTTGAAACTTAAGAATTTAAACTATCGGCATTTATAACTTAAGAATTTAAACTATCTCGATGGTTCTCGGTGGAATAGATGACAATGGGGAGCCATTAGTCATCGAAATCGATGAAACATATTATTTCTACAGAAAATACCACAGGGGGACTACATAGAGGGCATTGGATCTTTGGTGGTATTGAAAGAGAGTCAAGGAAGTGCTTCTTGACAGAAGTTGTGGATAGAATGGCTGGAACATTGGAGGCCCTAATCCAGCAGTACATTTTACCAGGGACTCGCATAATTTCAGATGGCTGGGCTGCGTACAATAATATTAGCAGACTTAGCAATGGGGTGTACATGCATTCAGTTGTCGTCCACCAGGACAACTTCATGAATCCCGAAGACCAAGACATACATATCCAGAATATTGAGAATATGTGGATGAGGGCCAAGCGTAAGCTGAAATTCCAATCTCTGGTACCAGCAGGGCTTTATTTTCATCGTACCTCAAAGAATTTGCTTCCACAGTAGATATAGCACTGTCACCTTTTTCTCCAACTTCCTGCTATGCATAGGGCATAATTATGCTTAAAAAGGTAAATTACTTTTTTTTTATTATCTTTTACGTTTTAATTAATAAATATTTACTGTAATTGTAATATAAGAGCAGATATGTAAGATTTTAGTTCTAATTTTAAAAACTAGATGGCGAATATGCCCTGGTCGCTAAAGTAAACCTTTACCAAAGAATATATTGTTTCAGGGATGATGATATCTCCATCACAAACTTGTTGTCCTATCCATAAAGATGTGTCTATAGATTTATATATGTAAACACATACAAATATTAATAATGAGTTGTTAAAGTAAAAGCAGTTTATTACTCAAAATTTTATTTCTTTATTTTGTGGTCCGATTTGTGAAATCAAAGGAAAAGGTTTATTTTTTTTTTTGTTTTGTTTTGATCATTCTGTGATTAAAAATTAGATTTTGTATTTTTTTTTTACTTTTTATCATATAAAAAAGAAAAAACGCAGTTTAAATTTAAAAATAAACTTAAAATTAAGGAATTTTCAATTTATCTATATATAGGATAATTTTGTTGTTCATGAAAACAAAAAGACAACAAAGAACGATTAGATATTTTGTCTGTAACATTTTTGTTATAAATTAATTAAACAAAAAACTTTTCTGCTAATGAAATTGATAAGAAAAAATATACCCAGCTGGATTTTCTCAAATATTCTTCTTCATGTTGCTATAAAAGATAGGCTAGTGCCATAAAAGTAACATTGACCTCTTTTTGTTTTGGAATTTCCAGAGAGAGCAGTTAATTGTAATAAAGTTGATGTACCTTGTTTGAAAAGTTTTGTTCCAGATCAGGTGATTTTCCCTAGAGAATAAATGGCAAGTCAATTTAGAAATTTTATCCATAAATTTTTTAAAAGGAAATTTAAGTCAAAGTTTGAATTATAGTCTAAGAAAACTAAAAAGTTGAGTGTCATAATCCACTTCAGAAATATAAAATTTAGTATAACTTAGAGCTTGAATTATTTAATTGCCACAGTGCAGACCAATAAGTTTCTCAAAGTGAGAATATAAAATAAACTTGTTAAAGTAGATCGGCCTTCCTTTTGTTATCATTAGCACGTGATTCTGTTACTAACTTCTTGTGAAAAACCTAGCTATCTATTAGAAAATGATGTAGAAAATTTTAAATAGAAAAAAAGTAATTCTTGAATCTTTAGAAGTCCTGTCATTTTTTACAGTGCACATGGAAAAGATATTTGAAGTCCTAAGCCTATTCTCAGTGAAAAATAAGAATAGAATGAAAGGAAACTTATGTGTCTTATTATATTTTTTTTCCATCTAAGATAGAATACCTGCAGACATGTATATACTGTTATAGTTTATGTATAAAAAAAACCATATACCCAGGAATTAAGGTTATTTATTTAATTATTATTGTACATACATTGACAAATAGCAATTTCTATATATATCAATAGTCATACATGTATATATGTAGATTTATCCATGTAAGTTTTAAGCCAAATATGTTTAATCTCTAAGTCAGATGTAATCAGATATATTATTTTTTATATTATTTTTTTTAAAAGTTTTGATTTTTTTTTCTGCATACTGTATTATCAAATAAGTCTGTGTGCACATATATATATATAAACATTTTTTATATAAGCAAAAAAAAAAGAGGGAAAGGTTTTTTTTTTTCAGTTATATTAGATAAATATATAAATTTATTTACTTTTTTTTTATGTACTAGTTTGTTTATCTGTTTTAAATAATAGTGATGGGATTTGGGATTAATAAATTACACTAAGCTATAATATATTTTATTATGAGTCTAGTTTTCTCTATATCTCACTCCACCCAATATTTAAATTATTAATCCTGTTTTCATTATCCAACTGCTTATACTGAGAGTTCTGATATTACTGAGCAAGTCATATATTATTGGGATTATGATAGTGGGAATTTTAAGTTTGTATTTTTATATTATGTCTTGGAAAATGCCATGAAAAGCAAATTTGAATTAGGCCTTTCAAAAATACTCTGTTTAGTAAGAACTTTGCACACCATTATATATATATTCAAAGAAAGAGATCAGGAAATAGAGCTAATAAGAATTAGCTTAATCTCTTTTTTTATAATACAGGGAATTAATATTAAAACATATTTGATTATTTTTTTAGCTTGAAATAATTTCATATGTGGTTTGCAAACTTGGTATTGTTTTTTTATTTATGGCACCACATATGAGATTAATAATAATCAAAACCATTTTAATAAAATTAAAAAAATTGTTTTTGTTATTGCATAATAATAATGTTATTGTATTAAAAGACTGCTCTGGATATTACATGTCATTGACCAAGCATGGTCTAGTAAATGGGGTTTAGTAGACATTCCCAGGATAATACAAATAGATATGAAACATATAATCAGAATAATGCTATTAATTTCTGCAAAGATTAAAAATAATTTTCTATTAAAGTTTGTAACTTGTATTGATGTATGAGGATTTGGTTATGTATATGAGATATTATGCATATGATATCAGGTGCTGCTGCAGTATATTTTTTCAAACACTCTACTCACCTCCTTGAAAGGCTTAGAAAAATCATGGCCTATCCCAAATGCTTGCTGGATTTATAAGCCTCTAACACTCAAAAATGAGCAAGGCATAACTTTCTAATGTTGTATTTATCAGCCAGTAAGACTCAAAAAAGAGTAATTATTTGTCAGTTATGCTTATTTAAGCAATATTAAAACTGAGATAATACTTCTAGTCTCTATGCTTTATTGTACATCTTAAAGCCCTGTGGTTGAATTTTTTTGAATCCTAAAGTTGTGAAATTATAATCATTTTTTTAATAGTTGAAGGCAATCAAATATCTGAACAGTGAAATCATGGACATATGTATTCTCTTCATGTATTATTATATTAGTAAAACAATATTTTATAAAAATGGATAAAACATAATAATATAGAAATAAACCAAAGTTAAATTTTGCAATACTTAGTGCCCTTATTTTTATATCATATATAAACCCTTTATTGAAAGCAATAAAAAACCAATTGCCTGGGATATTTGTTCCTAGACTAGGTAAACATATGAATGTAATTGCCTATATGGATGACATACTCATTTTCCTTCCATCTCAAAAATATTTAACTCTATAATATAATTGATCAATTTTCAAACAGTTATGGTCTTCAGATTAATCCAATAAAATCTGCTGTCTGAAAGATTCACTCTGGTAGCAAGGTTAATTCAAACTTCAAACCTGATCCTCAAAAATTTTTGGGATTTTCTATTTATAAATCTCATACTGTGATGACAAAGGAGATGCAGAATGAGATTTTACTAGCTACAGATAATCTAACTAAATATCTGTCAGAAGTTTACCTTTCATTGCATGGCAAGGTGAGGTTATTAAACATGAAAATAATGACAAAAATAAATTACTACTTGCCAATAATTAAAATTACTAAATTGTTTATCCAGAAGATTAATACCTTGGCTGCTCGATTGTTCTGGAAAGGAAAGATTGCTGCTATTAGTATTAAACAAATGCAGCAACACAAAAAACTTAATGGAATGTCATTTTATTCCATTGCTTCTATTCAATATCAGAAATCATTTAATATATTAGTCATATTATCAAATGTCTTCAAGTATGATCAAATTACTCTACCAGTTATTCCCATAGACTGACCTCCACCTAGTACTAAGAATATAGTAGGCATGTCACTAGATCTAGTGAAAAAATACATTCCTATAACAAAAGATACTTTTAAAAATAAAATCAAGATATGGGAAGGATACTTTGTTATTAATCCACCTGGTATACAAATCCAGGGTAAATTAAGTATAACAAATCAAAAGATTATTTCTCTCTTCAAATTCTGGTACATGGAGCCTAAATATTTAGATTTTGTTATTAAAATCAATATGCAGGCCATCAGCACTAATTGGTTCCTATATGCTACAAGAGGCATATCCAAGTTAGATCCCATATCTCCATTGCGTAGTCAGGTGGAAGAGACATTTGAACATCTTGTTTGCTCTTGCACTGGATTTTGGAGAATTAAAAAAACTATATATGATAATGTTAAAATTGATTACTATTTGATCACCTCAATTAAAGTCAGTATCAAATCCAGAGTTTTTGCCAATATCAGGTTATCTATATTTCTGAACTATATAATATGGATGGTGAGGTGTAAGAAGGTATTCTGTGGTTTAATCTTTCAAGATGATGAATACTTTTTTAGAAAACTGGTTAAGATCAAGAAATGGGATGAACTTCTCATATCTAAAAGCACATTCCTGGACACATGGAATTTGATATCTATTAAAGAATAATCAATAGGTATCAACAACACTATTGCTTTCAGTGCTTATGATTAATAGAGTAATAGATATAAAAGGTCAATATGAAATGGGCACCTTCTTCATACTGAAATAGTTGGAGAATGTCATGCTCTGAATAGTATCATATAGATGATTTTAAACTCACTTACCTGGATGCTTATAAATGAATGAACAGATGCAGAAAATTACAAAGCTTATGAATGACTGGAAATGAATATCAGCAGTGTCTAATTGAACATTTTTACACTGGTGCATTGACAGCCTATAAGTTCTTGGTGAAAATGAATATGGACTTGAATGAATCATTGTTGGAAATACTTATTCTTGCTGAGGGCACACCAGTGCCTAATTGCTTTTAAATAATTACTCCACAGATATTTGTTTTAAGAAACAGTTCTTGTACATAGTTGGATATTTGTCCTTTGCACTATCCTAAGGCATATGATAGTACACTCAGAGAATAAAAAGTTTTAGTGAATTAAAAAACCAATTACATTTAATAATTTTTAGTCGCTTAAGGTATTTGTTTCTTTTATCTGGAAGATTTCTATATCTGTATTTATGATAAAATCAATATGGATTAACAGTCCATCTTGTAATAGAAGTATGCCAGCTGGCCATATGAATAAATTATGAACATCAAATAATGATGCTTAATTCTTCTGATTGAGAACTGTGTTCCAGTGGACACTGTTTAAAAAACAATAAAGATGATCAATATTGAGTTTCTGAGCCCTATCTGATTATAGAACTGTACCCTTCCAACAGTGAAGTGCACATTACATTGCAGGTTATCATTGAAATGATTATATGAAGGCAGTTCATGGGCAAAAGCCTACTAAGGATTTATTGGATTACATTTGTTATTCACTATAAGAATGAGTGATGCAGTGAACTGCAGAACATGAGCTGTTAATTGAGAACAGATAATCAGAAGATAATCAAAAATTCACACTTGTACAAAATTTATGTTTGTATTAATTTTTTTTTCTGTACAAACAAATTCAACAGAGTGGTTGATAAATTTATACATTGTCATATGTGGATATGCAAATATCTAATATAATATACAGTAATTTAAATTTTACTCATTTGAGAAATTAAAAGAAAATCAATCTATAGAGTTAATTGTACTATTAAATATTTCATGAAAGAAATATCATTTGTAAAATTAAAATTATATACATTAATAAAATAATAACTCACATAATGAAAGGCAAAAAATAAAAATTATCTTATTCAAAGAGAGATAATTTATTTAAATTTTGTACTCAAATAACTTATGAATTGTGTAATTTATGAAAATATATCATATCTTGTTTAACCCCTTTCAGATTAACCTTCAAAGAAAAGATCATTTTTCTTATAGTAAATTGGATGGCAAATCCAAATACATTATTAAAAATTATAAAGCATTAAAATTGAAAAAGTTAAAAAACAAATTTCAAAATTCAATCATGAGTTTCTTTTCTTTCTATCATAAATAAATTTAAAAAAAAAAAGACATTTTTTTATTATAGAATCATAAAATAATTTAATATGATAAAACATGTGAGAAAAATATTAAATCAAGTCATTAAATCTAGCTGAAGATGTTTTTGATAAACATCCTCATATAAAAAATACAGTCTTGTTTACATGTTAGATGTTAAAAATATGTTGTAAAAACATATAAATAGATCTAAAAAATATGACAGTCCAGTTTAAGATTTGACTAAAGTAAAAAGAATTGCAGAGTAATTTCATGAAAATAGAAGAAACCAATGGTTAAAAAAGTCTCATCAGATATAACTATTCTATACGTTTCTGATTCCTTTAAAGTATTTTTCCAATATTATATCCACTTGAGTAATTATGATAACAATATCTAACAAAGGACTATTTACCATGAATCATAAAAACTTTAATGATGTCAGTCCCAAGACCCTGAATTATGCAGTCATATTCAGAGATGAATGTTGAAGTTGCATAAAATATGGTATTGTCTGCTTTAAAAAAAAATCATGCTTTAAGAAAAGAAATGGATTTTGCTGTAAAATCTGCTATAGATACTATAGCTGTTGCCACCAATACAAAAAAGGATAATCACAATCATGACTGAATTTCTAAAGACTTGTTATCATATAGTAAACATATGATAGCTGCAGAAAACCATAGTAAAAAGTTTAAAAATTGCAAACTTTAAGACAAATGTGGTATAATAACATCTTATCTTTATATTTATATGTGAGGTCTTAAGTTTTAATATTTATAATTATTATTATTTCTAGTCTAATCAATGACTAATAAAAATCACTATTTCTTAAATTCAATGTTTTCTTTTTTACCTAGCAGCAGTTGCAAAAGTATAAGCAACACTTATCTGACAGCCAATCAGATGTTATGATAGATATCCAAATGGCAACCAAACCATAAACACATGACAAAGAATTTATGAGAAAAGGGCAGCCACCCTTCTCTCTACTTTTCTTTCTTTATATCTAAGCTAGTTGTAAGTATTTAGATTTGAAAGTGTGAAGCTTTAAATATCTTCACAATTAACTCAGTGAGTTTAAATTATAAACGTACAGCATGAAATCCTATGATTTACTATGCAGCAGTTTTTAAATAATATAACTAGCAGTAAATTATGATTGGCTTAGATATATAGAAAGAAAAGTAGAGAGAAGGGTGGCCACCCTTTTCTCATAAATTCTTTGTCATGTGTTTATGGTTTGGTTGTCATTTGGACAGCTATCACAACTTCTGATTGTCTGTCAGATAAGTGTTATAACGAGTGCAATGAGATTTTCCAGTATCTTAATTTAATTTCAATTTCATCTATCTAAGCTTCGCAAATTAAATATTATTACTTTAAAGTAAAAATTGCGTGAATTGAATGAACCATTGTTTTATGTCAAATGGTATATAGTTGAACTTTGTAAAATTAAAAATATTAAAGTTACAATTAATTTAAAAAGTGAACATATATTTTACTATGAAGGAACAAATATTGGAAATAAAACTAAAAAATGATTCATAATAAATTTAAAATAATTGAAAAATAACATTATGAATATTGGTAATACATCATAAACATAGACAGATTAATTATTTGACTTAATATTAATTACTAAATGTAAATAATTATCTTTTATGCTTCAACAAGTTTTCATTGGAGAAAGAAGTTGGGGATTTATATGTACAGAATCCACTTTATCAAACCAAAAAAAATTTAAATTATGAAAGTTTTAATTCTTTTATATAAAATAATTTAAAAATGAAAGCATGGTGTGTAATGTTAGATATGGAGACAGAAATAATAATAAAAAATAAACTTGTGAAATTTATTGAAAAAAAAAATCTATATATAATGATTTTTAATTTGAGCAAAATAAAAATTCCACCATCAAACTTATCTGGATGCTTTCTTCATAAACCCATTTACAATTTGACTCAATTATTACTGTTGTAAAAATGAAAAACCATATTTGAGCTCATGTATATCCCTATTTAACATGGAATTATATATCAAATGTCTTAGATTTTATATCAGTTCCAAGTAATTATTTCTCTCATTCCATTATATGGAAATTCAACGACTGTTACAAATGTTTTTATTCATCTAACACTTTCTATAACCAAATCAAAAATTTGAAATATGACCACTTTTTATATTTACCTGATTTAAAAAATATATTTATAATAAGTCGCACAATCCACCTCTTTTTTTAATCTTTCTAGCGAAAATGGGCTGAGCGCCAATCATCCAGTGTCTACAACTGCTCTCTTTGATAATGAAGAAAATAATGATCAACTTATTTTAATACAACAAGATGATCCTAGAGATCCAAATGCATCACTAGAAGATAGTTGATGGGTAAGGTCATGTGAAGATGATGAAGAATATGGCGAAGAAGGGGAGGCAAACAAAGCAAATTTGTTCCAGAGAACTAGACTCTGTATATCCGCCCTTTTTTCTTTATTTTATAGTCTAAAAGTCCATTGGATTTTTTATAATTATTCATTTATAACTTTAAAAAGAAGCCACTGTTCTAGGAAATCCTTGAAAATATTATGTACTGAATAAGGATATAATGACTATCTTTTTTATCAATTTTATTTTTATAAATTAAAACAATACGTGCATCTTTAACGTCAGATAAAATAACTTCATGGTTTCATATTCTTTGAGAATTTTTCAAAGATATTGAAGTTAACACATCACTGCCATATTTTAATTTTCTGTTCACTCATTTCTTTGGAAACAGCATATTTTTTTATTTTTAAGTTTACAAAAACTGATAAAATTCAAATTAAATTTTTATATTATTATTCAAGAGAAGATAAAAAAAAAAATTATTTCGTTTAAATTTCATTATTATCATATAAAACACCGTCATCCTATGATTTAATAGTCTTAAATATTTTTCAGTTTCTATAATATTTTTATTATTAAAAACAATTTAAAATAACCAAATATGTAATGATTACATTTTCTTTACCCTTTTAAACTTTCAGTCATTTTTAAGTCTTCAATCGTTGAACTCGTATCTTTTAATTGTCTGTAATCTTTATAAAAATCTAAGTTTAATTTATGATTTAACAAAGCAGAGAATGTCATGAGTTTTTTTAAATCTAGGCACTAATAATATAAAAACAATTTTATTAATAAAACAAAAAAGAATGCCAAGAAAAGAGAAAATAATAAAAGTAAACAAAATATAAACCCTCTTATGAAAATTATTAGAACTATTCAACATTTTTTTTAGTGAATCCAAAATCAGATTTATTCAATTTATTCTACCTGTGTATCAGAAGATGAGATTTTTAGGTAAAATATTATATAATTGGACTTTTTTTCTTTATTATACATTATTATTGCTGGTGAGTGTTGTTGTTTCTGATACTATCCTCATTATTATTAAATAAATGATAAATAGATAACTTTTTCTTTTCATTATAAAGTTAAACAATAAAAATCAATTATTCTCAATGATTTATGAATTAGATTAAAATTTCCACATTGTTATTTTATTCTAGAACCATGTTTATTTACAATCAAAGTCAATATGTTATTGAACTTTAAGCTTAAGTATAATATAATTTATTTGCAGTCTAAAAACATTTCCAGTTAAACATAATGATATAAATAATATTTATTTTACAAAGCGCAGACAGTATTGAAATTAAACTGAGAGAGTGCAAACCTCTCAAGTGCTTAGCCAATCAGATCACAAATACTGAGACAGAGAATTTAACAAGAAAAGAGTGGTTCCACTCTCTTCTTTACTTGTCTTTCTATATATCCAAGCCAGTCCATAAACAACCTTCCACAGATGATAGGTCAAATTTCAAAATTATTGTAAATAGAAGGATTATCATTAAACATAATAATATTAAATATATGATTTATCTTTATGATAAAAAAAAAGTCATTAAAAACACAAGTTGTATATGGGTTTATAAGTAAAAAGAAAACTGAAAGAGCAAGTTTTTTTTTTTAACTTAGATGGAGCAAAGACATAAATGCTTTACAATTAAAACTAAAACAATTATATTATCTGTTTTGTATAATGGAATATATTTTAATACAAATAAATGTTTGAATATTTATAACTTAATTTATGTAGTAAAGTAATCTATACTAACACTAAAGACAACTACTGAGATTCTCATATTAACTAAAAATTGATAGGTGAGATTCAGACAAAATTTGATGATGATGATGATGATGATGATAATAATAATAATAATAATAATAATAATAATTACATATAGCCTTTATGCCTACTGGTGTACCAGATGCACTTTTGCACTTGCTAATAACCCTAGACATCACCAAGCAACATTTTCAATAAAACTAGAACTGTTCAGAAAAAGAGACAGCATCCTAGCTCAACCAGATGTGTTTGCAGCCACATGGTCACACTTGAAACAAAGATCCAGTCTATAAAATAAAAAGTCCAATATGATAGATGATGACATTTTCAACATCAGCATTTTTTCCAACTTCAGAAAGATGCAAGCATAAACCGAACTAAATATAGGACCAAATTTAAAAACAAGAAAGAAAATATGCAGAAATGATAAAGACTTATATACTAAAAGTTGTTGTAATTTGTTTTGCATTTGTAACAAATCAATATAGTACTAAATGTGACTGTAACTTTTTAGATTCAATAAAGTTTTGCTTTGAAACATCATCATAATCATCATCATCATCATCATCATCATCATCATCATCATAATAATAATAATAATAATAATAATAATAATAATAATAATAATAATAATAATAATAATAATAATAATAATAATAATAATAATAATAATAATAATAATAATAATAATAATAATAATAATAATAATAATAATAATAATAATAATAATAATAATAATAATAATAATAATAATAATAATAATAATAATAATCATCATAATAATAATAATAATAATAATAATAATAACAATAACAACAACAACAATGATCATAGACATGAAAAAAAACTAAAAAATATGATAAATCTTAGTTTCAATAGACATCTCACAGAATAGATTTAAAAAATAAATGTTTATTTGGGATGCTGATTCATGACAACCATGCTCAGTTAAAGATTTATACTTTTAATTTAAAATTAAGATGGTTATAGATAGTTAATCTTATGCTGATTATTTCAAAAAATGACATAAGAATTCTATTTTAGTTATTTTTTCAACAAATACTTGTAAACAAGATAAATCCCAGATGGAAAAATCTATGAATATTAAAACACAATAAAAAACAAAATTGTAATTTGGATTTTAATTTTTCAATATACTTTTATAAAATAATACATATTTTGAAAAAATATAACAATATACAGATTTAGTCATGGAAAATATATAATCATATTACATTCAATTGCCCAAATTTAGACTTTTTACCTTATTCATTTAAGTCTTAATCCAGGAACCATTATCACTTAAGTTCACCACTATATTGTTGTGTTAAACTGTAAAAAGGAAAAAAATCATATTGTTAATTACTTGGGAAGTTATATAGATACTTTATGTTTTAATTAGCAGGTTGAATACAACAATTTCATTCAATTGATCTCCTAAAAAAAATATTCCAGAAACTTTTAGCTTTGAATCTGATGCTCTACTTACCTTTAATGTTTATATTTAAGTTCAGTGTATGAATTTTCTCTTATATTACTAACTTTAACAACACATAAATAACTTTTACTACTGCTTGAATATGTAACATTTAAATTATAATCATATCACAGAACATTTTTGTTCCAAATATGTTATTCAGAACTATTCTTCTTGAACTATTCTTCTTTTGTCAGACTGAATGAATGAGCATTGACAAATAAAAAATAAAATTGTATTTGCAAGTTTATTAAAATGAATTGTTATGACTCTTCTGGTAAAATTAACGAATTTGAAATGAGAGTGTTCTGTGATATGATTATTTTATATTATAAAATCAATCACATCTGTTTAAAATGTTTTAACACTAGCCAAAAGTAAATCAAAGTTCACAATCAATAATTTTATTGTCAAGGTTATTATTGATAATTTTGAATAATATTGACTAAATTATTTTTTGGAATTTCAATTTATGTTTGTATACATATTAAAAGAGGCTTGAACTCGAACATTCAAGCTCCCTACATCTATCTAATTTATCTTATGCAACTGAGAGTATGGACAATATACAGATATTTAAATATAATATATAAATATATAATTTTGTATCAAGTGTGAACATTGTCGATGTCATTATGATTCTTTTTGTAAGTATTCTTCATTGAAATAAATTAAAAGAGAAATTATTATTATTATTATTATTATTATTATTATTATTATTATTATTATTATTATTATTATTATTATTATCATCATCATCATCATTTAATTTGGCTGAATATCACCTGCCATTTTTAAATAATATAAGAATCTCAGTGACTGTCTCTAAAAACACTAACAGCTATTGAGCCTATTTTGCTAAACAGACAGTAGAAAATAATTCACATGAAGTGCTAGTGCTATAATAATAACAAGAAACCATTAATATAAAAAAAACTTGAGAAATGTATTTATATATAGCAAATTGTAAATACTTTAAAAAAAAATTGAGAAAAAAAATTTAGAATTGAATTTTTTAATTGAATTATTACTTATTTATTATTAAAATTCAATTATTATATAAGATTTTATTTACTCAAGCAATGTACAGTTTTAAAAGGACTTTCTATTGTTGCTCTTAAATATTTGAATTGATAAATTTTGACGGTAATGAAAAACATTTGTAAATTTCATTCATGATTTTTTTATGGTTATGTAAGAATCATTGCTTGATAAACTTTTTTTCTAAAATTTTTAATGCTTTTTATGATTCAAATTAAAATTGAATTATTTATTTGATTTACTAGTGTATTTATTTATTTTTAAAATTCAATGATTAATTTAAACAATATAGTTTCACTTGCTTTTGTAGTTTATAAGTAGCAATTAAATTGTTAATCTTTGATGTTTGGAAGAATTTGATTTGTAAATACATTGAAGCAGTGTTTGATAAGCTGATTCTAACATAAATGATTCAAAATTAATACATTTTAAAATAAATACTTATACCTTTAACATATATATATAAAACTGGCTTTTTCTTTTTAAAAATTAAATACTTATACCTTTAACATATATATATAAAACTGGCTTTTTCTTTTTAAAAATTGATAATACTGCCATTTTAAAAAATAAATTATAACATCTACTTATTCAGACCAAACATAAAGTAATCATAAAAATTATTAGTAATAAGAATACTTATTTTATAGTTCAATACAAAACATATCTATTATTTGTAAGTTGTTTTTAATATTTATAACATTTTGTGTGTCTCTTTTTTTTTTTTTACATTAGAATAAATTTTGAGATTAATTTAATAAACTTTACATTTTAAAATTTTTATTCTTTTTATTTTACCAAGTTTTTTTTTTTTTAAAAAAAAAGAGAAAATTCATACTCAGTAAACTTGTATCTAAGTTGTAATTAATTTTCATCTTCTCTAATAATTAAATCTTTATTAAATTTTTATTTGTTTTATTTTTCTACCTAATATTTGGATATTAAATGTATATGTTGGGTAGCAGTTGTATAAGATGCTGCTGATAATAATTAATCATACTTGTTTCAATAGCCAAACATTATTTCTGTCAGGTATGAGGGAATCCAGCATAAATTATTTCTATATATTACATTATTTTTATTATAAACTGAGAGAAAATTACTCGTGCTTATGAGAGTCTACTGGCATCATTTAATAATTACAACAATACTTTCAATTTAAATTTTAATATTATTTAAATTTACACTTTCCACATTCTTTTTATATTTGTCTAAATTTTGCAGTTTTAAATGTAAATATATCTAAAACATGGAGAGCAAATGCTGAAGATGTTGATATTTTTTTACTGCATTAATGTGTTCATCTCATCTAGCATTTATAAATCAATTGCTTCTTCCTATGCATGTAATTGGACACATGCCACGTAGAATTTCAAAGACTCCTTGGGTTTCTAGAGGATTTGTATCCTTACGTTTGATTAGAATATTATTAATCTTTTGCTCAATAGAGAATGTTGTTTTTATATCATAGTGTTTAACCACCATTCAATGTTATCTGTGGTTCTTTTTATATAAAGAATGCATATTCTATTAAAATATTTATTTATTTTTCTCTTTTTCTTTGGGGGGCTTTGTTTTGTACATTGCTTCATTTACAGTTTCAACATTGTAACCATTCATTAATGAGACTTCACATATATCTTTGATTTCTTTTTTTAATTCAGATGTATTTGGAAGTAAAAATGCTCTTGTAAAAAGTGATTCAGCTACAAAGAATATTTGATCTGGGTGATATGATGATACTTTTAAGTATTTATCAGTAAGTGTAGATTTTCTCTGTAGACAATATGATAATGGATTGCTGTTTGTTTGAGAAACAAGAATATCAAGAAAAGGGAATATTCCATCTTTTTTTATTTCCATAGTGAATTTAATTTGTGGATATAGGTTGTTAATATGAGTAAAGAAGTCATGTCGCTTTCTTTTTATTTGACTAAATAACAAATGTGTCATCAATATATCTGAGCCAGATAGATGATTTGTATAAAGATTAGTTCAAAGCTTGTGTGTGTGTGTATATATATATATATATATATATATATATAATAATGTTTCCATATTCTACCATTTTAAATATTAATGTAAAATAATACTTATACAAAATGTAAGTATGAACTTTAATAATGTTTATTGTACCAAGCGTCAAAAGTATACTTGGTATATGATAAATACTGATAAAATTTTATATTTAAACTCTGTATTATTTTACATTAATATATATAAAATACATATTTTGCGGGTTCATCCGTGTTAAAAACTTTTAATATTAATATACTGATGTTTCGACTTGGTCACACAAGCCATCCACAGAGTTATAAAAGGTAGAAAGATGGTATTTTTCTACAACCATCTTTCTACCTTTTATAACTCTGTGGATGGCTTGTGTGACCAAGTCGAAATGTTAGTATATTAATATTAAAAGTTTTTAACATGGATGAACCCGCAAAATATGTATTTTATATATTTAACCCGTGCAAATCTTCGTTTCAACATATATATATATATATAATATTACAAATCGATGTCTATATTTCTTCAAAATAATATACAGTAAATTTATAAATAAATATTTATACATATACAATCTCATTATAAAACATATATACACATATATAATAAACTCAATATAGTTTTCAAAAGCAAATATTTTGAATAAATAATAAACAGTGATAAAGACATTTGTGATACCAGGATGACTTTAACCAACTGATGATGATTGTTTGGAAAAACATTTTGAGATGATTTACTTTATTCTGATTTTCTTGTTTATTAGTTTGAAATGGATAATGTTAAACAAAATTTTTCAAGTATATATATATAATATTAACATGAGAAGAAATTGTAATTTTCAAAAAATGTATATACTGATCTTAAGAATGATCTGATGAAACTTATGGAAAATAACATAGATAAATCTAAGAAGTGTTAATTTCAAATCATTGTTTTTTTGCAACAAATAGAGTTTCTCTTCTGCTACCTACAAGATCGTATATAAGATAACATATTCAGCTATTAATAATTTGCTTAAAAGAATTAAATTAATTATGTTTCATATGCATAGTCATTAAGTGCTCACTTTTAATAATCTTGGGAAAGATCAAACCACAACTTAAATGTAAGAAATTAAAATTTATATTTTTAAATAATTGTAATATTCAAGATCATCTAAAAAAAAATCTTGCAAGGATTGATATCTAAAAATATTATCTGTATGATCTGGTAGCTTGCAAAAAAAAAAAAAAAAATTCTACTTTTGGCAAAAAAAAAAAAAAAATCGTGATTTGGGCTTTAAATTTTGAAAGATTTTTCCATGTTTTCTTATATAGATTACATGAAGCTGCATTTTTGAATTTATTATAGTTATTTAAGAATCTGAATTTTAATTTCCTTGGTTATATATAAAAAGATATTAACACTAATCTTGTGCAAGAATTGTAAGCTTATAAAATCATGACAAAATTTATATAGTATCAGTGCAATCGCTACATTATTAAACTATATCAATGTAATATTTCAAAAGAAAGATGTTGTTTCACATGTTTGCAATTTACCAATGTGTTTAAACAAATAAGTGAGAACATTTAACATCTGTTATAATGCACTTAATTAAATTAATTTTAATAAATAATAATAAATATTTACAGTTTAAACCTTTAAAGTTACCAATAGTTAAGATAAAAAAGATCTTTTCAACAATCCTCTTTAAAGAGCAATGAACAAAAAGACATAACTCCAAAGCTTTACAATTGGTAGTAAATGAAGATTTTAGCATTTACTTTTTTACTTTCTAGTTTAAAATGTCCAGATACTTACTTTCTGAATAATATTGGATTAGATCCCTGAAGAAAAAGTCTAAAAAGAAAATTATATTTATCCAGGCAAGATTCAGAGCCAGATTTGCAGCATGGCAGAAAGATGTGCTATCATTTCACCATGACAGCTCACAGATACTAAACATGTTTTGTAAAGCATATTACAAGTATATGTATATTTGTCTGAAATACAATTATGTAGTTACTTATTCATTATAAAAGAATCACATTTAATAATTGGGTACCATTATATCTTTCATATTATCACACAAATAATATTATATATATAATTCTATATTATTGTCATTTGTATTCCTTAGAATATTGATCATTTGATAGACCACTAGGCTACTTATGAGCCTAAAAAATTCATTTGGGATGACCAGATAAGCAGTAATGATGATAAACAATTCCTTACTTAAAATAAATTACTTACTCCTGATACTAGCTCAGCTTAGAATGAGATCATAACTATTAAACATTTGATAGACAAATAACAGCAAACAAACATCGGCCACATTACTTTAATAATAGCAATGTGTATTAAGATTTTTAAAAAATAAAGAAAATAAAAGAAATTAATAAATACTTTATCTATGGATGTCTTGGTAGAGTATTTTATCTATTGGCAGTCTTGCCAGTTAAATTGTTTTTCCCATTTTAATTAATTCGATAATATTAAATAATCTTCTAAAAGCAGTTCTTATGATATATATGATATAACTTTTAATACCAATAAGACAATAAGCTAATACACATGTGCTTTGTAGATGTCACTATATAAATGAATACCTCCACTTTTTCAAACACAAAATAAAGTCTTTGGAAAAAGATAGAATGAATCCATCTATCTTTTCAACCCAAACGTAACTGTTACTAAAAGTAAGAAAGAAAAATCATCAGTTTATTTTCTCAAAACACATGTACATATATGCACTTACTATAAAAACTCATTTGTGTGTCCTGATTCATAACACCAGATAATTATATAGAAAATAATCAGGGTTATTAAATATGAGAGCAGCAGGAGAATCTATTTTGGAGCTGATTCATGCATAAATAATGAGGTTAGAAATTCCAGTCACTAAGACCCTGTTTAAAAGAATATGAGTTTGACCAAAGCTTGGTGAATCAGAGAATCTTAGAATTTGCTATTATATAGCAATAATATAAAACAAAGCAAGTGTGATAGTTATTTCAAAGCTAGACCATGCTAGAATAAATAGACTGCAATTAAACAATAGATTACTCATGTGATCAGAGATAATACAAAATAATATCAACTGTGTAAAGATGTAGCTAACATTGATGAAGTAAAAGAAAAACCCTAGAAAATAAAAGTGGACTTTTTATGCATTTATTTTATGTTCACACACACACACACAAGTAGATTAATATTTTCATAAAATAGCATATATTCATAAGCATAAAAATATCTTAACAAATCTAAAGGTATATCTTACATATATATAAAATAAACTGATTAATACTATTTTTAAAAAAAGTTCATTTTAAACATCATTGTGAATCTTATTTAAAAGTTTTACTGTTTTTTTTTTAACTTCAGACAAGCTTCCTTTACAAAAAAAATACTTCAATTTTAACTAGTCAAAGAGAGGAGGGGAGAGGATTGTATAACTTTCTTTACAATAATACCCAATTCATTCAAAATTTAGATTTTATTAATTACTGTCAAAACTCTCCAAAAAGGAACTTTCAATAATTATTTTTTTAAAACATATTAAGTTCTAATTTAATTTATACTCTAATAAAATAGTAAAACATTCATAAATGATCATTAACATTATAAAATTGCATATACATAAAACAAAAAAAATGACATACCTAAATCTAAGATTACTATTTTAAAAATGTGCACATACCTAATGAAAACAATTCTAACCACACCCAGCTTATTTAATGTATACAAAAGTTTATATAACCATAATGTCCATCAGTGTGTCACTTTTGCTTTTTGCAAATTCATTGTAGAAGTAGCCGTTATTATCCATTTTGTAGTTGTATCTTATTGGTTATTTGAGAAAGGTTTTATGTAGGTTGGCAGTTCAGGAGGTCAGCATTTTATGAGTTTACAAATTTAAGACAAGCTATCAGATAAAGTTAGATTTAGAGCACAGAGTTTATCTTGTTAAAGTGTGTAGCCATGCATATTTTGGAGAACATGACTAGGAATAATTTGTATGTTCACTTTATAAATGCAAGCTGCTTTTCACGGACTATTTGCAGGGTATTAATAATTTTGACAAATTAGCTGGCAATGGGTGCAGCTTGACTAGCAGAATTAAAAGTCCCAGCATTTTCAATGTGATTTCGACTAGTAGAGTCTAAAATAATCTAATAAATGAATGATCAAAATATGAAAGAAGGATAGAATTAAATCTAATAAATCAATTTAATAGAATCTAATGATTGAATCTAATAGAATCTACTAAATGAATGAAGCAATAGAATTTGGGGTGCTTTTCTACACATCTTAGTTAATTGTTCTTTTACACAAACTTTCTAGAATTTACATAAGTCAGATTTTTAATTAAGACATTCTTGTATATATTTCAAAAATAAAACAGTTTTTTAATTAATTAATACATGTTTTGCATTCCACAGTAAATTAATTTGATTACTTGCTTTATCTGGACAATGCTTAATTTTTAGATTTTGTTATTACAACAGATTAAACTTTCAGATTTAGCATTGCTGTATAACATTAAAAATAATTATATATAAAATTTATTTACAAAGATCACTTTTCTTTAAAATATATTACTTTTTAATAAATAACAAATATTTTACATATTCATGTGTGTGTGTGCATTTATATAAATACAATCACACTTTTAGAACACATGTTTACTATAAAATTAAATTAAATTTTTTTAAATTAATTTACAAATATAATTTTAGCTGAATCCATCTATTTATTCATATATATGTGAGGCATAGCAAAGCATCGGTCTCAATATATTTTACCGGTTGCCTCTACCCTTTTGATATGCATTGAACATGAAATACATATTATAAAATTGAGCAGCAATTAAGAAATATTCAATGGCATCCTAAATATACGTTACTATAATCATCCCTTTGAAAGGTTCATTTACTGCAACCTTTTCACACCATCTCAAGAAAGAGACTGCTTCCTCCCCAAGGGATATTATCATGTAACTAATAAAGAGTTAGAATCTCTTTTATTTTTTATATAAAATCAACAGAAAAGTGATTGCCCTAACAAATGATCTTTGGTCTGATAAAGATTAATCCCTGACTAGCTCAATCTACTCTTTCCCTCAATGGTTTGTTGCTTCATTGCCAGGAAAGGTTAAACACTAATACAATTATCAAATACACAGCACAATCCTATAGTTTAAATTTAGATGTTAAATTTATTAAGCCCTCTATGATAATATAAATATTTACAAAACAAAGAAGGAAATAAACACACACCCACAAAAAAAATATTAATTAAAATTCAAGCTTATAATTTTTAAATAATTTCGTAAATGGGAAGAATGTTAAGTTAAAATTATGAAGGAAATATATGTAAATGAATTATGCAATTCATTGGTTCATTTAATAATAGCAATTATCAATAAAAATAAAGAATTAATAATAATAATAATAATAAAAGAAACAAATATATATATATAAGCATAAATATTATTTCCTGGAAGCTTCGTTCTTCTCTGGGCTAGGATTCTGATGGTGATATATATCTGCTGTGCAAGTAACTACTAACATGGTTTTGATGGAGGTTGATAAAATTGTCTATAGCAGCTACACTTTAAGAAATAGAAAGTCACATCATTGTATGGCTACATAGGGCTTTGAGCAGTGTGGATGTACTGAACTGGATCTTCTACTCCATGTTTATGGTTGTGTTCTGAATAAATCCTGGCTCCATTCCTTTAGTGATATAAAACTTTAACTTAATTTTCACTTGCTTCTTTTTGTTCTTGAACATCATGTCTGACCTGTATGGTGTCTCACATTAAGAATGTTTCAGTTGAAATCTCTGAGTTTCTTACATATTGTTTCCTTCCTTCTTTATTTATTTGATCAGTATTCTTTCTTTATCTTTTCAGTTAACACTTCTCAGGGAACGTATTTCACAATAATAATTTCATTTAATTTTTCCTTTGTCAATAATTCTCATATTTCTTGATCTACACTTTTCAAAAATATGTTCAGCTATCAATAACTCTTCTTGTTCAGCATTATGAAAAAAATATGTCTTATATTTCACAGTCTGCATTTTTTTCTTTTTAATCAGCCCTCTTAAAAAACTATACTGCACAAAAAGATACCCCAATTTCACTTGACTAGTATTTATATATCACCCCCATTAAAGGATGTATTCTCTCATCCCCTCTATGGGCTATTTCTCTTTCATTTTTTTTTAAATTAAATTACTAATCTTTGTTTTTAATTATTTTAGTTCAAACAATGGACTCATTTTTAGTTATCTCTTTAAAAAAATTTTGTCTTAAGATAACTTTATCTTTTAATTAATTTAAGAATTTTTTAGACCATTTGAATTTCAATCCCTGGATTTCTTTAAATAATAAAATAAAATCATATTTTTTTAATTAAATAATTTTGTGTAGGTGTCAAGCCGAAAGATCACTAATAATATTTTTACATTTTTTTTTTGTCCTAAAACATTATACAATAAAAAAAAGAGGTCATTGGCTAGCCTGAGATCATGAAAATTAAGTTCTAAAAAAAAAAGTATAAAATTTAAACTGTATATGTGTTGTCACATTAAAATTGTTTTTAAGTTTTTAAAAAATATTCAACATGCAACAGAGGAAAAAATACAAAGTTTGACAATCTGAAAAAATAAAAATAAAACATATTTACTGCTGGGTTATTTTCAAATTCATTTAAGTTTTCCATGATAATTTCTTTAATCCCCCACTATATTTATTTATATCAAAAATAAAAAAATATAAACCATTTATTAAACAGCAAAATACATATTTACATGTGGTCTGTGTATATGTCTTGGGTGGGAAAAGCAAGTTTTTTTGCTTCTATCTCTTGACTCCTATCTATTTCGTAGTAATCTTTTTAATGATTATTTTTCCCTGAGCACCTGTTTGCAATTTTATTTTTGTTAAAAAGTCTTCGTTATTTTTGAGATTAAAAGGTTTTTATTATTGCTTTGTTTTAAAATTAGAATCTGTGCTTCGATTCTATAAATTATTTAAACTTATTTTATTTTCAATATTCAAATGATACTTATTAATAAATTAATAACTCATTATTTGTGCATTTTGAATGTCTGTGCATTTAACTCACTATTAGATATCTACAAAAAAAATTTTAATGGAGCAACCTTAAGATGTACTTGTAGTACATCTGCATGCTATGACTAAAAATTCAAGATAAGTACTTTTTCAACAGGCTTAGGAGTTTTTTTAGCTAATAAGTATATATATATATATAACTGTTAACTATCCATTATAGATTGATGAATGGATTATCTAGGTAATATTAATAGAAAATAAGACAAGAATAAACAACTAACTCACCTATTTCCTTTCCAGAAGCTAACAAACGTGATGAGTTTTGCTTTCTCCATAGTTTTTCTACAGGGACCTGTTGAAAACCTTTTTGCATTGTAATGATCTAATTGTTAGCTTATTAAATTTTATGTTCTTGAGTGTGCATTTTTCAGAAGAGAATTCTTTTTTAAAAACATGTCCATATTGATCTGTGAATAACTGAGAAAAAATTTTAATTCACTGCAACTACAAAAGTGATTTGTATGTTAAATAATTTTAGAGATTGTTATATCATTCCAATTCTCTTTTTTTAATTCTCCCAAAAACTTTCACCACCTAAATATGGTATGCAGTCAACAGAAATACTAAAGTCTTTCGTAATATTTTTCCAATTTGTATACCAAAAGTCAATATAGGGTTTATGGTGGTTACATATCTTAATGTGTATATTTTAACAAAATTATTAAATATTGAAATTCAAAACATATTTGATCAAGTGGAGACTATCTTAAGAGATATTTATTTGTTTATAATAAGTCATCTACATTTTGATCTAACTACTTACTCTAATGTTGTTTAATGTAATCAGAAGAATGATTGTAAATAAAAGAATACAGTCCTAAATGCTAATTTGAGTTGTCATCCATGTTGTATTGGATTGATTTATAGAGAATCTATAACTAAAAAATGCTGTCTTATTACAAAATATACTTTAAGATAATATTTTTTATTGTATATTTACAATGTTTTGTTATTTTTATTATTTGTTTAAATTGTATATTCTGGCTTTGTTTTTCAAGTAAATTTTAAAAAAAAATCATAGACTCACACACAGAGAGACACACCCACACTCATATATATGCATTTATATTATAGATATAAGCACAAATGTAAAATCTTTGATTCAATTTTTGAAAAAGCTTTTACACTTTATTGATTAGTATTGAGGAAAAGTACCGATTCTCTTAAAATGTTGTAGATAAATTTAGGCAGAGAACTATATGTCAAAGAAATATTCTTTATTATCTTTTTTTTTCTAAGTTTATTTACGACTGTATACAAAAAAAAATCTATATAAAAATACTGATATCTGTAGTTCATTTATATTTCTTTTTTTTTTAAATAAATAAATTGAAGAGAAGTACATCACTGATAAAAAAAAAAAAATAGAATTATTTAATAATTGATTTTTTAAAAAAGTACGTTGTGAGGTGTTTTAGAGGTCATGTGACGTTCAAGCACCAAAATATATATCTAAGCACAATATTTCTGTTCAAATGGACAAACAAATTTTTATTTTTTCAGATGGAATTAGTCCAAAGCTTTAGTTGGTCGTTATTCTAACTTATCATACTCTAAGATTTAAAGAATAATGTTTTGTAATTTAATCTTTAAGATATGTTGAAGATAAAACAAAATTAGTAAAATTATTAATTATGTTTGTTTAAATCAGAAGTTCAATTAAAAAATGAAATTATTTGTGCTAATTGCATGAAGGGTTCAATCGATGTACCAAAATAGCATAACAGAGAACATTCTGTTTTGATGGCAAACTAATACTTTGTTTTTACTTTTTTAAATCTGGAATTAATTGAGAACTTTTTATCCTAAACACTTTTAGTAGTTGAATCACAGATCTAAGAGATTAAAGTTTAAAAAAATTACTTAATTTAACTGCTGTGCTCAACATGTTACTTGGGTGCTGAATATCACACAACTTCTGAACAATTAATCATTCAATTATTATTTTGTTAAGAACCTTTTGCTCACCAACAAGCCACATTAAAATTTAATTTAATTCTCTGGTTAGTCAATTGTATAATGATATTGCATATATCATTCTGTACTTTTATTTATTCAATTTTTTCTTTCTTTTTTTTGTTTGGAATATTTTAAATGATAGTTCTCAAATGTCAAAAAAAGAGTCCTTTCATATACAAAAAAGTATACTTTTTTGGCAGCCATTATACAATGATTTACAGAACTAGAATGCATCTTAGATATTATACCCACACCAGCCCCTCTCCCTTCACAGGGATACTTATCATCATTCATAAGCCAATTTCAAAATACACCTATTGGAATATATACAACATACTATATCCAAATCTATCTGCTGACTCCCCTCCTCCAATATTAGAATTAAACAATGGCTAACTCCTGCATCAATTTAAGAAATAGTCAAAAATATTTTGACTTTCTATTGAGGCTTAATCTACATGCCTACTTATCACTCACTTTCTCTGCTCACTGAAGAACATACACCAGCATTGATCCTGTCTGCAGTTTATGTCATGGGGAGAAGGATACACAATATCATTTATTCCACATTTGCCCTGCATTGGCATGCAACCAAGAAATCATGTTGACTACATATAGATAGAATGCTATTATACTCAACAGTATAATAAAAGTGTTTATTAATTTTACTCTTGCCATTTGAGTGGTGATATTTTGCCTGTACATATTTTGATGTTCATGATGCAACTTTTGCCTTAGTGATAGCAGCAGATTTCATTCTATCACTCTGTAAAACAAACTTGAGCAGCAAAGAACCAGAGATAAAAAAATAGATTATTTGGGCATTTTTGCTGTCACACTATCATTTCTGAAACCTGTTAGTCTTTAATGAGCCAAAAATCTGATCACTATCATGCGTTCAACTTTGCATCCATTCATATCTCCTAGTATAAAATCATGGAATTGTCAATGCAAAAAAGTGAGCTCATACTATCATAAAACAGCACTCTATGGGGTTTTTTTATATTTCAACT
This sequence comes from Epiperipatus broadwayi, assembly GCA_028023455.1. Classification (NCBI taxonomy): domain Eukaryota; kingdom Metazoa; phylum Onychophora; class Udeonychophora; order Euonychophora; family Peripatidae; genus Epiperipatus; species Epiperipatus broadwayi. Next base: position 4,574,108 of record JAQFVV010000018.1, read on the forward strand.
ATTGAACAATCTGCATACTGACTGGTATACAAAATAAAATGAACTCATGCAATAAACACCCTTTTAACAATTGGAAAAGACTATAAATAGCTGATTCCTGTTAAATTACTGTTGTAACCCTTGTTTTTGTACTGAATAAAGATTCATTTAAACCTTGTAATAATAATAATAATAATAATAATAATAATAATAATAATAATAAATAGTAGTAATAATAATAATAATAATAATAATAATAATAATAATAATAATAATAATAATAATAATAATAATAATAATAATAATAATAATAATAATAATAATAATAATAATAATAATAATAATAATAATAATAATAATAAATAGTAGTAATAATAATGGTGATGATAAAATGATTTATTGATTAGAAATTCATAAAAGTTAAAGCATTAAAAAGGTCAGAGTTGCATTGTGATCTATAAAATTATACTATTGCACAATCATGCAAGCATGTCATGAATTGGTTTCTGACAGTGAGAGGAAAGTGCCATCTTTTTAATGAAAGAAAGATCCACTTTAAACCTGAAAATTTCAATTAGCAAAATTTCAGATTCTAGTAATCTTCTAAATAGAATGGATCTTAAAGAGTCATAAAAATAATCAAATATTAAAAAAAATCTATACTAACAGCACTGAGACTACTGCATAATAAATCATGAGTATAATGAAAACTGTAATTGACAGAATGTTAATTTAAATTTTACTGTATGGCAAAAGAGCTAGATATCTGATAATATTACTTTTCCCTAGTCAATCATAACAAATACCAAAATTGTGTTTGTACATATAGTTATCAATCTCATTGGAAGTAGAGACATTACACATTATCATGTAGTAATGATGAAGATGGTAAAAGGATAGAAGGTAAATAAGAAAACAACATTTTATTTAATATACAGATTCATACAATCAAAATCCCTAGTATTTTTTTCTTAATATTTTTTTCTGCTATGATTTTATTTTTTTTAATAATTTAAAAAAAAAAGTATTCTTATATCATCTTACCGTTAAAATGTGGATTTTTATCTTAGTTTATCTTGTGTTGGTAGCTTCTATTTCTAGCTTTGTTAAAATAGTTATTTATGCTAATTGCATGAAGGGTTCAATAGATGTACCAAAGTAGCAGGCAGAGCATAACATTCTGTTTTGATGGCAAACTAATACTTTGTTTTTACTTTTTTAAATCTGGAATTAATTTAGAACTTTTTACCCTATGCACTTTTAGTAGTTGAATCACAGACCTAAGAGATTGAAGTTCCAAAAAACTTGCTTAATTTAACTGCTGTGCTCAACCTGTTACTTGGGTTCTGAATATCACACAACTTCTGAACAATTAATCATTCAATTATTATTTTATTGAGAACCTTTTGCTCACCAACAAGCCGCATTAAAATTTAATTTAATTCTCTAGTTACTCAATTGTATAATGATATTATATATATTATTCTGTACTTTTATTTATTCAATTTTTTTTTTTGTTTCGAATATTTTAAATGATATTTCTCAAATATCAAAAAAGAACCTTTTCCTTTTTCATTTTTTATGAATAACTTGTACATAAACTTTAATTAAGCTAATAATATTCAATAAACTCGGCTTGCAAGATAAGAAAATGAACTCAAGGACTAGTACAAATTTTAAAAAAACTGTCAATAAAGTGTTACTTTGTCGATATTTTTTTTTTTTTACAGTTATAAAACAAATAAGAATTTATCGCTATCCCCGCTGTTATCTTTTCTTATTACATTTTTGCTAATGACTCATTAACAATCATTATTATAATTTCAAATTTTATGCTGTATTAGCGTAGACAGATTTATGACATCATTTGTGATTAATTTTGTTTTCTTATTACTTACATTTGTAAGTTTCATTAGATTTAATAAAGTTGTACATATAATTTTTTTTGCTATTATTATTAAGATAGACTAATATTTACTTTTTGATTTAATAACACAACTTTTTTGCATTTTTTAGTTCGGAGAAAATTGCTTCAAAAAATAATTGATGGATAGATCTATTAAAAATAAAATAAATAATCAAAAGACTTTATTCCTTTGGAGTTTATAAGAAGTTTGAGAGACCGAATTGACTGAACTGGCTACTATCGATGGTTTAAATGTGTGATTAATTACTGAGAAGGAAAATAACGTAATTTTAGGCACCAACAGGAGGATATAACAATTGACCAAAGTTAGAACTTATACGTGATTGTTTTGTGCTCGAGCCCCCATTTTGATAACTTTGCTAAACGGCATAGAGCACTAAATCTGTTTAACAACTCTGATGATTCAACATAAAGTAAACTTTCTTTTCTGAGCTGTTAATAGGATAGTTTCTCATCTTAATAGGATAGTTTCTCAAATAGTTTTTATATCATAGAAAAGTGATTATTTTAATCATTTGTTTATTTTTTTTATTTTTTTATTAATGTAAATCTTAACTAAGATGATTACAGCAGACTCTGCTTATTGTTTTTCCTATATTTAGAACTGCTTTTTCACATGCATTTTGATATCCATGTTCACATTTATATTTAATCATATCTTAATAATCCGCTTAAATGATGGATTTATTTCATAAGTGGCTGGAACTTTAATCTATCTTATCAGCTACTCTAACTCTATTACCTATTCTGATGTAATAATATATATATATACTCTAACTCTATTACCTATTCTGATGTAATAATATATATATATTTGAATTCATTACTTAATGATTCAAAGCAGTCTATTGATAGTAGGTCTATTCCTGGTATTGTTTATAAAATTCCATGTAGTTGTGGTAAATTTATGTAGGTCAGAGTAAATTTAGCCTTAATGAAAGGGTTAAGGTTCATATAAGTAGGGTTAAACATAGGTATCTTAACTCAGCTTTATATATTCATGAATTGAATACAGGTCATAGAATATTGTTTAACAATGCTTCGGTTATTTTTTATGAAAAGAATGAATTAAAAAGAAGAATAAAGGAGACTTTGATGTTAAAACTCCTTGATTCTGAGGCTATCAATCTCATGAAGACTTCTTTTGATATTAAGGGAAGGTGGAATTTGTAGTGAATTATGGGAAGGTTTGTTTGTATATATTTATATGTTTTCCTTTAGATTTATTTTCACTTGAGAAGGTCTATTTGTAGTAGATGAAACCATGGTTGTGTAAGGATTTTGGTAAAAATTTTAAAATTTAACCTAGTATTGTATTGTTTTATGGTTTTGCATATTGTTTTATGGTTTTGCATTTATATATATATATATCCTAAGAGATCTCTGAAATTAGTTGTTATAGAAGATGTTATTAAGGAGAAAATCCAAAAAAAAATTCTAGATAAAATAGTACAAACCCAATATGCAAAAAAAAGGCTGGTCAGTCTTGACAGCAATTGGAGAAGTTAAAATATTGTTTGACTATATTCATATGAACAGACTCTCCAAACCAGTTGCTGTTCAACTAGACATATCTGAAGCCTCTGATACAGTGAACAATAACATTCTGTTAAATCAATTAAAAGATTTCAACATCTCTACAGAAATTATCCAGATTTTGGACAATCTTCTATACAATATGGAGATTTATATATCTCTAAATGAGTCTTACACAAGAAGTTTTAACCTTAACCTATCTGTTCCACAAGGTTTCCCTCTCAGTGCCCTACTATTCATCAGCTACATAAACCCTTTTTTTAAAAGATATTAACAATAAGATACCGGGGGGGGTTGTCCTTCATCTGAAGAGATCAATCAGTTCAATAGCCTACATGGACAATGTACTGGTAGTCCTACCTTCCAAAAAATATTTAAAAGGCCTCTATCTAATAGTTAATAACTTCACAAATACATCCCAACTTAAAATTAATCCGGAAAAGTTCTCAACCTGGTGTATTTGCTCTGGTAAGAAAATTACATCTGAATACCTAGCTGATCCACAAAAATTCCTGGGATTCTCGATACATAAATCACAATCTGTTATGTCCAAAGAAATACAACAGACAATAATCCAATCAACTGGCCAGATCACCAAGACCCTCTCCAAAGTATATCTTTCCCTACAAGGAAAGGTTGCCTTACTTAATATGAAAATCATATTGAAAATTGCTTACTACTTATCTATAATCACAGTTCCTAAATCATTTATCAGGAAAATCAGTGCAATGTGTGCAAAGCTGTTCTGGAATGGCCATATGGTTTCCATTAGTATTTCCAAGATGCAACAACATAGAAAGTTGAATGGTATGTCTTTCCATTTGATTCCAGCAATATATTTCCAAAAATCACACTCACTTGTATATAACCTTATTCAGAACTACAGTTATACTCAGATTGCTGAAACAGTATAACCAACAGATAGGCCTCCACCTGCTAAAAGATGCTGGCTTGACCTTTTGCTCCATGATGTACACAAATATAACAACAGCACACAGGACACATTCAAGAGTAAAGTCACACTCTGGAAAGCAAATCAGCTAATTAATCCACAGGTCAGCATTATAAAGCCAAAACAATGTCTTTCCAATTAAAAACTAGTTGTGATATTCAGATTCTGGGCATTAGAACCAAAATTCTTGGATTTTCTGATTAAAATAAATTTAGAGACCATGACTACAAATTGGTTTCTGAACGGTAAAAGGCAAATCAATAACATTGATCCATTGTGCCCTAACTGTCTCAGGCAAAAGGAAACTTTCGATCATATCATTTATTCTTGCACCAGTCTTGGAAAAATTAAAATGATTATATATCAGAACTCAAAAGTGGATTATTACCTAATTATTTCCATTAAGTACTGCTTGCTTCTAAAGACATTTTAACTATCAGATTGTCAATATTCTTGACATATTCTGTTTGGTCGGCCAGATGCAAAAGACAATTTACTCATTCTCAGCCAGACATGGATATTTTTTTTTCAAACAATTAAAAAACTAAAGGACAGAGATAAAACTCTTGCTACAAAATTCTTGTACAAGGAGACTTGGAAACTGTTTTAGTTTCCTACTTAAGATCCATTTACCTAAGACTTGATGTAGATACATGTCTAATTATTACCATACATGTCACTATATTTTTTTTAGTTAACTGTAGATTGTTTGCTAAAGTTTTAAATGTAACCCCCCTTTTTTATCTACTATATTTGTAAACATATATTAGATCTAATAAAGTTATTTTGAAAATAAATAATTACTTGCCAATTGTTTAGCATAAAAACACACCAATCTTTAGGTGCAAACAATAGTTATGTTTCACATAACATTCATAATCATTCGGTTGTGTTAGATATTTAAACATCTGTAATCATGCTGAAGTAGCAATATAACTTTTTACTTTAATATATGCACTATTGATATTTTTATTTTATATGGAAATTTTAAAACACACAATAGTATTTAAATATCATATCCAAATCAACTTCTGAACCTGAAAATTAAAGTAATTTTTTTTGCTTCATAACAATTAAGGTATATTATAAAAGGGAGGGGAAATCCGATTCAATTTAAGACTTAATTATTTTGTCAAACATTATACATGCAAGTATTAAATACAGCAACTAATAATCACATTCAAGGTATATGCTATTATGAGAGATAATCTCGGACTTTATTGCATAAATGTCTTAAAATTGATAAATGATAATTAATATAAAAAAGCAGATAAATCTCTTATACTATTAAAAAACTTACCATTATCTACACTATATTATTATCTTTTACATAATATTCATGCTTGTTAGAGTCCTGACATGTTTAATGTTGAGAAGCTGTTTTAGATATATTATTTAATTATCTATGTGTGCTTCCAAAACTAACATCATAAAATAAATAGTTCAGCAAAGTAACTATTAATATAACAAATTATAATTATATTACAGCATGATTATAGGCTTCAAATCTTTAATACACCTAATAATTATAAATATTAAATTTATAAAACATAATTATATGGTTGAAAAAGATTCTTCAGATTTTTTTGTGTGAATAGATTTTTTTCAGTTTTAAATCATACCTGAAAGTAAATGCTCAGATGTACTCATATGATTGGTAGAAAATTTTCAAGTAATTTTAGGCTAGTATTAATTACATTAAATAGGTTTAATTTATATATATGGTGTGGAAAAGAGTTGAAAATGATATAAAAAAGTATAACTGTGAAATAGCAAGGAAAGCTGTAGAAGAGAATAAAAGTCTCAAGAGTATAATAACATTTTGGTATTGGTAGAAAATTTATATTTGCAATAAGAAAAAAAGATGGAATTATTACTAAAAAGAGAGATGACATCATGAAATAGGTAGAATATTTTTAGCAAGAATTATATAGTAATAAAGAACGAGTACCTCCTATATCTATTACATCTTCCAAATTGCCCAGAATTTTAAATGAAGAAGTAAGACATGCAATTAAATGTATGAAGAAAGGAAAGGCTCCAGGTAATGATCGAATTATAATTGATATATTAAAAGAAGCAGGTGAAAAAATAAAATAAAAATTAGCAAAGTTATATACCAAATGTCTAATGATGAAGATGTACCAGATAATTGAAAGAATGCAGTATTAATATTAATATTTAAAAAAGGTGATAAAGAAGTTATTAAAAATTACAGACCCATCAGCCCATTATCAGTTTTGTACAAAATTTTTACCAAGATAATTACAACTCGTTTACAGAGAACATTGGATTTCCACCAACCAAGAGAACAAGCTGAATTTAAAAGTGGTTTTAGTACAGTAGATTATATCCAGGTATTGAGAGAAGTTACAGAAAGGATAAATATAACCAATATTTTATTTCTAACAAAAATTATACAAACAACTATTTACCAGAACTCTACTTTGCAAATATCCCCGTTTGTTTTGTTTTTATATATATGAACATAATCAAAATTTTATTTACAAAAAGTAATTGTTATAATATAATCACTATTAAATAGATTTATATATTATTGTTAATATGAATAAGCTTTATTAAATAAGGAGCATGTTAAGTTAGGACACTCTGATCATTTTGGTGATTAGTCTACTGTGTGAATTAAAGTATATGTCAATTTCTATAAATTATTAAACAATTCAGAAGGCCCTATCTATTATGATAAGGACTTTGGGTGCATGGATCGCTGTAGATTCATGTGTTAGACAGTTAATGCGGTGTTGAAAGTGATTATTATTTTTTGAAAAATTTGTATTGTGGCAACTTTGTGTTGGCACTTTTTTTCATTAAAATTCATAATTATTGACTAATTGTGTAATATATATATATTGGAAATAGAAACATTGTCAGTAAAGTCACACAGTGTAAAGTGATCATATTCCTCATAAGGCCTCATCTTGAGAATCAATTTATATAATTGAGTATAATATGTAGAGAAATCTAGTAATGCATTAATCAAATAACTCCATTACTATCCAAATTAATGAAATATATAAATGTGACTGGTAAGCCATTATTTTGTATTTCCAAATGTGGTATGATTAAGGACATGGCTAATATTATAATTTTTAACCCAGATTTTTATCAGGCATAACATTTTTGGTTTATTAGACTCTGAATAGGCATGATTACTCTTATTGTACCTGATAATAATTGCTAGATAAATTATATTATTAAAAGAAGTGCATGCTGGTATTGCTTAGATTGTGGCTTACCATTCTTGGGGGGGGGGGGCTGCAAGTATTTACTTTGTACACCATGGTGAAAGATTTTTAAATTTATAATAAAATATGTGTGATAAAATATATACACTACAAAAAGTGGTAGACTATCCTAATAATAAAACAAATGTGAATAGATTCAGTATCAAGCATTTACATAAAAAGAACAATTTAATTAAGGTTGATAGATATTTTATTTTTTCACTATGGTTATACAAAATTAATACATGGAGCCTCTTCTCAAAAAAAATGTCAATCCACAGAGTAAACAATACCAGCAATTCTCCATTTAGTAATTTTATATATTTAGAAATCATTATCAAGGTACAACAAAAATCACCCTATTCAGAGTCTAATAAACCTATATCTGGTAAAAATCGGTGATAACAATAATAGTAACTATGCCCTTAATTCTGACAAGAGTTGGAAATACAAAATAATTATTTGCCAGTCATCTCTATATATTTCATTAATTTTGTTAGTTATGAAGTTATTTGATTTACACATTGCTGGATTTCTCCAAATTTTCTATTATATAAACTGATTATTAAGATGAGATCTTACCACATAGAAAATATAAATTCCCAGTGGGATAAAATTATGTAAACTGCATTTAAAATATTAAAACAGAAGAATTAGAGCCACAGGCAATAGCAAAGACCAAATGACAAAAAAAAAGACATCATAATAAATTAGAAATGCTGTGGGAAAAGATAAACGATCTGTCATTTAGCAATTAAAGAACATAGTTGTTTTATTTTCTTATTATATCTCTATAATAATATCTAAACTATACAAAACAATTATATTTATCAAAAAACATTGATAATCTAGACAGTTGATCTAATATGAATACAAGGATTTGTTGGCTAAAATTATTATTGATTTTTCTAGCTGAAAACTATCAGTTATTCAGATTATTTATTTATATTAAAGTTATCAAAAAAGGAAGAAAAATAAGAATAATTTGCCGGTAATTAATAAATTAAAATCAAAGCTACTGTCAGAATAGTTAATTGTTATAAATATTATTATAATTTAGTAAATAATTATATGTTGGAGTATTTCCATCATTCGATATTGTTTAATTTATTTTCAAAAATTCAAACTTTATTTAAACCTTTCAAATACATTCGGTTACTAATGACTGCACCCAACTCAGTATATATTACGGTTTAAATAGTAATATTCTCCTCTCTTCTCCGGGCTGTTGTTGGTCTAACAGTAACAGCACTAACATGACAATCAAATCTAAATTTTAAGATTGTGAATATTAAATTTAGGATGACAGAATAACCTAATTAATTTAAAGCTTCACCTTAAATTCAATAATCATAAATCCAAAAATTTCACGTTTGATTTCTATGCTAGTACTGTCAATGATCAGTCCAGAAATATCACTTGAAACATTGTAACCTGTGTGTTGTTTAAAGGTTATAAGATGAAATTTTTGTGAAAGATATTTAACAATTAATACTAGGTGATAAAAACAGTCCAATATATAACAACTACTAAAATAATACTATTACAAACTTTCAGACAAATATTACACTTTGCATCTTTAAAATTATGATATACCTCAACTCAGTAGATAAACATTTTGACATGGTCACTCTTTTTGAATTTTTGTTTTTTTCCAGCCATTTATCCTTGCACTAAGTCTGAAGAAATATCATGGTATTAAACTTCATATTGCCTAAAAAAAGAAAATGTTATTTCCTAAAAAATCGTAAATTTGGAAAATAATAACTTATTTAAAATAACTTGGGCTGGCCACAAAATATTAAATATTGAAGAAATCAGAAAACCCAAAAGTAAATAGAAAAGAAACCAAAAATTAAAAAAAAACTGATGGCCAAAACTGTCCAAAAAATTGACATGAAAAGTATATTCTGATTGAGAATTTTTGATAAACTAAAAGATAAATAGCAAATGAAAATTCAAATTTTATACAATCTAAAACGTATATTTTAAAAAACTTTTTTTCAGTAAATATTTTAATTTTGATTTTTTTTTTCTTGTCATTTTTATGATTTATAATTATTTTATGCCTTAAAATTTTTAATAATATTTATCAAATTTTTGAATGTTGTTGCATACCCTGATTTAACTCCAAATCAAAAATCAGCACATAGACCTCTCACCACTTTTATTTTTGATAAATAAATGATTGTTAGTTAATATTCTTTGTTAAATAAGTAACTCAACATATTTGGCGCTGAGGCTGGGGGGGGGGGAGCATTTTTCTAACATGTATGCATAAATGTCTATGCAGAGTCATTTGATTTCCATGATAAAATTAGGATGTAACACACACCTGCGTCATTATAATCAATAAAGTAAATTTAATAGCATATTTAGATTGGTTTGTCTATTCTAGTAATTTATAAGACAAAGTGATGTATATATTTATATCTTTCAGTTAATAATACCAAAAATATAAATGATTCAATTGTTGGTAAACAATATTAGTTGTTGTTTTTTTCCTTTTGGTTAATTTTTAACCTGTTATAATTTGTTAAAACTTTATTAAATTAAATTTCTTCATCAAATATAATCTTTATTTTCTAAAATACATTCTATACTAGGTCATATGCTTACATTCTTTATATGAATGTTTCTATGATACATCATAATCAAAGGGTTTACTAATGTCTACGTTAGATAAACAAGGAATATAGTGGAAGAGTAGCAAGTAAGAATAAAGATAGCTTGTCTAAGTAATAATAGTAACATTCACTTGCAAAGTTTAAAGTTGTATTTAAAAAAAATAAAAACTGGATTTTATTCTATAGCTTTTTATGTATATCTAAATTGTATCCATAAAAGCATAGAGACCTGATATTAGCATCATCTTTGTCATACATATGTATACTGATTTCAATCATCATCAACCATTATCAACCCACTGCAGGATGAAGGTCTCTCTAAGTTCAATCCATCTTCTCTGATCTTTAATTTCTCTTCTCCATAGCACCCCTGCACAGTTTTTTATTTCATCCATCCATCTCATATGTCATCTCTTTCTGGGTCTTTTACAATCTCTTGGAATCCAGTTTAATTTCAATTGTCCATTTACTATTATCTCTTTTAGCAATATGTCCAGTCCAACTCCAGTCTTTTATTTTTTTTCAATGAAGCCAGTAACACCTGTTTGTTCTTGGACCCATATATTGCTTTTTCAATCTCTTTTTGTTACTCCCAACATGCATCTCTCCATACTTATTTGAGTGATCTGAAGCCTCTGTATTGCTTTTCTATTAAGTGTCCAAGTCTCAAATCCATAAGTAAGAACTGGTGAAACACATTTATTAAAAACCTTTTTCAAATATAGGCATATTTCCTTTTAGTATCAAGTTATTTCTACAAAAAGCACTCCAACCAAATTTAATTCTATGATTAATTTCATCCATTATGTTTCCATCTGTATTAATAATTTGATCAAGGTATTTGTAGCTGTTAACGTCATCTAACACATCATAGTCTTTATTTTCATATTTTGAGATAATCCATTAAATATTACTTTAGTCTTGTTAACATTTATATCTAGTCCTACTTTCCTATTTTCATCTGATAACCCCTGCAACATTTTCAGAAGCTCTAAAGCATTATTTGCAAAAACAATTACATTATCTGCAAAATCTAAATGACTTAAATAATCTCCATTTACTTTCACTCCTTTAGCTTCCAATGATAATCCACAAAATACTTCTTGCAACACTGTTGTAAAACCTTTTGGAGATATAGAGTCACCCTGTATTACACCCTTCTCAATGTTGACTTTTTTAGTATCACTATGTAATGTAATTGTTGCTGTTGCATTTTTATAATGACAATATCCTGAATCTATACCTTGATGATTCAATGTTTTAATTACTGAAGAAATGTTTATAGAATCAAATGCCTTTTCATAATCTACAAAACCAAAACGTAATGGCAACTCATATTCATTTGTTTTTTCTATAACTTCTCTCAATACCTGAATATGATCTACTGTATTAAAACCACTTTTAAATCCAGCTTGTTCTTTGGTTGGTGGAAATCCAATGTTCTCTGTAAACGAGTTGTAATTATCTTGGTAAAAATTTTGTATAAAACTGATAAAAGGCTGAAAAGTCTGTAATTTTTAAAATCTTCTTTATCACTCTTTTTAAATATTAATATTAATACTGCATTTTCCCAATCAACTGGTACATCTTTATCAATTAGACATTTGGTATATAACTTTGCTATTTTTTTTTGCTGATTTCAATAAATTTTCCAATATATAAATTATCTGCCTAACATGCAGCCATAAATATATTTGACTATTAGTGTAGTATATAAGCACTAGCATCATATCAAAACAATATAAACTAGCTAAGAGAAATAAATACAATTACTTGTCTACACAATCGCTTTTAATAGTTTAACCCGAATCCTCTGACTGAAATATTAATAAGCGCTGTGTAGAGAAGTAGTTGTGCTTGGTATATATAAATGTTAAATTTAATGAGGATTTTTATATTTCTTACACATGTCTATTAAAACAATAGTTTTTTATGAGAGTGTACAGTTTGAACATGTACTGAAAGGTATAAAATGAAAATCATTATAGTTATATAAATACTAGCATTAATGTTTTAGTTTTTTTTTTTTAAATAATCATTTGTGACACAAAGATTTTAGCGTAATGGGAACCAAAGATTACCTGCAAATCACTCATTTTTATATAACTTTTACACACTAATGAAAGCTTAAATCAATGTAAAAATCTACCTTTTTTTTTTTTTTTTTGTTAGCATTACCAAATTTAAATTTCAAAAACTACTTTCTAAAATGTAAAAAGCTTTCGTATATATATTACTTTTAACTTCATTACTGACTTTTTTTTTAATTCTAAAATTTTCAAAAGGTGGTGGGAATTGAATAATTTGCAGTTTATAGTGCAATAAAATATAATATTTATATTTTTTTTTAAAAAAAAAAAAGCAATGGATTAATAAATAAACTGAAATTATAAAATGCGATTAAATGATAAATTTATTTTATAAAATGAAATTACATTTTAAAAAGTGCTAATGGATTTATTTACTTTTGATATAAATCTTTTTTTAAAGCATACCGAGTGAAATTTTTTGAAAATTCAATTAACTAAAATTTACCTTCTTTGACCTTTTGTGCTCATTTATAAAGAAAACACATCTAAACACAGATGAGCCTTGAGATCCAACTTCATATACGCATAGATAGATAGATAGATAGATAGATAGATAGATAGATAGATAGATAGATAGATAGATAGATAGATAGATAGATAGATAGATAGATAGATAGATAGATAGATAGATAGATAGATAGATAGATAGATAGATAGATAGATAGATAGATAGATAGGTAGATAGGTAGGTAGGTAGGTAGGTAGGTAGGTAGGTAGGTAGGTAGGTAGGTAGGTAGGTAGGTAGGTAGGTAGGTAGGTAGGTAGGTAGGTAGGTAGGTAGGTAGGTAGGTAGGTAGGTAGGTAGGTAGGTAGATAGGTAGGTAGGTAGGTAGGTAGGTAGATAGGTAGGTAGGTAGGTAGGTAGGTAGATAGATAGATAGATAGATAGATAGATAAACATTTATTTTTCACTATATTAAAGAAATATCACAATAGCTTAGTTTTATTTATCTATTAGAAAAATGAAAACCCTAATTAAAAAGAAATTGTACTAATATATATGTATGCCAACAATGAATTTAATATCAGTGTATTGTACATCATATACAAGACTTAGACTAAGTAAACATGGTAATGACCTAATGTCAAACCAGTCAATAGGTAACCAAATGCAGAAGATGAAAGCATAATTCTACTATGTAATTTTATTTTACTTGTAATCAATATAATATACACAACAATAGGATCCACACAGCAATCAAAAAGGAAATAAAATGTGAATATACTAAATAACAGAAGCTGGGTCCAGTATAAAAATAAACCCAGTTTATTTCTGTTGCCTTTTACTATTTTCAAAGGATGCAAAAGCTGTACAATAACATCTGAAAATCAAATGTTCGAATTTAAGAGAATATGGATGGCTTATTCAAAGACTCCAAATTATTTGTTTGATCATTGTAAAGCAAATTATAAAAAACTGCAGTTGATATTTAAACAAAAAGATTTCTAATAAATTCATGCAGTTGGATAAAATAATTGAACTGATTTAAATAGACATTAAAAATAAAAAGGACTGCTATTCATCTAATATAGATAAATGAACAAAATAGAACATCATCAGCATAGTTAAATATATAAGTGATGGAGTAATTCTGTTCTTATAAAAATGTTTAAATACCAAACACTAAATTAAAAAATTGTAATTGTTTATGAACTGCAAAACAATGTACTCTCGCTAATTCAATAGTGTTGTAGGGCTAAAATGTTGTCAGCCCTGACATAGAAAGTGCAATCGTTTAATATTTAATTGTGTACATCTGCTGAAACACCAAATTTGCTGTTTTAAACATTCAGATAGATACAGAATAAAAACAACAACAGGAGATGAAAGTAACTTCATTCCAAATACATTGCCAAGGAGTCCCAATGAGTAAATGTATGATTTGCTGCAGATGTCTGACCAGAATAATGATGAACTGTATCTATTAGAAACATTACTTGCCTAATTCATGAACATTGTGCCAAATAACTTGAAGAAAGTCTCAATTTGTTATGTAACTTTTTTTCTTATTTTACATGTATGTTTGTAGAATTTCTGTATTTTTATTTATTTATTTCACTTCTGCACTTGGAAATCTAAATTTCTATAACTTGGGAGAGTCCATTGTAGTTGAAGTCAAGAAAGTTCAGGGAAGAAGATTGTTAAGCTAGACAATTCTTTTTTTATTGAATGAAATTTAGGTTAACTCTCTTTACTAATAACATGACATTAGATATTATCATCATTCTTATTCTAATATGGAATAAAGGTAAGATTTTATTTGATATTCTTTCATATTAAAAAACATGCATTTGCTACAGGATAGAGTTTGCAATGTTTATTTGTTTATATATTTTTTTGCTAACCAATGATTGTTTGTATTCATTTATCCAGTATAAATGACTAATATTCTTGCTTTGTCAAACTTGTACATAGTTAAGGAGGGGTCCTCAAAGAAGATGGAACCTCTATAGTTGGAATTAGACTTTGAAGCTATTTCACATACCATATAATCTTGTTAAATAGTTAGTTAACTTCATGATCATTGTAACAATGAATTAATAATTTTTCTTTTCATTACTCTTATCTACTTTATAAATATGTAGTGGTTTTATATATACCTATCATGGGAAAAGTTGGAGTAATAAACATATATAATTATTAACTCAATATCATTATATACTTGACACACACACACGTATTAAGTATTATTTTGTTAAGAGTTTTTCAATTTGTATTTTATTGTTTTTTTTGGAAATACACATTGTTAATTTGATTTCATTAAATGGTCTCTAGTTTATCAAAGTTATTGATTCATTTATTCATTAAATGATCTCTAGTTTATCAAAGTTATTTATCCATTCATTCGTCAATTTATAACCATAAATATGTGTGTACACATATATACCTTTTACATTATAATATATTAATATGGTTGAATGAGTCCTTTACTTGATTGGAACCCATATAAAGGTATTGTAATTGTTATCTAAGGTAAATGTATCCCTAAAAAGAGCCAAGTGCAACCTTCTCCCTGGCTTTGAATTCTGAGGCATGTGTAGGATCTGAAAGAGGGGTAAGGTATGGACAAACTAGCCTAAATTGTGTCTGAATTTGATGTGAAACTCTAGAGCTATCTCATTGGAAATAGACATGATCATTGATTAAGTACTTCATCACATTATTCATGGCATCCTACCTGAAGACACTAGGTCTGACTGTATTTAGATGCATTCCACCTCTTCTGGTGGAAAGCCTAGACTGTCACAACATAAAACAATGAAATATTTATGCAACAATATAATTTAATAAGATACTTAAAATAATTAAACATTTATATTCACCTTACTTGCAATGAGCTATTCAAAATAAAATTTCTTGATAATACAATCAAATGTTATGCAATATTGAATTTTGTTCCTTGTACTATCAAATAATGTGTGTCTTAAACAGTCAATCCCTTTTTAAATAACCATTCCTTTTTCATTAATTACACTTTATATATTGTAATGAAAACAAAAAAATTAAAGAAAAAAATATGGATTGATATTTTAGGCTTAAGTAAAATAATTTTATTTTAATATTATGACTGTACTTTTTATCTGTGTCTATTTTATGATATTAGCTATTTGATCTCTTCCTTTACGTTACTTAATTTTCTTATGGGTTCATCACTCAATGATAGTTTAAAACTACAATAAATATTTTTTATCCTTTGTCATATCCAATCTGAATATTTATCTTTTCTTCCACTAATCTTTATTTACCATTCAGAATATTTTCTGAATGTATATATGCCACTCTCTAATGCTATCTGCATCGAATTAAAAAAATATTTATTCCAATCTTATCTAATAATTTAAGTCATACTTTCCCATTTCAAATTCCTATTTGTTTTATGCCTGTATTATAACTACTGCTCATAAAGACTTATAAATTAAAATTCTCTAACCATATTATAAAGCTATTACAGGATTAATAATACAACATCAGATCCAATTTTAAATATCACCATTTGTTATTTAATATTATACTGGAACACAGAGATACACCCCCCCCCTTCATCTATTTTTTTTATTTTTTGTTATTTTTGTGTATGTAATTTACTAGTTCATAATATATAAATCTTTATCTTACTAGTTTAGTGACATTCAATCAAATAAAACATTATACAATTTAATCAAGCATTGTTAGCTGAGAGGTCAGTGCAGCCAGCTTGCAAGCATGCAGTTGATTGCAGATGGTTGTTGCAGGTTCACCTCCTGGCCAATGCTATGATATATAAAAAAAAAAAACATTATACAATTAATAGCATTGATAAACAAATTATGTTAATTATTGATTTCCCTATTTCTTGATTTATTTCCCACCTCCATATTAATAATTATTATTTTAAAACATGAACTTAACTATATATACAAACATTACATTACCCATTTTCTTTTCTTTTGAACACACAAGTTTATTAAAAAAAACATGTAAATTTTATTAATAATATCTCAATTGTTCTTTGCCCTTTCCATGCTTCCTACTTAATCATATACCAATTTTCTTATCCCTTTTCCAAATTTATCTGAGCATTAGTAACTATGGATTTTTTAACACCCTCATGTTATCCACCAGGTTTACATTTCTTTATTTTTCCAAGATCGCAGGTTACTTTTCACTTATATGATATATTTTATTTAGCACCATTTCACATTGATAATATTGATCTTCATATTATTTTCAATGTATTCTTTACTAATATTCATATGTAATAGATCACAGATTGCACCCCCTTCTTAAACATAATAAAATGAAATTGATTTCAATATAGTTTGGATTTTCCTGGAAGCTAATGTCACTGATCACAATTTATTTTACTTTTTACTTCCTTTACATATTGATTTTTTTTTTCATTGACAGTACTAATAATTAAATACTTCAATCACCCAGTAAACCATTATAATTTTTTCTCTATAAATATAATCTACCATATACTCCTTAATTAAGACTTTACAATGCAATTTTAACATATATATTACTTCTTGCTTACAATTTCAACTGCACTGCAGTCATTACCAAAGCTACAATATTTAAACATATAATCAAGAAGAAATAAATCATATGTTAAAATTGCATTGTAAAGTGCTAATTAAGGAGTATGTGGCATATATATATATATATATATATATATATATATAGGTTACAATATATATGATTAAACAATGCACATAAGGGGAAGAAGTGGAAAGAAATTTTAATATTTCAATATAAACATAATCCTTAGTCAGAATTTTCCATTTCCATTGAACACTATCTGTAATTTATCACAAAATTTTCCTTATACTTAAAAGTTGAGTTCACTGATGAGAATATGTTCAATTTTTTTTCTACTTGCAAAATTTTTATTAAGAGTAATATTCATAACTTGCATTTGAATATTAACCACCTTTTTTTAATACACAGATATTTCCATTCGGGTTTATTTTTAACATATTTTAATTATCTTGATAATCATATCTTTAGCTTTGTCACAACTGATTTTTCTATTATTCATGTATCTATTCCATTTTAGTCTTTCATAAATATGATGACATTTAGAAAGTATATGTATTTGATCTTGCTTAATCCTACATATTAGTTCATTCCTCCTGCTATGATATTTCTTTGTAAAACATTGGTATACATATACATTTTTTTCTTTCCATTGGTTTATTATTTTCTTATCATAATGATTTTAGAATACTCCCTCAAATTTATTGATGGTCATTTTTAGCCAGCAGAGATTTCCATTGTTTTAGCCATTCATCTTACTGAAAACTTGCTATTATAAAATTTGAAATTCTTAAATTAATTATCCTTAATTACTTGGTTTTTTTTTTAAAAAAAAAAGATTTAAAAAATTTCAGAAATTTTTTTTTAACAAAACAAAACTCAGTTACTTAGTTTATATTTTTCTGATCTGTAACTGATTTCTTTCATCCAAAAAAAAAACATTTTCAACTAAATATCATGTTCTTGCTCATGTATTTCAAATTGTGCATTCTCATTGGTTAATTTCCCCCTTCTTTGATTCTGAATATTTAATGACTTGCTTTTAGCTGAACTATTTTTAAAAACAAATATTATCTTTTTAAAATATTTATTAGTATAAAAAAATAATACTTTTTAGGAACTGAATAAAATACAATTTAAATAATTTTCATTATATTTTGTTTACACATATTAACTTCAAAATTAATCCTATGAACTTTTAATCACAATATTCAGAAAATAGGTTGATCATTTATGTTAGAAATTAACTTAAGATTTTATTGGAAACAGTTGCTGGTAAATAGTCCCAAATACACACAGACATAATTATTCATTTATATAATGCACATTTGCCTTTATCAAATTAAGTTTGAATTCCCTTATCATTTTAATTACTATCAAATGATTCTTTATTATAAAATATTATTAACTTATAGTTGTTTTTTATTTTATCATTTAGATATCTTTAAAAATAAATATCTTAACAATATTTAACTTTTATACTAGTTTAAATTATTTAAGTCCAAGTTTAAATTCTAAGGTAATTGAAACACTATTATTTTTCACAATTTAATAAGTGAATATGATTATTATTATTTTTAATTTTGTTTTATAAAATTTAAAATTATATGTAATATAGTTTATTCCCAATTTATTTTTATGATGGAGTGTACTAATAAAAAGAAAAGGGCACTCTATATATATATATATATATATATATATATATATATTTCTATATATATATATATATATAGTGCCCTTTATCTATATATATATATATATATAAAGAGAAAATAAAGATTGATAATAATAAATTAGGAAGTGTTAACAACTATAAAAGCATTGATCAGTTTATTAATATTGATAGAAACACACAATGAATGAAATTAATCATAGAATAAATTTGGGTAGAGTGCTTTTCATAAAATTAACTTACATATTTAAAATGAAGGGTTTTAATGACTTTTAATAATCATTTATATGAATCTGTGTTTAGAACACTTAAAAAAAAAATCAATGCAAAAATTTAAGATTACATTATAAAATTTCCAGAGAAATATTTTGAGAATATTAAAAAAAATGCAAAAGTAAATTACATAGGTATCATTGATAACATTAAAAGAATTAAATGGCTGAAATGGAATTGGGCTAAGCTTTCCTAAAAGAAATGATAATAGATGTAGTTACAGTCTTAAACAGGGTCTTGGAAGTTTATAAAAGATCAGGAAAGAAACAATGTCTTAGATGGATGATTGAGACAAAATGTTTATTGGTGTAATGTAGTGAAATAAAACTAATTGGAGAAATCTTTATTTTGTAGTAGTTTGATAATAATTGAATGATGATTTATAATTTATGTTTGTCAATTTTGATACAGTAAGTTTGCTTTGAAGTAAAAGTCTGGATTTATAGTATGCAATAAAAGAATTCTGAATTACATATACATGTTTCATAAATATATGCAATGTATTAAAAATAATACAATGGTTTGTTGCACCAAAGTTCATATAAAATTGGGCATCAAAAGTAACAGGGTTGAGCTACTAATCCATGGATCTTGAGTTTAAAAGATTCTATGCAAAAATAGTTCTAATGTTTTATTATATAACTTATCTTACTTGCTTTTTAAGAATAGAAGACATTTTCTTATGATTACAGAAATCTTAAATATGTATAAATATGTTAAAATGTATTATAAGTTGACTATTTAAAGTTGAAAAATTCTAACAAGTTCTGCTTTAAGTAAATTATATCATTACTTTTACTAAAAGCATGAATTTTTAAAAGATTAAATGCATTAGCAAAATGATTTTAAAAACGTTTATTAAAATAATGGAAAATTATTTTTATTACAAATAACTTTTTGTTGTTTTATTTTGTTTTTAAATAAAAATAATTGACTCTAGTTATTAAAACATTTTTTTAAATTTTAATTCCAAAATTATATCGAAATTTTTGGAATTAAAATTTAAATAAATACAAATATGAAACGGCTTTTATTTATTTCTTTATAAATTTAAGATTTGTAATGCACTCGTTAAAGTTATGTTATGCATAAGCAATACCACTAAGTTGAAAATTTTCACATAAATCCTTTTTCTAGTTTTGGAAAAGTCATTATTAAATGGTAAAAATAAAAATAAAAATTAAAAAGTATTTCTGCATATAATGTATTATAATAAATAGTTGTTGAATAGTATTTTTAAAAAATTATGTTGCTTAAAAAGGTTATAAGATTTGAATATAAATTTATTGCTTACTTTCATTATGATTATAACCATAATTTATTTTATTTATTTAAACGGCCAAATGATCCATTTATGAATATATTAATATAGTGAAGTCACACTACCTCATTTATAGTTATCCAAAAAAGAATGTAAATAAACAAAAAGTAGAAACAGTAAAATTTATAAATGTTATAAATGTTATAAAAGTGGCAGCAACCATTTTCATCTTGAAGCACTGATTTACATGAAAACAAATTTTATAATTTGCTTTTTTTTCTTCTTTTTAAATTTCGATGACAAAGTGTTTTCTAAGCTAAAAGCTAATAAACATTTATTAATATTAAGAAAGATTTCCAAGTATTATTCTTAACAAAAATAAAAGTAATGATTTAGTAGTGGCAGGAAAAAAAATTATAGGTTGTCGAATTGCATCAGAAAATGTAGTTTGAAGAATATCAGGCAATTTAAAATGAGTAAAAGCAAGTAGAGATAACTGTCTATAAGAATAAAATATATAAGAAAAAAAAATATTATCCAGAATATATTTAATTGAAATAAAAATCTTTCATATTCATTTTCATTTTAAAAAATAAAAATACCCTCCATTAAGGGTTTTATTTATTTTTTTGAATTTATTCACACAAATAAACACATGTAAATATGCCCTTTAAAAAATTTTGTTTATATTACTATATATATGATCACTAGATGGAGCTTACCAATAGCTCTAAATCAAGCTTTATTTTATAAGTGCCAAAAGAGAAAGAATTCAAAATCTCTATCAGGGTCATCTCTCCAGACCAATTAGTTTTGAGCTTGTGGCTCACCTCAGTAATGCTGGAACTCTAGAAAGTAGATCTAAAATACTAACCCAAAAGTCAGCACTTATAAAACATGTTTCTATCAATTTGAAAGCATGAACTTTTCAGACACATAAATGTCTTCAAATCCAGCCTTACAAACCAGATAGCTATATGTATCTGAATTTAGCTCAGTTTCACCCTATAATAATAGCCTCTGCAATATAGCATCACAAAAGCATTTAAAGGTACACTTATAATAATTAAAACAAGTCATAAATTTCATAACTTGCTTTTAAACTTGCATTTTGTGATCACTAAATGGAGCTTAAAATCAAGCTTTATTTATGTGCCAAAAAGGAAAGAATTTACATGTTTAAAAAGTTCATGCTTTCAAATTGATAGAAACATGTTTTATAAGTGCTGACTTTTGAGTTAGTATTTTAGATTTAGTTTCTAGAATCCCAGCACTCCACTGAGGTGAGCCACAAGCTTGAAACCAATTGGTCTGGAGATAGAGATCCCCAATAGAGATTTTGAATTCTTTCTCTTTCAGCACTTATAATATAAATCTTGATGTAATATGATGTACTATGGCTTCTCCTTAAACTAAGTCAAGAATAACTCAGCAATTATGCCAAAAGAAACCTGTTAGCCACTTTATTTTCCATTCCCCATTCTAAGTTTTCCCATATTCTGCTTCATCCCATTTCCACAACATAATCTTTGTCAACTCTATGGCCTTTATATCTAAATCTCTCTTATCTTTTCCCAAACCCAGCATAAAAACCAATAATCCACTTTCTGTATAATCACTTTTTTCATATTTATTCCTCCATAACTTCATTATATGTACCCTTTCTGTTTTCAAGCATTTACATTAAATTAACAAATGCCTAATATTTTCCATTCCTTCCTTACACAATTTACCAACTAAATCACCCATATTTTTTCATTTACATGTATTTGCTAAAGATCCCATTCAAGCCTTAAACAATAAACTACTTTCCTTATTATTATCATATATTAACTCGCACCTAATATTCTGTTTACTTCTACATATATTTAAACTCTTTTTACTCTCCATACTAGTTCTCCATCTCTCTAATTCCCTATTCTTTATTAATAAATCTATTCTTTTATCCCATTCCTTACCAATATAATACTCAACAATCCTCCTAACACAATCATACCATCTTTTGTACAAATATACTGATATAAATTCTGTATCCAAATCTTTTGCATACCACATTACCTTTCTCACCCATCTTCTTGCCTGCCCTTTACTCATAACCCAATTAAATACTATTTGGCTATTATTTTATTATCCATAAACTGCAATCTATCATATATTTTCATTTTACTTTTTGCATCTCTCATATAAAAACTTGACTATCCCATTTCTCCTTTAATTGCCTCCTTTGCTGTCCATAAATCTGCATCTAATGTATGTCTTCCTACTTCCCTTTGAACTTTTTCTAAGTAATACATTACCATATGTTAACCTGCTACGGCAACTCCCTTCCATATAATTCTAGCTGCATTATATTTATTATATGAAAACACTGTTAATTTCTTTATCAATCCCTTCTTTTTTTTGCTTCATTTATCAGTTTTTTCTCCCATTCATACAAACAATTTTTTTGATTACTTAAAATAATTCCCAAATAACTATATCTATTCACCACACTTAACTTAATATCTCCCAATAAAAATTCTACATCTTCTCTTTTCCCAGTACTAACCATTATTATATTTGATTTTTTTTGACTAAATTTAATCCCCATCTCTTTACCCATCCTTGCACATGTCCTCAGCAGAACTTCCATATCTTCTCTTCTTTCTGCACACAAAGATATATCATCTGCAAAAAAAGACCTGTCAAAATATACACTCCTTACCACCTATTAACAGTATCTCTATCCATCTTCCTAATCTTTCTATTGCTCTTTCCATTTCACTCAAATACAGCACAAAAAAAATAGGTAACATAGGGCATCCTTTTCTTATTCCCACCCCATTTTTAACTTTAACTTGATTCTATATTTCCTAAATGACATATATAATAATTACTTTCATATAATTTCTTAATAATATCCACTAAAGCTTCATCCATTCTCAAATTTACTAAACTTATCGATAATCTATTTCTATTTACTCAATCATATACCTTCTCTATATCTATAAAACTCATATGTAAAACTTTAATAGGTGTTGATATTAAACATGCACACACTATATAATTCAAAACTTTAAAATAATATAATATATTGAATAATTATATAAATAATAATAAATTTTGTTGAATCTTCAAACGTTTTCGAAGGCATAACCTTCATTATCAAGTAGTACAAACTCTCTCTTCATTTTTTCATGATGTACTAACATGCAAATATGTGACAAAACCGGGAAAAATATGCAAATAAGAATCATATATAACTGTCTATATAACTGTCTACCTGAATTTCTACTCATATCCATAAGTTGTGTAATTACAAATAAACCATCTCCTATATGCCTATCTCATCTAAAACCTATTGGTAAACTCCATCTAGTCATCATAAAATGCAAGCTTAAAAGCAAGTGTGACTTATTTTAATTATTATAAGTGTACCTTTAAATGCTATATTCCAGAGGCTATTACTATATGATGAAACAGCTCAATTCAGATCTATATAGCTATCTGGAATGTAAGGCTAGATTTGAAGACATTTACATGTCTGAAAAGTTCATGCTTTCAAATTGATAGAAACATGTTTTATAAGTGCTGTCTTTTGAGTTAGTATTTTAGATCTAGTTTCTAGAGTCCCAGGGTTTTATTTAGGTGAGCCACAAGCTCAAAACCAATTGATCTGAAGGTAGTGGCCCCCAATAGATATTTTGAATTTTTTTTCTTTCGATACTTATAAAATAAAGCTTGATGTAGAGCTATTGGTAAGCTCCATCTAGTAATCATAAAATACAAGCTTAAAAGCAAGTTATGAAATTTATGACTTGTTTTAATTATTATATATACATATATTGTAACATTTCTATTACATGGCATACAATAACATAGTGTATGTGCACAAATATATATATATATATAAAGTAGAAAGGAAAAATAGAAATAAACACAGACAAAAAAATTTGTCGATATTTTTTACATATCATGGGAATAATAATAACTATAAACAGTTAAATAATTATGAATGTAAAATAAAATTTCATTATGAAATTAGTAGTTAAAAGGGTCTAAATAAATATTACTATTCTGATTTTGAAATTAAAGACAAGCATGTTTCATGTTAAAAACAATTTCTATTATCTATTTTGCAATCTTTTTAATTAATTGGTAAATTTCTATTTATGTAGAAATCTTTGTATATCATACTTTGATAATAAAAAAATTAAAGTTGCTTTCAAAAAATTAAAATTGTTTTTAATCATGATAAAAAGATAACAGTTTTTAATTTAGTGGGTTTTTTTTACTTCTGGTGACCATATAAAAAGAGTTGATAAAAAGAATAGTTTAGTTGGCTGGAAGTTTTTGGGAAGAGTTGGCTAATAGTTTGCTGTAGTTTATAGTAATTAAATTGAGTCAGAATAATTGGCTAGCATAATAGTCAAGAGTAGGTCAGAAAACTACGATGAAGATGTAAGAATACAAGAAGAGCATGGCCAGGATTGTGGAGTTTGAATTCATATGAAGAAAATGGCCCATTTTTTGTGTTTCATAGCTATAAATGTGATCTAAAAGAGCTATCTTATTCTAGACAGTAGCTATCTTATTCTAGACAGTTGCTTGCCTGAAGTCTGCCAACCCTAGTCAGAAGGAAACTGATCAATGCTAACAAATTACCTGATTATTCTTTTCCTGATGATGACAATCCTGAACTATACCTGTTTCACTAAAAAAAACTAGAAGAATTAAATTGTATATATGCTGATGTATCTAAATGCATCATGTTGTAATTCTATAGAGTGGGTTTTTTTAAATAATTTGTTTAAAAGACATTTTAAAATCTTTTTAGATTAATTTAAATGCATTATAACTAAAAGAAACCCGTGATAGTGATACATATATAGAGAAAATAGTTTTAAATCATTTGAAATCTATATTTTTTAAAAAAATAACAATGCAAGTAATAACTTTGCATGGATTAAAAATCAAAAAAAAAAAAAACAAGAATCAATTCATTGACAATGATATTTTAAAAGAAAAAAGATTTCCAAAAATCTTTTAGACTAAAAAGAACATTTTAAATTTAATAAGGTTGATAATCAATCAACAAAATTACCTGTCAAAAAATGAATATTTTTCATGCTTTTTATATACACATGTACATGTGAATTTTATGTATAGTATTCATATTGAAATTAATTATGAAAGATGTTAATAATTTTATTATTTTGATAAATTCAAATATGATAAAAAATAAATTTTATTTATAGAGTTATGACAATATTAAATAATAAATTATACTACACAATTGACATGTATATCTATTTGATGTAAAACTAATATAAGGTATTTATATTATTTAAAAGTAATAACTTGAGATTTTTATTTTATGACAATTCAAATATGTTTAGAAATTATTGTCAGCTGTATGTCTGCATATATATATATATATAAATGATTATCAAGTAATCACGTAAAATTTAATCATTTCTTAATTTTATTAAATATCAATTGAAATATATTTATTGAATAATATAAAATGCATCTGTGTGCTAATCTATATATGTGTTGTATGTAAACCCATTAAGAAATATACAATAAATCAATGTAATGATTTGAATTTTGTATATTAATAATGTAAATCACAATGTGATAATTTTTTATTTTGTATATTAATCAAAATCAGAAGTTTTTATATGTGTATAGCCATATTCTAAAGATTTTAATTTCAATTTATTTTTATTCATATTAATAAACCTGTATTTCATTGTTAAAATTATTGCAGTGACTGAATTCTAAAACAAGTTTATAATATTGTATGTTTGCATCATCTCTTGATTACAATCACAATAATAGAGCTTGTATTTTCTGAACTAAATCCAAACATAACAGTCTGATATATAAAAGGGGATGTATATTTTAGTTTATGAGTATCCAGATGATGATGATTTTGATTGGCATAATGATTATACTCATCAAAGTCCATGCATTATATTTAATTGAGTTTAGTCTCTATTAGAAATTAAGGTTATAGTTGGCCAATATATTAAAGGTACTAAGTGGTCTGGGCATTGATGATGATCAGCAGGTTTTAATATCTCAGCATTATTGGTTTTTATGGTTATATCTTTAGATAGATTAGCATTTATGTTTAAATAATTGCCCCAAGTTGGCCAAGACTAAGTAGTTGGCCTAGTCTTCAGTAAATCCATTTCAAATTCAGTCACCAGATTGCCTTTTGCTTTATTGTGATTGTTGGTCATTCATGATGATGGATGATTATTTCTTTTGAGTATTAGTAGTACTTACTTAAATTTATTGATAATGCTGGTTGATATATAGTTAATTATACTTTTAGTTGCTCTAAGGAATTAACTGGGCTGATCTCTCAGAGAGAGATCCAAATCTCTCATGCTGTAAAATTTTATACTTTAAATTAATTTTAATTAAAATATTTTATTACTTGGAGTTGATGATGATAACCATCACCCAAGTTCACCATCTAATTTTCATCTTTTTATACTATGTATAGTTTAATGGTCAGAATTGTATATTCATATATCAAAACCTAGAGTCCTGGTAAAACATATTTTGGGTGATTGATATGGAATAGGAGTCTCAAATCCAACCAAGTTTCAACCTATCTACCAGCACTCCATGATTTAGCACTCCATGGATAACATTCCTGAGTTTACCTACAAGTTCCATTTCATCTGCAATCATTTTCTGAACAGGGAATGGAATGAGACTCTAAAATTTATCACACATGTAACACAAATGGGTTAACTTGAGATAAAATAAATTCAACTAAGAAGTAGGTAATATCAATGCTATAATTATTGCATAATTTAAATGTAATTAATTAATAATTTAATTGGATTGGAATGTGGTAAAAATGATCATAGAGACTATGTACATTTAGGTTTATTATATAGTTGGTAACAAGTGACATAATATAATGCAAATTACAATTGGATAATGATTAAAATATAATTAATTACCCACTATTAGGTATTATACAATTAGATAGGTCAATTAACATAATACAGTGTCAATGATTTATTTTGAATGAATCTAATAACCTTTGTGCTTTATGGCCAATTGATGTCTATGACAGTTAACATGCCAGATATCAAATTGTTATTATGGTCTGCTGAATGATGGAGGTTTTAAGGTGATAACTGGAGACATATTATCTGCTACAGAATTTCTATTGCTGTATATTTAACCTAAGTAAATTAAGATTTGAGTATATTAAATAATTTCAAAAGATGATGCAAATCATGATTTACCACACTGAAGTTTCTTATGGTTTCAGACAAATGCATGAATCATTATAGTACATGGGAATAAACTGACTAAATTAGCCTTACTTGTTGTTCATTCTCAGCAATTACTAAACTTATCAGAGATTAGACATTGCAGATGAGAAGTTACTTCCACATATAAGATGTGTAATTCATTTGAAACAGAAGCTTTCTAATGAATTAATCTGAAATATATGAAAGTTTGGAACTCAGTTAGGCTATTCAAAAATGTCCTGTGTTGTACCCCTGTTGCATATTTGGTGCTCCTACCTAAACAATTAGGCCCCTGGGTGATTTGTGTTCACCATTATGTGGGAAGCCAATAACTGGGTTTTTTTTTGCCATTGACCCATAAGGTTTAGCAAGGTAGGGACATATATATATATATATATATATATATATATATATATATATATATATATATATATATATATATATATATATATATATATATATAATAAGTTCTCATTAGCAATGCACCAATATAATATAACAATTATAATAGAAATAATTATGTTTGCCTATGAAATCATGAGAAAACCCCTGTGATACCAACACAAGCCACTTCAGCAAACAAGTATTGAAAGTTAATATAACAATAAAATAGGCTAAGTAAAAAATAATAGTTCTTGTCCAACAAATAATTGATCAATATTATCAATCATATTTTATATTGGGGTGTATATTTTAGGGGGTTAAAATTAATAATTATAAAATAAACACTCATAATATATATTTATGATTAGCATTACTTATTGTCTAAAATAAACTTTATATGATACTTCATACTTTTAGCATTGGCAGACCAAAATATTTATTACAGACCAAATTTCACATCAAAGTTGAACATTATAACAATTGCAAGGCAATGAAACATTATGATTAAGAAACCCAATTTTGAAACAGTGAGTAAGATTTAAGTAACAAATTGTTATTTGTAATTACTAGCTTGAAGATAGAATAATAATATCTCTATTACAAATTTACTATACTTAAGACACACTATTTTGAGTGGCATTTGGCATATTATCATATACCTAAGAAAATAAAATCTCACTAGGACTTTTAATACATAATAGACATCACTGTGAGCATGAAAGCAAAGGATACATTATGTCTAATAGTATTATCATTAATTTTCCATTATTAGTTTAAGTAAAATTAAAAGTTTTACAGATATTAAAAGTTAATTTCCAAAGAGTAAGACAACTTTACAGTTCAATTAAAGGAAAGGTTGTGGAACTTAGATTTACTTTGAATGTTCAGTGGAATTGATACAATAGCTATAGCTTTAGATTTCATAGCTAAAAGTTCATTTTACAGCTCTTTGTGATGATATGGGGAATTTTACCTTTGCCTCATTGGTGGAAGCATTTCTGTTGATGACAAAATTTCTGGGTGGCAGGTAAAGCAATGATGATATTTCATAGGATAGACAGCATATCTTTCAGGTGAAATGTCAGTGTGGTAGGTCTATTATGGGAACTTCCTCTAATCAATATGGCAGCTGGATGTTTTTCACACTTGGAGAACAGCAACTCCTGCCTCTTCTACTCAGATATATTAAAGATTAAACTGGCATGGATTCTGTTAGCAAATACTTACAAAACTTCACACAGTGTATTTTTACATAGGAAAAAGTGGCCTACATATATCTGCCTTCCATTAAATTATACATTTTAATAACAAATTTTTCCTCTAGCAAAACAAGCCATTAGCACATTAAGTTTTATAATTTTAAGAATTAAAATAACTCCTATCTTTTCTATAGTTCATTTACAAGATGTTTTCAAGAATTTTTATTTTTCATTTCCATATAAGATTTTATTTTAAAAGTTGATTAAATGTTTTCTTTAGTGATAAAATATGTTTTGACCTATTGTTTTAATAACTTTTAACATCACTTAATACACCATACCAAACCAGATTTAAATTGTGTGACAATTTTACAAATTACTTTAGAAACCAATATCTTTTAAAATATAACAAAATTGCAAAATCAAAATATGTCTCATATATATGTATTGTGGTAATATGTACAATCCACACACACACACACACACACACATATATATATATATGCAATTTTAATAAATTGAGTTATAAATTAAATTATAAATCATACTTTGATTTTAATAAAGCTATCTCTGTTAATCTATACGTGCTGATTACATTACTGACATTAATGCATACATATGTGAGTGACTGTACCTATATACTCATGTAGATATCTTTGATGCACTTTTAGGATTTGTACCTGGCAAAGAATAGATTATAGGGTATATACCATAGTTAAATTGAATATGGAAAGGCAAATAGTCCATTTCAATATATATATATATATAGTACCAGGATCATATCCAGATGTGATAATCTCTACCAATGCAAAATTAGAGAAGCCATTGAGATACTTAAAAGGCCAGATTGTATCAATAAGCGAGATGATACATGTAAACTTCCTCCTATTTGGAAATTTTTTTTTTTAAAAAACATTCCTAAATTTAACATTTTTTGCTATTGGTGGAATTTTAACATTTTATTCAAATCAGTGATTGTAGCGCCTCTACAACCGTCTTTCTACCTTTTATAACTCTGTAGATGGCTTGTGTGACCAAGTTGAAACGTCAGTATATTAATATTAAAAGTTTTTAACATGGATGAACCCGCAAAATATGTATTTTATATATATATATATACTGTTTGAGTTATATCATGTATTAGTTTTCTGCATAGGGAAATTGTTTCATCCAGCAGACAGAGAATCCTGTTTAGTTTTTAAAATCTCCAAAAAGATCTTCAATTACTCAAATTTCTTTCAATAAATTAACTTGTCAATGTTTTGATAAAATTACATTCATCTTCATCAAGGCTAAGATTGTAATAAAGTACTATTGTGTGTCAAGTAATAATGAGATTGTTATTGTGAGTAAATTAAAGAATGATCATTTATATGTATATTAGATGATTGTTGGATAAGAATGGGAGATGGGTTCAGAATATTATCCCAGATTAATTTATTTTCATATATATAATATATATGCTGTTTTATTATACAGGAATATAAGCAAAAATTTTAAAATAAATAATAATAATAATAATGTAATTATTAATAAGAATTGGACAATCATCTTATATATATATATATATATATGAATGATTGTTTTTTATTCACACAAAATCCTAATCTCATTATTTTTTGAGACACAATGATCATCCTTTATTTAACCTTTAGAAAGATGAATGTGATTTTATCAAAATGTTGACAATCTAATTAAGTGAAGAATGTGAATGAAGATGTTTTTTTGTTTTTTGGGATTTTTAAAAAAGTTTTTTTTTTGGTTTTGGGGGGTTTTTTTGTGAAGAAAACTAATACACAATAAGTCTAAAAAAGTTTTTTTGTTTTCATCTTATAACCTGAAAATCTTTGTTATATATATATATATATATATATATATATATATATATATATATATATATATATATATATATATATATATATATATATAAAAATAAAAGCATAAAGCTAAACTAGTCAATAAATAATCAAAATTACCCTAAATTCACAACACAATTAGACCACTAGACTAGCAGTGTGGCAGTGAACCTCCATTGGTTGTGTTTTAGAATTTATTTTTTGCTGGTCTGGATGAGTTGTGAATTTGAATTAATTTTCATTATTGTAACGTTTTTCGTATTACTAGGCCACTATACGCCTCAAATTTATATTTGAGCATGAGTTGATCAAGCTGTATCAAAAAAAAATGAAAGTTGTATTTCTATTCTCAACACAGCTATTTTTCCTGATCAACTTCGGCCTAGAACTATTACCGAGTACAATCGTGAGCAGAACCAGTTTTTAATTTTTACTTGAGGGCGCCAGAGTCGTTAGACACACTGAGACTGCGTCAAACATATTGTAGCCCATAAGGTAATAATTATACGATCTGAGTTAACATTCTCGTTAAGAAGAAGATATCCCCATTTTTTCTTAATTACGGAAATTAAATCTATCAAAAAAAAATAATTTGTATACCGATCTAAGTTAAATAACTAAAGGTAAAACTTAAATAGAATAGCATTAATTTTATACATGTACAATGAAAGTGAAGTTAATAATAAAGATTTATTCTAACTTGTCAAGCATTCAATATTTATGATTAAGACAAAATTATAATGTTGGAAAAGATTGTGCATATGAATTCAATAATTTGATTCAAATATTGGAGTAATAATTATTTAGTCTTATTTTCCGTAGTAACAGTTTGGTTCATTTCTCAGTTCGCAAATCTTCTGATCCAAGAAAAATTTATGGGATAACATTTCCATTCAACTCACTATTCATAAAGCTTTATGTAAAAAAATTATGGCCATTTACTTACCGGTAAGTTGACATTAAGTAGGTCATCAATCTTCCCGACGTACAATTCAGTTAGTGGGTAGTCTGCAGTAGTTGTTTTTCTTTTAGTTTTATTTCCGAATCTCCGATCTAATTTAGGTAGCCAGATGATGATCTAGGTGACTTTTTTCGAGAGAAAGTGTCGGCAAACGATAGAGTTCTACTCACTCATGGTGAGCGATTTCAGTTCGTATCTAAGTGGACACATTTTATTAAAAAAATACGAGGCACTTCAAATTGCTCAGCACTATTGGAACAATAAGAGAAAAAAGACCCCTTTTCAAATCTGTCGGCTCCTTTTATACTCCTAGATTCTTTTTAGAAGCTCTGCGCACGTTCTTTTTTTTTCTTTGTTCTACTTTATAAACTTCTACATTATTCTCCTTTTCTTATTACAAAGTCTGTTTTTCCGTTAAGAATTTCTGCCATTTTTAATTACTATCAGAAAGTTGTTTCTGATAGCAATCTTTCACCTTTTGAAATTTCCTTTCACTATTTGAATCAATGATTCAATATGCACTTTCCAACATTGAATTTATTTTAGTTAACTTATTTCTAAAAAAAAAAGAAAAATTAAACTTTCACTGTACATTTTTTTTTTTTAAAAAACATTATGTTACAAATAAAAAATAAAGATCGTGTTCGCTCTCCTTTCTTTTTTTTATAATACCTAATATTAAAAAGTAATTTGTACTTTATATATAAATAAATGGTACATTATATATATTACAGTTCAGTAAAATGATAAGTATTCCATTGAAATCAAAGCTTATCAGCAAAATGTGAGCTATTATACATGAAGTATAATATACATGAAGGAGACTTGGGGTGGAATATAATGAACATTGTGTCTCCACTGTATATATAATAATAATTAGACATTTGATAGAGAAAACAGTGCTTTATCATAAGATTATTAGAAAAATAAAATTAATAAATTGTAAAAAAAAAAAAATAATAATTTATATAAATTTTAAGTAAAATAAGCAAAAAATATTGATAAATAATAATAATAATAATAATAATAATAATAATAATAATAATAATAATAATAATAATAATAATAATAATAATAATAATAATAATAATAATAATAATAATAATAATAAAATATACTTTAAGGAAATACAATAACTATGACTATTATTAAAAATAGTTATTTCAAATATGTTGCATATAAATATTTCAAAAATAATAATGTATTAACTAAAATTTTAAATAAATAAAATTAAAAAAAAAATTATTGACAATGTAATACTACTGTATATATTTGTTGAAAAATTGTTCAACTTTTTTAATTTTCTGTATAATGTACTTGTATGTGCTCTAAGTGATACAATTGTATTATTAAATCTTAAAGAAGAATGGATTTTATTAGAATTCTTTTCCTTATTGAAATCTTTTACTTCAATTTTATTAGAATATATGTTATACAAAAAAATCATATATTTAATTAATCTAAGTTTTGATAACATTAGTACATTTGTTTATCTGAATTAAATATATTTGAAAAATTAAAATAAATTATTTGTACTTTAATTCAAAGATTTTGTCATATGTATTCCACAACTTAGATTCATAATATAAAATTGTATTATTAGCTTTTTAAATAAAATAGTTTTAGTGTTTATTGGTAATATTTTTCTAGGTCGAATTTTTTTTATATAATATAAAACTACTGTTGTGATTATTAAGTGCCATTAGTACACTTAATTGAACAAAACTAATATTGCTCAAAAAAAAATTTAATTAAAGAAAAAAATTAAACTTCATTTTTATATTATTTTTATAAATAATATTGCTTCTTCTTTTTCATAAATACATGGCTCTAGGAATACAATGTTAGTTTCAGGTCCCCTATATTAGGTGGAATTAAAAAAGGATAACGAAGCTTCACTGTAATATTTTGAAGCTAAACTGAAAGTAAACTCATTACCTTTAAGTGTTATTATCAAAATGAAAAAAACTTTTAGTTTTCTAACAGCAACAACGGTTTAACTGACATCGTTGTGAAAACAAAAATGGAAGAGAACATACCAAATCAAGTACAGAATAGAGGGGAAAATGTGAGCCAAGAAAACAGCAGTATAAATAAACAACTGTTGGAAGAAGAGAATATAGTTAACAAAAAAAACATCTCAGGTGATTTGGACTATATGTCACCCAAAATATCACAAGGGAAAGAGAAAGCGAATGTCGTTGAAGGCTTAGAAAAGTTTAAAATTGAAAGCAATGTTATCTAAAAAACAAAACGGATTAATAAAAGTTTAACATTGAAAACTTATCGAAAAGTGAATCAGATTAATAAGAACAAATCTATAAAATCTAAAATTGAAACTAATGAGAGAAGTAAGTCAAACAAATTATTTAATGTTAATAACCAAGAATTTAAATATGAGGAGACATTACAATCAAAATATGGGGTGAATAATGTTATGAAAGAGGCTTATGATATATTGGATTTAACGGATGAGGAAGATGAAAAATCAACTTTTTTAATGAAGTCACTTAATGAATAACTTTTAATAAGGATTGAGAAATTTAAGCAATAAAAGCGAACATTTTTTTTATCAAGATCATAACCACAGACAAATTCATTTGACAA
The DNA here is from genome assembly GCA_028023455.1 of Epiperipatus broadwayi. NCBI lineage: Eukaryota > Metazoa > Onychophora > Udeonychophora > Euonychophora > Peripatidae > Epiperipatus > Epiperipatus broadwayi. Next base: position 4,608,965 of record JAQFVV010000018.1, read on the forward strand.
ACTGGATGCTAGACACTCCAGCTAATATCATTTTTGTAACAGTAATAGAGTTTTGTTGTAATATTTGAGGGTACAAGTCTGCACTCCTTATTTCTTCTGTAGGAATTGATGATGGCGGTCGTTGGAGGTCTAGTTTATGGGTGCAGGCTGTTGACGAATATTGCCGCTACCCGGAAAACCTGCTGGGAGGGTAGGGTCAAAGTTTTTAGAACCTTTTGTGCTCTGATGGGCTGATGCACCCCCTTGATGGATTGTTTTGGGGCAGTGCAGATCTGTGCTCGTTCATGTATAGATAAACATTAAGCAAAATTATACAATCCTTTTATGGATATATTTGTTATTGAGCATCTATACTTTGTAAACCTGGTCAATAATTGTTTTACCTTGTAACATTGAATACTTTGTAACATCATGTAGCAGATGATCAGTCACCTGTGTTTTTTTTTCCTCAATAAAAATATAAAAAAGTAGAAGTTGTTTATCAGGTTTTGCTCTCTGTTTATTCTCAATAAGGAACTTAAAATCACTCTAACCTTTTCATTAAATGACTCAATAACTCAGCTTATCAATAATGTTTTTTTTTACTTTTTTTTTTTTTTTTTTGCCTTTTTCTATTCTACACAATTGACAATTTAAAATATAAATTCACAAAGCTTGCAGTTATAAATGCATTCATTCCATTTTTTTAACTGTTCAATATTTTCGTGAATTTTTATAGAAAATGTTTGCATGTAATTAGCATTTCTAGTAATCTTGCATTTGCACTCTATAACTTATAAATAAATACTATAACAAAAGTAAGTAGCAAATATGGTACTAATTTGAATTTATAAGTCTGTGCATTGAACTCTTGTAATTAAGAGATGAAAATGTGTTGATGTAAATGATTTTTTTTTATATAATCATAGTCCAATTGAAATCCTTGCTTGCATATTTTTGCAATCATTATGACTAATATAAAAGTGTCTAGAGAATAGAAGATGCTAAAATATGGATTTAAGCCATTAAGAAATCGATTTCTATAATAAAATAATAACACTTATCACCTCTGATGAATGCACGGACATTGCATGTCACTCTCGATATAATTTATTATAGCATCTCAATTTTAGAGATATATCAAAAGCATTAATGAAATCTTTACAATTATAGTGATGAAAGAAATTGATTATTATATAATGTACTTTGTATATGAAATGTTAAAACAAATTGCATTATATAACAAGCAACTGTAAATTAATACTAGTGATTTTTTTAAATAATACCCTATTGCCTAATTATTTTCAATTTGTCTTTTGGCAGAGAATTAGAAAACGGAATAAGTTTGCTTTGGGAGGAAAAGAAAAGATCAATATGCTGTGATGATAAAGTACTATTGATACCCTGCTTCTAAAACATTGTAATTAGTTCCTGTTTGATAAAGGTTTAATGTTTATAGATTCTGTCTAAATTAAATGATAGATAAATCTAAATAATATACACACACGGCTGATATTATTTGTAAAAATATATTTTTAAAAATGTTTTGTGATAATTTTAAAAATAGTGTGGCTGGAAAATTACTATTTTTAATGGAAAAAAAAAGTTTAAACAGACATTAATCTAAAGAAAATCCTATTTTTTTTAAACTACGGAAGTTGCATCTTATTTTTACAAAATCGTCATTCGGATGAAATTGATTAAATAAAAGAAAATAATACAGGAAGTAAATAGTGCAAAAAAGAAAAAAAAAGCTTTTAAATAACGAGATCAATATTTTGTAGACGTATATATATATATCCATTCATTTTATATATGTACATAAACCAATTACATGCAAGCTTAGAAGCTGAAATCAACTGCATTCGAATAAGTCAGCGAATCGTCTTAGTGACAGCGGTTTATTTCTAAATAGTTCGAAGAACCAAAATATGTTCCTTAGAATTTCAACAAATATTAGTTCAAGCTTATAGATTTATCGTCTTTTTCATTTCCAGTAGTATATCATTAATTTATTACATTGTTTCTTTTCAAAATATGACATAATCAGTTTTTGTAATTTATTTTAAAAAAACACACACACATTTTTTATCCATAAAGTTTTTTTCTGATGCTATTAAAAAAATTTTTTTTTTTCGTTTAGATAAAAGTTTTTTACACTAAAAATATTTATTATGGTTTTTTTTTAAATAATTTTAAAACTATTATCTCAACGGCAAAAAAACATCGACAATAATTTAGAGTTTTTAAACTCTATTAATTACTGGCAAATTCATTATTTGAGATTCACGTTTGGAATGGGTGAATTTTGAAAATTTTTGATATTGCATGTGTGGTTAAAATTTTACTTTCAAATAGGCGGTTCATAGTTAAACCAGATAGTTCTTCAGTATAGGTTGATTAATGGATATATAGATATATTAAATAAAGGATGTCAGTTCTACAACAATATGAGTTAGTCAGGAAAATGTCATTGAACAAACTATTAAACATTTGTAATATATTCCATGCTTCATGACTGTTAAAGTTTAGAGGGGGGGTGTAAGCTGAGGTGTGATTTATTGGCAGTTTTACCAAATATTCTTGGGGTTTTTTAATTGGGTGTAAATGCAAAACTATAATATCATTATTGACTTTAATGGTTCTCTTTTGATATCTAATATACTTTTTTATAATGCAAAAATATATAATATTTCAGTTAGTGAATATAAGTAATATGTAAAGCTGTTAATTTTGAAGAATGAGTAAAACAGATTATATTTAAATGATTCTTTAGTTTTATGAAAATATTTGCTATGCATTTTAATGTGAGGATAGCAATCTTTGATGAGTTATGGTTTATCATGATTATTTAACTTTTTTTTTAGCAAAACTTCCTAATAAAAATGAGAAACGACTCATTTTATAAAGAGATTGTAAAAAAAAAAGGAAAGTAAGAATGATAGTCAAAAATGATGATAATATTAGAGTCGAAAATTGCTATAGTTAAATCAATTCTGTAAGTAGTGTTTAATGTTAGAAAGTAGTTAGTGTTTTGTCTTGGAAGCATATTTCCCTTTTATTAAATTTAAGCATATGATTATTTAATAATATTTTTTTCTGAATATTTCTAATTACTATTATATAAGTAGAAAATTATTCAAACTCTCATTATAAAAATTATCCTGAACTTTTAACGAATTTTTTATTTAAAATGTATTTTATTAATAAAAAATATTATCAACAAAAAATCCATCTAGCCTAAGATTTTTCAGGTATTTTGCATTAAAACTTTAAAAAGCATTAACAAAATACTCATCTTTACCAATAAGACAAAAACAGATCTTCACTTTAGTGTCATCAAGTGTAATCTAGAACGATCAGTGATTACAAAATGCATATAGAATTCCTATCTAAACTATTTGACCTCCCATTTTTAGATCATTTTCTAAATTTTGTTATTATCAATGAGACTTGAGATTCAAAGTTGAAAGGAAATGCACTTATTCATCCAGAAATCACATTTATACCTACTTTACCTGTCAAGCTTAAAACTTAAAAGTCAAATCAGCCTAAAATTTTAAACATAAGCCAGAAACAAGCCTGATAAAGAGGGTTCAAATATTAGAGATACAATATGTATGCATCTGATAACCATTGGTTAGTTAATACAAGAACTTAGATTGCATTAAAGTGAAGAACTGTTTTTGTTATATTGATTATGCTGGGTGTTTTTGTAATATTTTGCTATATTTCTAGGTGAGGGAATATGAAATGCTTGAATTGATTTTAGATTTATATAGCTGTTTGAGCAAATTAACTTATGTTCAAAACCTTATACTGATTTGAATTTCAAATATAAGCTTGATGACTAAAGTAGTTGCTATATACAAATGCATATATTTTTTCTTACAATTTTTTAAATCCAGGACTCATTGATAAAGGCAAAAGCCAAAAGCTTGTCTGAATATGGGGGGAGAAGGGACAAATATTAGGAACAGAAATTATACATGCTTCTGCTAATTGCTGATTACTCTAGGTTCTACTATATGATAATAAATAGGAGAAATTTAAATACATTTATGACAAATATCAGTTATTAGACAATGGAATATTGTGAATAAATGGTAAGACTTAATTACTGGTGGTGAAAAAATCCATTCCTTCTTTTTTTCTCTTGAACCTCAGTTCATTTTAGTAACCCACTACTTGGAAATTAAGTACAGTTTAAATTATATAAATGTGTGTGTTGGTTTTTGTATTGATCATCAAACATATGCCCTAAAATTCATCATTCAACTCGGCAATCTATATATTGAATATAGTACTTTTATAATTTCACATCTAATTGGATTTTCACATTTTCTTTCTCTCCCTCCTCCTATATATATATATATATTTTTTTTTTTTTTCACGGATAAAAGATGTCATATTATTATTACTATTTGCGGGGATATTCCGTGTAGTGAAAAAGCTAAATGCAAATAGTAATAATAATATGACACACACACACACACATATATATATATATATATATATTAGAGTACTTTTATAACATATTAAGAATTCAGAGACACAATGTAACATAGCAAGAAATCAATAAAATAACTGAACAATAAACTTAAATTTTTAATGATATGGATGGCTGAAGATTTGGAGGGTAGAGAAGATTTAAACCTGTCTATTAAAGTTTGAAGATTTGCTTTCTTAATATAAACTGGGCACTGATTATATATGTGTGTGAGAGATGATGATCTGGACCAACTGATGAGTGCTGATTGAGTATTGGCTATCATTTATTTTTTTACATGTATGTGGTCATGTATATCACTTGTATTGGAAGGAGTGGATAACTGTAGGAACCTTGAAAGCCTAAAGTCAAATCTCTTCTAATTATACTAACTTTAATATAGACAATATACTTGTATTATATTAAATTACAGCATTGGGCTTTAGTATTTTTATATATCTGGTCCCTATGAGCCAGAAGTAAAATCACTTCTAAATTTTTCCCAGATGTAAATAAAATTTGTGGTTCATACATATATTGTGCCCTTTTCTATAGGTCAATAATAATTCATAACAGTCAATTACTACAAAATTTTAAATTTAGAATATGTTCTTTTAATATGGTAATTGTATTAAGTCAATTATATCTTTAAAGTACAATTTGAAGCTAAAGAGAATACGTAGTATATAAAATCATTTAAAAATAGTTATGTAAAGCTTGAAATATTGTTTCATATGATTGTAAAAGCTGGCCATATTAAATAACACAGCTATAAAAATTAAAAGTATATTTAATAAATTCGATTTTAATAGTTTAAAACTTATAGTTAATAAATGCTATGTTTAAATCTATAATCATATTTAATAAGCAAAAATTAATATAGTATATTTTAAAATAAACTTTATGATGGTGAAAATTATATCTAGTTCTATATTTTCTAAATTATTCTTCCAAATTTTTTATAATTATTTTATATAATATAATAAGTGTATCAATTTTATTAGTCTAGGCAGAGAAATAGATTGAAAATCATCTGTCAAAGTTATTAATCACGTGATTTTTAATGTATACTCTCACACACACTGCTTGTTTGAATTAATAACAAAGTTTAAAATATTTTAAAAGTTATATTATAGAGTTGGATAGAATTATTGCCTATCATAAAAGTAAATAGTATTAAACATTAAGTTAACTATCGTATGTAATGTTTAAATAATGTAATAAAGACGAATACATTCATAATATAAAAATTAAATATTTTATTTAAATAAAAATAGATAAATTGAATATTAAGAAATGGAATAAGTTATTAAGGTTATTTTAAAAGTTATTTTAAATGTTTAAATAGTTTTAATAAAATAATAATTTATTTAAAAGTAATATTTTAAATAATATTTTAAGTTCATTACGTCATAATTTTTTATTTTCAAATATAATTCTGCTATAAATTGAAAATATGTAAATTTGTTCTCAAGCTAAAGTGGGAATTAACCAATAGGAATAGGTATTCTTACAGACTATAAATATCGTCGTAACTAGGTTATCGGGGGAGATTAATAATGTATTGAAACCAAAGAAAGGTATATTTGCAGCTCTCAAAGAGATAGTATTTTTTTTTTTTAATTTTTTATTTTAGTCAATTTTTTTTTAGTACTTTCTTATAACTTTATCTGCAAAAAACTAATTGATAATTTTAAAAAAATATTTTTTGCAAAAGAGAGTATAAACTAAAAAATATTTTAATAATTTCGTTTAACATGCTTTGTTAAATTTTTTAAAGTTCTTTATCAGTCGTATTTTATCTAAAAGTTTAACCTAAACTATGCAATAAAAAATGGATATACTACGATATAAAATGGATATAAATTGTAATACTGTAAAAATGTTTGAAATATTTATTTATACAGTTTTATTAATATTTCACCGAAGAACTGTTTTGGTACATAAAAACCACAGCTCGGACATTATATGAGTCTAAAAATGTATTGAAACATATTATTTATAGGCTGATCCAAGATTTGTTTTTAAATAGTAATAAGACAATTATATTTTATGGATTATTTTATATAATATGATATTCAAAGGAGTAAAATGTTATATCCTTTCTGAAGGTAACATTTTTTTTTATTTTAAAATGATATATAAAAAATACCAAATGAAAGTTTAAATGTATCAAGAAGGAAACAGAGAATAGAAGTGAACACATAGATGAATAAAAAAATGGATCCATGGAAATACTTAAAAATTCATTGAATATTTTTAAAGTTAAATTAGATGGATTGATGCATTGGATACGCAGAGAATATTGGTAGAGAAGATTAAGAAGCTTCACGGGATTAATTAATATTATCGTCCTAAAAATTAAAACCAAGGATTATTTTCTAAATTTTACTAAATGGATTAATAATTATTTTTATTTTAAACTTTAACATGCTTGGAGAACATTTTTGGAAAACTCTAGAAAAAATAATAAACATTTTGGATTTATCAGGAACTATCGTCAAGAAAATATGTAACTATAGTTTTGATTCTTTTTATTTTGTTAACCTAGTTTAAATCTAAATTTTTTATATAAGATTAGGAAAAACATAAAAACATTAATTTATTAATATTAAAATTTTATAATATAACAATCTAATAATTTAGCTAAAAATATTTTAATATAAAGTGTATGGGTGTGAATTTTTTTTTATATCTGCAATGCTCAAGTGGACAAAGGAAGCCTACTGAACACGATGACTAGATAAAGGTTATTGGTAATAATAATAACTATTGATAATTTATAATGTATATTTTTTTTTGTTTTCTTTAGATCATCCATAAATTGGAAGAATGAAGTGTAAAAGTTTTTTACTTATATGTACCACATTTTATACAACATTTTAAAAAACATTATGAGATAGGATTGATTTGAAAATATGCATACGACAATTTTTTTTTTTTTTTTTTTTTTATTAGTAATATAATCCAACATAACAAATAATTATGTGATTCTTTTAAAATTTTTATGTTGTGGGATATTCAAATCTTGTCTAAGTAGATTGTATATAATTAGACATATAGAATAATGAAGCGAGCAGACTTTTCTTGTGGAACAGCTAGATTGTTTAACTATTAATGAATTTTATTTATTGTTTTGTAAATGCAGATAGTCATTTATCGATGTAAGATGTAGAAAAATCTTGAGAAATAATGTTGAGATAGTGGCTTGGAAGTACTATAGTTAGCAGGAAACCAAGATGATGTTTTTTTAAGAAATAGGATGTTATAAAGAATGGAAATAATATTTAGTCTTTATGTGAATATCAGCATAGTTAACAAAACCCTATGACTGATACAAATTTTATTGGACAGTGTTTATATTTCTTTAAATATTTGATGTTCTAATAAAGCTGAAGAAATAGCTTTAACATCGTCCCTGTACTAGAGGATATTAGGCAGGTAAATGTCCTACCTCTTTGCACTGTACCATGATTTTGAGATATGTTAAGAGTAATACTCTAGCTTTCTTCCTTAATCCTATGCATCTGTTTTCGCTATCTTTATTTCATGTAATTGCATCGTTCAGTAGGATATATTTAAGAGAAATAATAAATAATTTAGAACTTAGCTTATGCTATCGTTTTTGTATAAGATTAGTTTATTTGCTTATAAGGAGCAGAATATTATAACTTAAAATTGAAGATCCAAAGTATCCTAAGGAAAGAAAAGAATCATAGAATATATTTTGAATTTTATTTCGGAAAATGAAATATAAATTTTTAAAATAAAGTATCTAAACAAAGATATTTGCTTTAGTATTTTTTTAAGAGAAAATAAGCATTGCATATTTTTAAAATACAATAGTACAAAGTAAATTATGTAAACAATATGCATAGTATATTTTTGTTTATTGATTAACAGACATGTATTGATGATTACACTTATATCATACTAAAGTAGGGCTTAAAGAAGAATATATTATGATTAGTAAACATTGTGTGATAAATACTAAAATCTAGTACTTAATTTTGGGTAATATTTTGTGTAACATCTTTGACTTTGCAAGATGAAATTTTTTTTAATATTTTGAGAAGTCCATACTCATTATAAAATTTGGTTTTCTATGGAATGTTTTCTAAGTATGGATTTTTTAAAATAAGATAGTTTAATAATATTAGAGATAAAATGCTGTTGCTAATAAAGTAGATAAATTTATTTGTAATAAGTTAACCATAATGAGAAACCAAATAGTAACTTTTTTTAAAAAAATTTGTCCTAAATATAAATAAAGATGTAATTGAAATATAAATTATTTTTTTTATAACCCGGTAGATCAAACAGTAAAGTAAAAAAGTTAAGGATATTCACTGTTAATAGTGTAAATAAATTGTTGATTTATTTGTTATTAGTAATAAACTTTGTTAAATTTTGTTATTTCAAAAATTTTGTGTCCGAGTTATTTATTTCTCCACATCGCTGCATGAAATCATGATATATGCATAATAATCGAAACAAATATATAATTTTGCACAAAAGATAAATAGAGAATTATTTTAAGAATTTAAATATTTTATTGGTATTCATTATAATTAGATAATCATAATCTTACATTATTTATTGGTCATAAATCAGTTATTACAATATTATATTAAATTATATGCTATCAGTTGCCACACATATTTTGTTTGTCAGATTATTAAAATGCTACCACATATTTATTATATCATTACATGAAGAATATTATTATTGTTATTTATTATTATTAGTTTCAGTGTAGTAGATTATGACATAAAATCCCTTCTCATATTTTACTACCGTATTTTTATTAACTTAGAATAAACTTTATGAACCTGAGATTATTTTATTTGAGCTAGATTATTACAAATAGAAGATTAAAATTTAATTATTAGTTTAATCTTAGTGAGTAGAAGTTATTAAAGTCGTAAGAATACTATGAGTTTGTTATTTAAAATAGTAATAAGGGGGATAGTGTTCATATGCCATTGAGGTAGTATCCTGTAGGATATTGGCTCAATGTAATCTATCTTGTCACCTGTATTTTCACTTCAAGTCTCATGAAAATATTAAATATTTATTTAATATATTTTTATAAATTGAACCTTATTCGAATTTTAAATTTGAGCTAGTGGAATATTTTAATTTTAATGCTGAATATTTTAGTTATTAATTATTAACTGAGATAGAACCCATTTTATTTTATATCATATACTATTCTGAAGTGAAAGTGCATGAGATAAAGGTCAGAATATGGTGCCCAACATGGGGCACAAGATGTGTTTGTAAGGGCATCAGATTCAACCAACAGAAGGTTAGATTTTGCTCGTCCAATGTGACTGCACGATGTTTAGTTGGAAATACAATCGAAAGGTCAGAATATATATATATAAAGTAATATGAATTTTTAAATATTTTCACAAGAATTTTTACTGAGTTTATAAATATAAATATTGAATGTTTGTAATGATATATTCCATGTGGTTATTTTTAATTATAGCTTATCCACACAAATTAAATATTGGTTCATTAAACTGAAATCATTTCATCCAGAAAGGGTTTCTGGTTTTTACTTTAAGTTATTGCTGGATGATGTAATTTTATTTTTATTGATCCAATTTTTAATTGATTACTTGCTTAATAGCATGAGCTATAATTAAAAATAAAAAAAATGTGGAATATATTATTAAAATTTTTAATATTTAAATCTTTAAAGTCCATCAAAATTTTCTAGTATATATATATATATAATGGTTAATTATAATTTATATATATGGTTTTAAACTATATTGATTAGGTTTACCAAATATCTAAAAGAAACATTAGTCTGATTTAGTTCTTTGCCATCTTTTATTAAAGTTTATGTGGCATTCAAGCAAAATTTAAATATATATATATAGATAGATAGATAGATAGATAGATAGATAGATAGATAGATAGAGAGAGAGATAGATAGATAGATAGATAGATAGATAGATAGATAGATAGATAGATAGATAGATAGATAGATAGATAGATAGATAGATAGATAGATAGATAGATAGATAGATAGATAGATAGATAGATAGATAGATAGATAGATAGATAGATAGATAGATAGATAGATAGATAGATAGATAGATAGATAGATAGATAGATAGATAGATAGATAGATAGATAGATAGATAGATAGATAGATAGATAGATAGATAGATAGATAGATAGATAGATAGATAGATAGATAGATAGATAGATAGATAGATAGATAGATAGATAGATAGATAGATAGATAGATAGATAGATAGATAGATAGATAGATAGATAGATAGATAGATAGATAGATAGATAGATAGATAGATAGATAGATAGATAGATAGATAGATAGTTAATATTTCCACATGATAACAGTATGCCTTCTTCAGAGCTTTCACTTTCTTAATTTATAAGAATATAATATTCTTAGATTAAATCTTCATTTTTGTGTGTCTCTCCATTTTCAAAGATCATTGAATAAGAATTTTAAATTATGATTTTTTTCTGCAATATTTTTCTCCCAAATGGCATTAATTTTATTTAACTCACAATTTAATTTAGGTTATCATGTTTTTTTTAAATTTGTAAAACCTTTTTTTATAATATCTTGTCATACTGATCAACTTTTGCAATAATTCTTATTTATTAAAACTTAATAAATTTATTAAATTTGCAAATCACCCTCCCAATCGTTATAAAATGCCAGCAATGCCCTCTGTATGCAAATATAAAGTCTGAACTTCAAACAGCTGACTTAAAAATATATCCCTTGAATCTCATGCTGCAATAATATTAAATATTGAAATTCAGACCAATATAAACAAAAGAGAGTGAAATTAAATTAGCTAGCAATACGCATTAGAATATTTTTTTATATATTTTCATTGGGGGATAGCAAAGTTTAAAATAATCTTACATTGTATACCAAGTTAAATATATTTGTTTACTAGAAAATTAAGATCATTACTAATTTAATTTGATGGTCTTTGTTTGAATTGATCTGAATTTCAAAATTTAGCATTACTGTAACAGCATATGATTCAAGAAATAATTTTTGAATTGACTGTTTGAAGTTCAGACTTCATATCTGTTCACAGGAGGTGTTACTAGAATTTCATAATGATTGGGAGGGTGATTTGAATATTTTCTATTTAATTTCAGCTAGTGATATGTATTAGAATATTTTCTTTTAATTTAACATGCTAGTAAATGACTGATGAATTAACCTCTCTCCCCCAAAGTAAAAATGTATTATTATTATTATTAGCATTAAGACTTTGATTGATCTGATTAGTGCATAAAATGAACCAGAAAAAAATACATTTTGCTAAGAGAAAAATGTAGTTCACCCATTCACATGTTAAATTAACAAAACATATCAATTTGTTAAAATATAGATTCTGGAAAACATTGATTAATACAATTCATCACAAACTTTAGCTGTTGAGTTTGAGCATTATGAATTTGACGACTAAGAAAAAGCATGTTCGGCTATATATTGAAAATTTAAAAGAAAATAATCTTTTTTTTACAGTGGATAAAACATGTATAATAAAATTACAACTAAAGATTATTTAAAAAGCTATAAAAAGTTTTTAAAGACATAATATCATGAAAAGTGTGAGATGTGCAAAGTTAATGCCATTTGAAAAAATTATTACTTAAAACTACTCAACCCATGATCTTTGAGATCAGTCAGCAAGATTATAAGAAAATTTTAAACTAAGTATACATTGTTATAATTTAAAAAGAAAAAGCTCTGAAAAGGTTACATTATTGTTGCACAACAATATTGGCTACATTTTAATTTTTCTATCAAACATTTTTGGGGGTTGCTACGGTATACTTTGAGAAAAAAAATTTGTAGGACTCAGCATAGAGCAAACCAATGTTCTTTTTCAGATCTTAATATGAGAATATTGCTATTAATTTAAAGATAACCCTTTAATTATTTTTTTGAGGTTTTAAACTCTTTAAATAAGGTAAAGTCATAACCTTAACTTCTTATTTTTTTGTCATTACTTTAGAAATGCAATATCATTTGAAACAATATGTTTGCATATATGATAATTTACCACAATTCATAGTTATAAAAAATACTCACTAATAAATACAGCAAATAAATTAAAAACAATTTTAAATGAAATGTTATATAGATATTTTAATGATTTAGTAATGAGGATAAGTCATATTTTGAAAAGAAAATGGCTTTTGCTGATATTTTTTTCTAAATGTATTTATAGTTTGTGATATACTTTGAATCTATTGTAATAATTAAATTTTTTAAACAGGAAATTATTTTAAACATTTATTTTTATGCAACTTTTGATTAAGATCAATTTTGTAAAAAATATTGAGATGCACATACGTGTATTGCACTTTTTAAAAAAATGATATGTAATGTTTTAAATTTAAAAAATTATGAAAATGTTTTTGTTTTGCTTTTTATTTTAACCTAAGATCACATTTAATACTTTTAGCATTTTCATGCCAATTTGAATATATATATATATATATATATATATATATATATATATATATATATATATATATATTGCTATAAAATACATTATTAATGCATGACAATCATTAAAAACAAAATATTTAATGGTAGAAAAAATGTTATTACAAGTAAATTATAAAAAGTAAATGAATTTAAATAAGATCTAAAGTAAATTGAGAGAGAAAAAGTAAAAAAAAAAAAAACTAGGAGAGTAATAGAAAACACTTGTGAGGTGAAATTTGCGAATAATTTTTTTAAAAAATTTAAAACAAAACAGAATGTTTTATTATTTGGCAGTTCACTAGAATTTTTAATATCAGAAAAGATATTGTTGAGTCACAGGGGCCTTGTAATTAATATATTTATATATAAAAATGCAGACATTTTATTCTAAATATTATTAGTTTATCATTCATTTTATAGATTTACATATATGTTGAATAAATTTTAAAATTATTAGCATTACTGGAATTAGAGGAAGATTTATTTAAAATAGAAAGCAAATTTGACTCATTGTACATGCTCATTAGATTCATTCTTGTGTAAAATAAGTAAATAAGCAATTGAATAACAGAAACAAATAAAATTTAAGTCTTGGATACAAAAAAGTATTTTCATGCAGTATCATTTTTTTTATTAGTGGAACAAAATCAAATGACCCAAAAACTAATATACAAATATTATGTATCAACTATAAATTTAAAATCTTTTTTTAAAATATATCATTTAAAAGTTTTAAACATTCATTTAAAAAAAATCAATTAAGCAAGATAATGATCCCCAGACAATGTAAATTTTAGTATATTAAGGAAAAGATTTTAAGCTATTATATTGGATTAATTGTATTAATAACAAGACATTATCATTTACCAGGTCAGATTTTATACATTTTTCCACTTTTAAATTTACATTTAACTCAGCATACTTACTTTTGTAAAATTGTCAATTTTTTTTATAAGGAAAATTCCTAATCTTTCAAAATCGCTGTCGTATTTTCTTATTTCCTAGATTTTTTTTTTTATATAGTTTAAATTTCTCAATTTCTTAATTTATTTCTCTGTTGATAATCATGTCCATATTTTATTAACTACTTTCCCCTTAAAATTTATATTATTATTCATGTAGTAAATTTCATACTCTAAAATTTTTACTATTGTTTTTCAATTCTCATTGCATTGATCGTTAAACTTCTTTCGTTAATAATTTGCTAAAATATTACATCACTATCTATATTTTTTCTCATTTTATTCTTCTACCTTCTAAATATTTAATAACATGAAATATAATTTATTTAGTCTTTAATTTAATAATATTAAATTTAGATTTATTCTAAACATATATTTTTTGTTTAAGTATTTTGGTAAATAAACATTTTCATTTTTTTTTTAAATTATTTACTACTAGCTTTTTAAAAAACAATTGTTTTAATTGTATTAAATATTTATTATCTTCATTACTCTAATGTGTTTAAGATGTTAAAAATATATTTAAAAATAAATTATAATAAAATTTTAAAATCAATGATAAGATCAGATCTATCTTACTTATATATTTAATGCAATTATAAACATTGCAAGTCTTTAATTAATCTATTCATTCAGTATAATGAATGCTTATTCTAGTAAATAGAGGTATTTCAACTTAGGATTTTCAGTCTATATTCATACTCCACTCCATCTCAAACAAACAACACACGTGACCACACACATGTGAAAAAGATAAATGATCCCCAATATAATGAAGAAATATATCATGGATAAGTTGAAAAATTATAAGAAATTTTAAATTAAAAGTTTTTAACAATTTTAAATAAGTAGAAATTATATATATAAGTATGTGCATAAATAAATGTACATGGCATTATCAATTTCAAGTTCATTTTAAAAATAATTTAAAACAACTATGTCTTTTACTAACATTTGTAAAGGTATTTTATAGCTAATGGGTGGAACTGACACTATTTTATAAAATGTAATTAAATTCTTATAAACAGATCAACTAATTAAGAAGATAAAGATCTGATGTATTTTAGTCAAATCATTATCTGTTATTTTGGTTATTACTTACAAAGTTAAAATTTGTATGAATGAGTGAACCATAATTAAATTTAAAGTTATCTACAGGATTGAAATGACTTATAATGACAACTAATTTTGCTGATCAGACAACAATAAAATATAAATAGAGACTCTCTGAAGATCAAAAATTATTTTGCTTTGAATTTGTATTCTGTTTTAATTGGATTGCTTGTTCTGCATTAATTGTTTTATGCTGATTCTGCTTTGATTTATTACTGTGCTTTGTAAATAAACATCACATGACCACCTCCTCTTATGCAGTGCTCTCAGATCCAAGGCACCTCACTGATGAAGGCCACAAGCCAGAAACTAGTTTGGGGATATTGAATGAGTACGCACTAGATGAGGATTTTATGCACAAACCTTCTGGCATCCATTGATTACTCTAGCTTGCTGTGTGTGGCAATATATATATATATATATATATATATATATTGATATATACATATATATAAAACTCACTATATATATATATATATATATATATATAGTGAGTTTTGCCAGTTTTAGTGTGCTTTGTGTTAGAATATAATGGCAGAGTGAAAAAAGCCATATTGGGCCAATTTGACCAGGTGCAGGCTGTAAGTCTGTTGAGAGTTTCTGAGAAGCTGTAAAATAATGTAAACCATCCTAAGAAGCATTGTGATTAGTATATGCCAATTTTATGATGCCTAAACTTCAACAGTGTCTATTGCTTTAGGGAGAAATGTACTATCAGTCAAGAAGAAAATACCATCAGATGTTGCTCATTAAACAAAGAAAGTAAATGTGTGTTGGTGAAAACTGTTGCAGTATCAAGTCCAACATGATAAAAGCTTTTCCAGGCAAAGCTATGTTTGTGCAAACAAAATCTGCTAAAAGAATACCAGTATCTGAATTCAGAACTATATTTCTTAGTGATGAAAGATTAATGTGTATGAACTTTGAATATATATTATCATAATTGTCTAAATGAACTTTGAAAATATATTATCATAATTGTCTATTACTAATGTTAGATATTTCATCTTCTACATCTAATTTATATTGAAAATTATTTTATTAATTATTATTATTGATTTTGTGTAAAAGTAGATCTATTTATAAAATTAGTATTGTAAGAGATTACTATTTTTTATTAATCATGCTACAATTCAGTTGGTGTAAATCTAAAAAGAATGATATTGGTGTATTATTGCAAACCCTCACCATTCTCTTTAAAAACTTATTTTGTATGCTAAAACCAGATCGCCATTTTTACTATCTTAATTATAGAAATTATAAAAGTAGTAATTTAAATGTTAACAAGAATAATGCAGATTAATGACCCCTGGATAGTATAAATTAAGTAAGTTTGTCTGATTATATCTTTTTAATATTCTAAAAGTTTACAGTTTTAAACTAAATATCCTCCAGTTTTGAGACTAAGCAAGCATGGGAGAAGATAATTGTCTTAAAGCTGCTTCAGCTAGTAATGTACTTTAATTTCCAACTGTTTTGTCTATGTACAAGGTTAGTTTATATTTGTTTTATGTATTCATAAATGAGTATAATACAATTTGCATTGTCTGATCATTTACAGTCATTAACTTACTTTGAGCAGTAGTATGTGGTACCTATCAAATATCAGATGCTTTGTTTATATATATATATATATGTGTGTGTGTGTGTGATACCTTTGAGTCTTCCAATTTGAGGAGCATTATGTGACAGAAGCACATTCTTACCATATGGCAGATGCTCCACATTTTATAGATATTTGTTTACAGATAAGTGTAAGACAGATGCCATTTTCCTGCCTCTTTTTTTTTTGGCCATGAATATGAGGGAAAAACTTTGAAAGTACTAGGCCTAGATTAATTTAATTTAATTGTTTTTATTACTACTGACAGTTTCTTCTTCAGCATGTTAAAGTGCTTATATATATACTATTAGTTATTGTTTAGTTATTTACCAGAATTATAAGCTTAAATGATTGATTGTAGTTTATAATTTTAACATATTCATAATCTGCAAGTTTGTTTAGTCTTAAAACTATATTGTGACCAATTGGATCTATAATTAGTGGTGATAGTTAGTCTTTGCAGCAATTTTATATCTGTCCAGAAACAATTAAAATGTATTATACCATATATTATCTGTGCATAATAATACTAATAGATCCAATAAATATTTAACCATATTTATTTGTCTTAAAAATTGATAGGGCAGTTAAATATAATAATATGTTACTAATATAAATTTAATCCCAGATAAAAGAACTCATAGCTTGATGTTTCCTGTGGATAAATTGTTATGTCTCATTATTTTTAGCATTTGTCATTATTTGTAATCAATTAAATAAACTATGATAGAGTCTTTTGTATCTAGCTGATTTAGTGGGCTATAAAAGAAAAAGTTGTTGACTATATGACATCAGAATGTGGAACTCCCATGCAAGTTATCCTTAAGTAATTTTTGTAGGAGCTGTACATTTTAGATATTACAATACATATTTCATGCAGAACCAGCACTCATAAGTTGGGCCAAATTATAATCTCCCACATATATATGAAATCATTATTTGGCTTATATTAAGATAGTAATGCCTTAAGTATTAATGGATAAACTTTAATCTCACCCCCTCAACAATTTAACTATCCATTTCATTAATCTAATGATGGAAGGTAGATTTGATATTGTAGTCATACTTATGTGCACATTACATCAATATAACCCCTCATGTTATTTGTCCATTACATATCCATTTATATTAATAGGAGAGGGATGGGCTGGACTTATACTATGATGCAACCTATTTCCAAAATAATATGTAATTAATATATTCATTCAATATACTGAATGTTTACTATAGTAAATAAAGAGATTTGAACTTAGGATTTTCAGTCTATATTTATTCTCCATTCGATCTCAAACAATCAATACACATGACCACACACATGTGAAAAAGATAAATGATACCCAATATATGTATTTCATGCAGAATCAGCATTCATCAATTGGACATATCATAATCTCCCATATATATATATAATCAGTGCTTGATTTATATTAAGATAGCAATTCCTTAAACTTTATTTGACAGGCTTCAATTTTCTCATCCCTCCAACAATTTCATTGAAAACCCCTTGGTGAATTTGATATTCTAGTCATTCCCATGTAGACATTACATCAATTTATAAGTACAGTTCATCCATCTCATATTAGTACAAATAAATGCATAATGGTCAGATAATATGAATAGTTAGATTGATGTAATGTCTACATTCATAGGATTACAATATCAAATCCATCAAGGGTTTTGACTTGGCCATTGGTTTTTCAATGAAATGAATGACTAATTGTTGGAGGCATGAAAAGATTGAAATGTGTTCATTAGAGTTTAAGGAATTGCTATCTTAATATAGGCTGAGTACTCATCGTACATATGTGTGATAGATTATGATATGCCACAACTGATAAGTGCTGGGAAGCACAAAATATGTATATTGGGGACCGTTTATTTTTTTCACATGTGTATTAATTGTTTGAGATGGAATAGAGGATGAATATAGACTGAAAATCCTAAGTTTAAATCCATCTATTATAAATATTTATGGAAAGCTATGTGTAGTTTACATTTAACTGCTTCATCAATTTGTCAACTAAATATTTCTAAGATGAAAAAAAGTTTTTTTTTTTTTTTCAATACTAAAGAGGTAGAGTTTATAGGTTTCAGACTATGTTATATGCATATGCAACATAATACCCCTTCATTTTAGAATAAATATGATTTATTATTTAGCAACTGATAAACTTTTGGATTTTGTTCTCAAAAATATATTTAAGAGATTTAAATTTTTCAGTTATCATTTTGCTATTAAACAAATAGAATATTGTTAATCCAAATATCTATTATTCACAAACTTCTATTTTCAATACAAATTTCAATTATGATTTTTAATTTTTAAAATAAATTAGTTTATATATATTTACAAACAAAATAATGGTGGGGGGGGGGGACATTCAATAAATTATTAATAAATTTAAATGCAGTGAAGTGTCTGGTGTTCTTTGCTATGTTAGCAGAGTTTAGTTATATAATGAGAAAATTTAAAAAATCTAAAAGATTTATAAATCAAAAAAAGCCTTGAAACAAGAGATTTCAGATTAAGATATTTGACTTATATTAATAGTCTGCGTTATAATATTGCTTCACTACTTTGTTATAAAAAGATGTTTTAAGAGTATGTTAAGAATTAATTTTTGACTCAATGGTTAAATATTAAACGTAGGTGAAACTATTATGTTGTTCTTTTGAATTACTCACTATTTGAATTTTAGATTAAATAACCTTTACATATTTCTCTCCTTGGAGATTTTTTTATTTTCTTTATTGCTGTAGCTGCTGCTGCTCTTCTAAGTACATTATATTAATATTTACGTTAAAATTGTAATATCTTTAAGGTAATTAAATAGGTTTTTAGAAATAAAATGTTTTAATGAATGAAAAACCGTGTATTACCATTATATCATAATAATTCTATTGCTTACATTTATTATCTTTAAATGCCACTGGTCAGTTTATATACTATTATCAGAAAGGCTTGATTTTTGTAAGATGTATACATTCATCAGAACTGAGTTCCCATTTTTTTCCTTTTTTTTTCCCAATAGTAGATGAGTTGAAGTACATAAGCTGTCCAGATAATTAATATGTCACTTCAAATTCACGTTATAACTTAACAAATGTAGTTCAAATATGACAACTGAATTTTTTAATACAATTTATAACAACTTTTTTACTTAATGTCAAAGTGTTTTTTTATATATTTAGTAAGATACATTACCGCAGTATTATCATATTCTAGACTTTAAGGTTACTACAAAAAAAATGCATTCGGAATGATCTCCAACTATAAATTTGGAATCTTCAAGTTTTTTTTTTACAATAAAAACTGTTAACTATTATTAGGTGTCCTCTTAATGTGAGAATCCAAATGTTAGAATTGATTATTTCATTTATCTATTTTTGCTCAAACACATAAATAATAAGAATCTTTAAAAAATGATTTCTAATGATTTTTATAATCAAGTAATCAGTTGCATTTGAATATTATAGTGAGAGGCTGAGAACAGATAACTCCATCTGCCGTTCCATTATACAGAATGCTTATTTAATAATATATTTTTTGAGAATAATTAAAAATAATTTAACTTATAATATGACAATAATAATTCTTATTATTTGCTTTTGAGGTAGAAATCATAAAATGTTTTTGTTACTTTAATTGGAAATAATTTACAAAAGATATCTATTATTCCAAGAGTTGTAACTGCCAAATAATAATAAAAAATTAAAAAATAGAATCATTTTTATCTATTTAAAAAAGAAAGATCTTCGATAATATTTTTTTTTTAAATTGATTGTCATAAAAAAAAATTCAAATAGAATAGAATGGGCCGTGAAAAGAACTGTATGAAAATATAAAAAAAATAATCGTAGAGATGATTGGTTTTGCAAATAAAAATTATTTTAAAAAAATAACTTTGAAATCCAAAAAATAATGAATTATCGAAAAATATAGGTGTTGTATAAAAAATAATAATAATAAAGTACCTAAAATATTTTACAACAAATGAAACAGGCAAAACTCTCCATACAGTAGTGTCATTCAGTACAAGCCAGAGTAATCAATGGATGCCAGAAGGCTTGTGCATGAAATCCCTATCTAATGCCTACTCATCCAATGTTTAGTGGTTTAAATATGAAAACACTTTAATAAGAAAAAAATTATTTGTCTTTAAATAAACAAATTCACATGTCTGGGATAAAATAGTGGTAGAAATTAAGTAAGGACTTAACATACAGTGACTAGTACACTTTTCTCTGCAATAGCAAAAGTCACACTCTATAACAATTATTTTTAACTTTTATAATCAGCATGTAACTACACATATGGTCAATGATTAATATGGCAATCTTTACTTAGTATTTATTTAGTAATAGCTAGATACCAACTTTTTCAACTTTATAGTGGATGTCTAATTGTATTATCTATGGATTCTATAACTAAAAGACAAAATTCTAAGTCTGTTTGTCACATATAAAAAATTTCAAAATCGAAGCCTAGATTTGAAGTTCAGATATGAGCAATGCTAGATAGATGCTCTACTGTGATTGTGAAAGTTAGTAATTCAGATCGAGTGTCCAAATTCTAATAAGCGTAAGAATATCTTTAAAAATAGATATTGGCAATTTTAAGTAAATGAGATACCTCAGCCAACATGCTTACAAAAATACAATCAGAATTTATTTATTAATGCTAATTTGAGTATAATTTTTAATCAATATAAATTCTTTTTTTAAAAAAATAGTACATTGAAAAGAATGTGTAGATTACAAAATAAGAGAATTAAGAAAAAGAAAAATAGTTATTTAAATTAGTTTTTCTAACTGATTATCCAATTAAAACATTTTGATAATGACTAAAAACAATGTTTTATTAAACAAAATTTCATGACAACACAAGTACATATATAATATTTAAATACAAGTACATTGTCTATACTGAACTTAATGTAATTAGAAGAGATTTGAACTCAGAATTTCAAGCTCCCTACAGCAATCCATTTCATATTATACAACCAATACACATGATCACATACATGTAGAAAAGATAAATAATCTCCAATTTACATGTTTCTTGCTCAACAAACACTTATCAGTTGGTCCAGATCATCATCTCCCCATATATATATATATATATATATATATATATGGGATGATGATTATATATATATATATATATATATATATATATATATAATCAGTGCTCAGTTTATATTAAAATAACAGATCTTCAAATTTTAATAGACAGGTTTGCTATCTTAATATAAACTGTGCACTGATTATATATATATATATATATGAGAGATATGATGATCTGAACCAAATGATGAGTGCTAGTTTAGCATGAAATATGTATAGTGGAGATCAGTTATCTTTTTCACATGTAAGTGGTCATATGTATCAGTTGCATAAAATGGAGCCTATATATATATATATATATAACAAAACCCACTACCCCAAAGTTGATGCTGCCAGATATACTGAAACCACAGGGTACACCATACAATGATGTGAATACGGCTAAGTAGTTGGATGATTTGAATGAAATGTGTCAACTAACCTACAACAAGTCATATCCTAAATTTGTGATTTGATAGTACATTTAGGTGCATCAGATGTTACTGAATCAGTAATGGCATATAACAAAGGGAGTGCATTTCACTACTGTCAGACCTAGGCCTTTGAATAGGATGCTAAAGATGTCACAATGAATTGCCCAGTTCCAAATCACATCTACTTTCAATATACTAACTTATAATTTACTAACAATATTTCAATGTAACTTAGACCAGTGCATATCATAACATCTCCCTTTTTAGGCCCCATTACCCACAGACTTCAAACTCAGGGAATTCTTGCAGTCAGCTCTCTTTAGGGATGGACTTGCTCAATTATATATATAAGCATAAATACTGATGATGATCAATTATTTATAAGAGCAATACATAATGATGATGATCATCATCAAACCTTTAATGGTGTAAATGCACAATGATGATAGTGATGATCAAACATGTAGTGGTATAAATGCACAGTGATGATGGTTATGATCAAACAAAGATCAGATTGATTTAAACAACTTAATTTATTAACAACATATATCAGGGGTCCCCAACCATATGCCCGCGGGCACCATGGCGCCCGCAGACCATTTTACGGGTGCCCACCGCTATCCAAACACGATAAAAAATTATTTATCTGATACAAATAAATTTAATTTTTAAAATTTCTTATAAATTATTGCATTATATTGAAATCAAATTATAGGGCATACTATACTTTTACAGCTTAAAAATATAAATGTTACTTATATGTTAAAATTTTATTTTTGAAATAAATATTTTTTTGTACATTATGTGTATTATTAACAATATCCAACTATAAATTTACATTGAAAAAATAAATGGTGCCCGCCATCTGGTTGAAAAAAATAAATAGTGCCTGCCACCTGGCAAGTATTATAGAATGTGCTCTTATGTGCAAAAAGGTTGGGGACCCCTGACATATATAATAAATATTTACAAACAAAAAATAATAAAATAAATAAATATTCGGTTATCAAGAATGGTTTTTCTATCATCTTGATGGGTTCACACAACAGAAACAAAATAATTTGAAGTATATTATATACAAAATTATACTATATAATTCATTAAATATATACATAAAACAAAAAAAAAGAAAAGCAAAATGAGAGTTCACTAATTCTAAAACTACTCCATTAATGTAATTATTAGAGTAATATTTTTAGGTTCAGGTAAATATATTTATAATGTTTTTATTAAATATATATATATGGCCCCACTCCCATCTATGTGTGTGTGTAAGTCATAGTTAAAATTAATAATAGATACAAAGAAAATCCTTTTACTCAGTGGGTTAATTGCACTCAGAAGTAAAACAAAATTACAAGTAAATATTATTAAAATTTATTAGTAGACAAAATAATTTTGTTTGTCCTAAAGTTTGCCCCTCAATGTTAAATATATAGAAACCTTACTTGTGGTCACCTTGATGGATCAATGTTGAATCTCCAGAGGAATCTGTAAATTTACTTTTATTAAAAATAATACATATTAATTGACTATGATTTCTTTTTTTAAAATACATCAACATATGACACACATCTATTCACTACTTCCACTTTTATATTGCAGATGATCGAATTTGAAAAATGAATCTTGAATACACAGTACAAAGAAATTACAATACATAAACTTTCAAATAAAAAAATGACAAAAGCAAAAAAAAATAATAATCATGTGAATCAAAATAAAATATATTTATCCTGAGGAAAGCAAATATCAATCTCCATGCATACTGCTCTTATTCACAAACTCTGTTGCTATTTATGAATCTCATGCCTCTTGATTAAAACAAACACATATGAAATATCTCACCTGAGCATATATAAATTCATGGAAGATTGATGTACACCAGCATTCTCTAAATAGACATTTTGATTGTGAAATTTTATAATTTCATAATTTCACAATTCTATAATTTCATAATGACATTGAAGCTAGCTTTGGAAAGTCACACAGCATTGGCTTTTTTATCCCTGATGCATTGTAAATGACCATTTTATTAATCACTATTAATTATATTGTATTCCAATAGATATATGAAAATGGCTTAAAGAAACAATTAATTTCCAATATTTTCATGTTTCTTTTTTTATTATTTCTAAATAATAAATTCCAGTTTGCAGAATAAATTATGTCATTAGTTCATTCCTGCTAATTATAAATTGAAATTGAAATTTCCATTTTCCTTTTATCCAAAATAAAGATTTTATATTAACTTGAAAATACAGATATTAAAATTACTGTTTTTAAACGCCAAATTTTTTTTTTCTTTTATTTTACAAAAGAAAGAAAAACTTTGCTTAACTACTGTCAGTTCAATTGTCAATTTTTAAGTGAAAAACACTAATTTGTCACATGTTAGCTAAAATCCTATTGTTACAACTTAATAAAAAAAAAATTATAAAACATTATTATTATTTTTATTTAATTTTCATTATTCCAAATTCGATCATTTATCAACAATTTTGACTCCATATCTAAATTTTGACCTTTGTCATGTTTGTTCTATAAGTCAATTTATTAGTATTTTAGTTAATGATATTAAATGAATAAAAGAAAAACAACTAATTTCTACCAATAGATGAACATATTAGTTTATATGCATATATACTTCATGTGTATAGCAAATTTGTTTGCTTTCTCACAATAGATATAAAAAAATAAGAATTAATTTCTCAAACACATTAGTTTATCTGTATGTTTATATATGTATATACTACATTTGTATAAGCAAGTATATAAGATATTTTATTTGCCTACCACTTGGTCTGAATTCAAACATTGTGAAAAAAATTGGGATAGGTGTGAAGGTTTGTTGTAAGCCATCTCTTACAATATATGTCAATAATTTACTATTGAACTATAGAAATATGTATAACCAATCAGACATCAGATTAATTATAACACTCCTCATATTTAAAAATTTTATTGCAGTGTAAGTATTCACCACTAAGATTTCAGACTTATGCTCTCTTACTCCACATATATTTTAAAAGATCTTCTACTCACAGATGAAATCATGTCTAAAATAATTGAAATGTATAAGATTTTTATAGTGTTATATTAATAAGTTAATAATCATATATATATATTATATTAATAAGTTAATAATCATATATATATATATATATATATATATAAGTTTAATTGTAAATTTAAGGTGTAAAATAAACTAAACATAATCTACTTATGTTATATATAAATATCAGATTGTAATTTCTGTAAGGACATTCAAAAGACTTTAAGTTTTAATTCATTATGACAATAGAGTTTTTAATATGTGTATAGTGAATGAAAGTGGTTCCCAAATTTTTATAGTAGTATATAGTTATTGGATAATATGATAGATCTTTAAATATTAGAAGTAAACTGATAAAATTTGAGATTTGTTTTAGATATATAGTTAAAAACTGAGGCTGATTGACTCATACGATAATGTGGATTGGAAGTTCTAAGTAAGATTGGTTATGCTGTAAAAGTTTCTTGATGTTCCAGTGATCTTTTTCCTCTAATATTTCTATTTAAAACTGTGATAGAATCATTTATCAACTTCAGAAGTACATTTTCTTTCCAAACTTTCTTTTTGAAGTCATTAAAATATACCAATATTAAAACAATCATTATTGTTCATAATAGTATATACAGTACATATTGGTTTTATAAGTATCAGTTTTGTTTTTCTAGTAAAGTCTAATATCTGTATATGAATGATAGTGGCCCACATAAACACTGATAAAATGTTTCAATTTCTTAAAGTATATAATCCAATGTTTGTGTGTTTAAATTTTTTTTAAATAATAATTATTCATTCTATCTTTATATGTTCAATTTAGAAGCTTTGATTGGAAGTTTTAATTCTATCTTGACTAATTTAAATTTCCATTTTTTGTGATTATTTAAATATATGTTGTCTTCATATATTTTAGAAGTAGCTAATGTAAGATGAAACTACCTTCAGTTCATTTCTAAACATTTATGAATAATTGGTTTTATGAGTGAACTGGATTGTTTTATGATATATTGGTGGATTAGTATTTTATATGTAAAAAAAACACCTTGTTTTGGTGGATAAAGTTTTTTATAATGAGAACAAAAAAAATAGACTATAAATAATTCCTATTCACAGATTTAAAAAATTTCTACAGATCTTGTAAATCATCTTATTCATTTTCTTCAGTGTTAATCTATCTTCATGTTTTAGTAGGTTTTGTTCTTAATAATCATTTCATCTATTGTTTATATCAAAATTTTGATGAATCATAGATGAAGAAAATTAAAATAAGCTTATAAACAGTTACTATTGAGAATTTTTACAGATTTTCTTATAGTACATAATGTACTATTTTAATTTTAATGACTAGAAATTATATTATATTTAATTTAGATATAAACTTTAAATTTAATTAAAGATTAAGTGTATTTGTTCTTACTAAATACACTCATACTGTATTACTAATTCAAATACCAATTTTTTCTCCCCATGTCTAATATCTTAAATATACTTCTATCTCATCATGCTCATTGTTAGAACTATGAATGTAGCTTGTATCAAAACACTTTGAATTAAAATTAAATCTAAAAGCTTATGTGTTTTTTTAACTTTTCTATTAGATTGATCGAAGGTTATTTCTGGGACAAACAAAACGTGGAATTCCATAGATCCCTTGCTCCTGGTTTTTAGGTCTTTTTCTTTCTTTTTTTTTTTTTTTTGAAGATGCAGGGAGATCAACATGTTTCTTGATGTTGGAAAATTAGTTAAATTAAACAAAAAAAATCTGCTAATCATGTCAGTAACCTAATGTAAAAAAAAATTGTTCATTCTTCAAAATTAAAAGATTACATATATATTCTAATTACTTGATAAAAAATCAAGTTAGATGTCACATGACCTAATTTAATAAAGCTTGTGTTTATAAATGTTATGTATAGAGCTTGCAAAATAATCTCTTAGCAAGCTTTGAGAATATCCTCAACCGCAGACCGGTTTCTGTTTCTGGCATCATCAGTGAGATGCTAGGATATTCAGCATTAGATTAAAAATATTAAGACAAGCCCAGCACTTTATCTAATGTATAACTATTGAGAAGAAAATCTGAAATTGTCAGACATCCATATGTCTTCCAATCTAGATATCTAACTCAAATAGCTATATGGGACTGAACTAAGTTCAGATGCACCATATATTAATAGCTTTAGCAATATAAAATCGCCAAAGCCTTAATAGCAAAAAATAAAATGCTAAAAAGAATCAAGACAGATGTCACCTGACCTAATTTAATAAAGCTTGTGTTTACAAATGTTATATATAGAGCTTGCAAAATAAGCTCTTAACAAGCTTTGAGAATATTCTCAACCCCAGACCCAGCTTTATTAAATTAGGTCATGTGACATCTGACTTGATTTTTTTTTTAGCATTTAATTTTTTGCTATTAAGGCTTTGGCGATTTTATATTGCTAAAGCTATTAATATATGGTGTATCTGAACTTAGTTCAGTCCCATATGGCTATTTGAGTTAGATAGCTGGATTGGAAAACATATAGATGTCTGACAATTTCAGATTTTTTTCTCAATAATTATGCATTAGATAAAGTGCTAGGTTTGTCCTAGTATTTTTAATCTAATGCTGAATATCCTGGTACCTCACTGACGACGCCAGAAGCAGAAACCGATCTGGGGTTGAGGATATTCTCATAGCTTGTTAAGAGATTATTTTGCAAGCTCTATATATAACAATTCTAATTACTTGCAAGTAATATATTATTAACTACAAATTTCTTTTTAAGATGATAGCGTGATCAGCTCTTGTTAAAAGATTTTTGTCACAAAAAATATTCTCATAAAATAATAATAAAATTGAAAAAATGCACATGTTTTTGTAAGCATAGACTTTCTTAAATCAACTTATGTAAACAATGACATCAATTTTTTTAATAATTTAAATGCTCTGACAAGGCCGTTATTCATTAATATTAACTTTTATGTTAACTTTGTATGAAAAAAAAATGTAAAACATTATTTCCATGAAAGTTTTATAACAAACGTAATGTTTATTTATCTAAACTAAATAGAATGTTTTTATTTTTCTATTACAAAACTTGGTTTTCAGAAAAAAAATCGTGAGGAGATCTGGATTACAGTAGATAAAGAAGAACCCATAAAAAAGTAACTCACTCGTTTATATATTTCAGTGAAATAAATAAAAATATAATTTCAAGACAAGAGTTTTCTACAGCAGAATCAAATCTGCATTTTTTTATTGTTGCTGAGAAATATGTTAGTCACTCGGGAATATTAGTAATAAATAGTACTTTAAAATAACATTTAACTCTGTTCTGAATCAATAACATATATAAGGCAATAACCTAAACAACATTGCAGATTTAACCGTTTAAGTCTGTTTCTAAATATCTTGCGTTGTTAGCCGAGAGGTATCGCAGCTGCCATGCAAGGAAATAGTTGGTTGCAGACGGTTGTGGGTTCGCGACCGATGCTATGACATATGGAAAAAAAAAAAGTCTGTTTCTAAATGACCAATATATAATGACAATATTTCAAATAGAATTGTAATTTTTTAGTAGCAATATTGTATAATTAGCATATACGTATACAATAATAACAATTCTAATAGCACTCTCAAATTATTATTTTTGTTTAATTCCTAACAATATTTATATAATGTAATAGCAACTTAATTAAAAGAAAATTATTATTCAAGTTTTCTCCTAAATAATTAACAAAAAACTGTAATTGTAATTTGGCCTGCATTCTCAAATTATCATTTAAATTTGTTCCAGAATAATAAATAAATAAATAAATAAATAAAACACTGTATGTTATAGCAGTTTAAAGAGCACTTGGAAAATTATCATTATACTCCTTTCTGGATAATTAACATATACAATTTCCATCTTTAGTATATTATCACAAAATAAATAGATATATAATAATATCCCTTTATGAACTAATAAAGGCTTATACATTTATGATTTGTTTGCTGTGATAATACATCAAAAACAAAACTTAACTAACAATCCGATTATTCACATACTATACTGATACACATTAAAGTATAATACTGTTTACATATATCAGAATACATTTGCTCTTAGTTCTATAATTCTAAGTTATATACTTATGGATCATCCATTATATATAGTGGTTCTATTACAAATACCTATATCGTAAATAGTTGTACCTTATTGATCAATATTATAATAAAAAAAAGCTTTTTTGTTTTTAACTTGACTAAGATTTTAATAAAGTTAAACTTTAAAATGATTGTAAACAAAGTAAATATACTTTATTTTATACGAATTTGATAACACTTTTTATATTTTAAGGACAGATTAAATGAAGTACCTAAGTAAATATTCAAAAATGTTTTGTAATAACTTGGTTTATTGAAATGAAACTATATCAAATCATACCAAATACAATTGTGGTAGAATAGCACAGACCACTTTTAAGTTTATTTTGAACATTTTTTTTAACTTTGGAAGGCCTTGAACAATTGAATCCCTGAGCTGTCTTCATAGGCATTACTTAAAATTGTTTGTTTAACTTAATAGAAGCAAAGTAAAACAGTTTTTTAAATGGTTAAATAATTTATCATTATCCGTTGAATCATATTTTTTTGGAAGATGGTCAAAATTGAATTTTAAACATACTAAAGCTTAATTTAAAATTTGGTAATTAAAAAATTATGTCTTTGGCTTAAATGTTGCAAATATCTAAATAAAAGCTGTGCTAAAAAACAAATAAAAACGGGAGCAGAAGCCAAGTTAAAAGAATTCAATTTGAAACACTTTTTAGGAAAAATGGATTTATTAAAAAAATTACATATTGTGGAAAAATAGATATAAAACAATGAGAATTCACAAATTTAAACAGATATAAACAAATAATTTTGTAAACAACCTCAGTATAAAATGAGGGGATGGATAAACTAATTGCTTAAGAATATATAAATATACATAATGTGAGTTCTTTGGGTATTTTATTTTAATTTTTGGATGATATCTATAAATCTTCTTCGATATAATATGCAATTAAAAATAAACCATGACTCAGCGCCCAAAAAGTATGATGCTTCACTTTCAGTAATGAAGGCCATGTTATATTACAGTTGTATTGTTTCATTTTTTTTAGCCAATCTATGGACAGCCATTGAGCAACTCACTTTAGCTTTATTAACCAGAATTGGATATCTGTCTGGATTGACTATGAACTAAATATCTAGAAGTAAAAGATCATAAGCTTATTTACATCTAAAAATATGTCCAAAATTTAACCAATTGTGATTGAACTTCAGGTTGTGGACATGAGTAATAAAAATTCTTAATTCACAAAAATGTTTTAGGATAGTGTGATTTTAAATAGACTGAAATGTAATCTAAAAAATGAGCAATGCAATGCTAAGACATTATTAAATCTTACCGGAGTAATTTTCAGGAAGTGAAAAGCAAATTAATGTTTTGTAAATTTTGATGACTAATGGAAAAAAACCTTCCTATAATGTATATGTTACATAAGACTCTTAGTTATAATTAATTGGAAGATTTGAAAATATTCATTTCATTAGGCGAATCAATGTTGATTACAAAGAGATTGCAATGGGTGCTCAGCATCTGGATGCTGCTTGGTTTTTTGAGAGTGAAAACGAAATACAAAAGAAATTAATTACATTAAGTTAATCATAATTTCTTGATTGAAGGATTAACTATGACTAAGATAATCACAATTTTTTTAATTATAGGATTAACTAGTAATGTTGGTAAATAACTGCCTTATTAATGCGGAAATCATTAATTAACTTACAATTGATGATTCCAAAAAACCAATAACAAGATTTAATATAAAAAAATAAGTCATCTGATTAATAAGAGACCTGAGTGGAATCATTGTTCACATGTATAATAATCAATCCCTGAATAAAAGAACAGAAGATTCAAGATAGAAAATAATCAAAGGCCTTCATCAGAAATATCTAGTTTTTTTAGTAAGGATAAGCATTGTAGATACCAAAGTGATTCTTCATTATACAGTTTTATCCAACTTATTATTAGAGAAACCTGATTGTCAGTTTTATAAACAATTGAAATCAGTGATAGAATTAATGTAAAGGTTATTAGATAGGAAACATTAAGATTTTCATCATATTGCATCTAATTTGTAAATAAATGATTACTAGTTACTAATTTCCAGTAAGAAATCTCATTTAGTAATTTTCGACTAGTTTTGTGTGGCAAAAAAAAAACCACTGAAGCTCTACTTTACCCATAAAGACATATATAGCACATGACAGCTTGTGCAAGAGCCCTGAATTGCAATAGCATAACGAGAATTTTGATGTCCTAGAAAATTACCTAATAATCTTAAAAGCAAAACGAAAAAAAAATAATTGAAAATCTAATAAAAAATATCATTGTTTAGTTGAGCTTGTAATAAATTATACTATATGTAAATGACTTTTTTCTTCTTGTCCTTTTTTTTTTTGTTTTTTGTTTGCTTTATTCATAATATCGTTTGTATAAAATGATTTATATAATTAATTTGATTATTAATGTAAAAATAAAGTTAAATATTATTGTGTACAATTGTTTTTGTAATATTATTTTTAAAAAGCTTTGAATCAATTTGTTTTTATCTAACATAAATAGAAGACTTACATATATTCTTTTATCTATATTATTTAATTTGTCATTAATAAAATTATTTACTTACTATGTTATTTATATTAGGCAAAAACAATTTGATTCAAATTTTTATCAAAATAATAAAAAATCTTTTATTTCAATATTGTTTTAAATCCATAATTTTCTAGAACTACATCACAAATTTTATGTTGACTAGTGTAATCGGAGTTAAGTTGTTTACAATTACTGTAATGCAGATACAGCGACGTCCTGACATCCCTATATTTTGTGCCAAGCTCTCTTAACAGATGTTGATGTTATATATGTTTTAATTATAAGTTTTGTTTACAATTTAATACCAATTATTTACTTTATTGTTCTGTAACTAAACAGTATTTTTCAACATAGGCACACATACATGTTTATAACCCAGACAGTTTATCACTTATATAATTTGCAAATACAAATTAAACTTTTAGTATATTTTTTTAGAAAAATAATAATGCAACTATTAATAATAAATTGAGAAAACACATTTTCATATATGTTTACTTCGCATATGTTTACTCATTGACATTTACTCAAATAATAATTAATATATATTAAGGCTATAACCTAAGACTATATGCCTAAATGCGACAGCAGAGATCTCTACAAATCCTAACACAAGATTAAAATGTAATTTCACTGTATCTTTTTTTAAATTTAAAATGAATTATGAAGTGCTAAACTATTCACTTACTAAAGCCATTGATATATCAGAAGAGGTTTCAGTTTTAAGCAATATTGGGCTCTAAATATCTGGAGAATACAGGACATTTGAAATATGCAAAGTTGATGGAGTTTCATCATTTGTTGTGATATTTTTTTCATTCGTTTAAATGATCTTACGAAGATTGTAA
Organism: Epiperipatus broadwayi; assembly: GCA_028023455.1. Lineage (NCBI taxonomy): Eukaryota > Metazoa > Onychophora > Udeonychophora > Euonychophora > Peripatidae > Epiperipatus > Epiperipatus broadwayi. The sequence continues at coordinate 4,641,740 of JAQFVV010000018.1, forward strand.
TAAAGCCTAATTTTGTATTTAAGAATAATGGCTATAGTGCAGCTTAAACCTTTTATATTTTTTTAATTATAAAATTATATGCTTTAACTCAAATTACTGTAATTATAAATATATCATAGCTGTATTGAGAAAGACTTTCTTAAAGTTTGTTTTATGTGCTTAGCCAGACTTCCAGCTTCTATGACTCTCTTAGAGTGTTCTTCTATGAGTCATAGATGTTCACATTGATTATTCTTTTTTCTTTTTCATCTTCTGATAATGATAATATAACCAATTCTTTTTAACTTCTCACTTGTTAGATATTCTTTATGGCTTTCAATATTTCTACAACTTTTTTATTAGTCATATCAATAAACCATTTTCCTTGAATTCTTGTGGAATTTTTTATAAAAGTAGCCAGTAAATGAATTAAAATATATAAAAAAAACTGTAATTGCTTGCTAAATATTATATGGAGTGAGATCATTAAATTCATTTACTGGCTACTTTTATTTAAAAAAAATTTACATCTGTATTGGTGAATGATTAACAGCATTCGGTTATTTGAGCATTAGGATTGATACTAAAGACTGATTGAATTTTTTAATTAGTAGGCAGATGTCTGTGATATTTATACAATGAATGACATCTTGATAAAGAGATTGAAGCACTAAAAACAAACATACAATCTTTACATTTTCATGGTATCAGAACTTTGGTTTCAATTTTTTTTTTCCTCAAATATTTTTTGGCTTCAGAAATAAAATAATCATTGAAACATTTGGTAAATAAAATGGTTGTAACCTAGATTTTTTGTAAATTATCTGAACGCATACAGATTGTATGTTTATTGAGCATTTTTTCCTATAACAATCTAGTTTCATTATAACTAAATGTTTGTTCGAATATTTTTTTTTCAATAATTTTTTTAAGCTTTAAAAAATATACTAGTAATCTTATTTCTCACAGATTCAAGTTCTTCTGTAAATTTTGATATTTTTAAGATCTTATAGATTTTGGAATATGTGAAGCCAATCCCTACTTATAATGAATAGCTTGGAATTATATTTTTCAGATTCTTGATTAAACTCTTTACATGAACTTAAAGCTTTCTGACACAATACAAGACTGACAAAATTCTTCTCTTTCATGCCTTATCTTCATAAATATCTAGATAAAATTATGGGGGGGGGTGAAAATGTAAATGTTTACAAATTATGGTATTGAACAATATTTAAATCATGTAACAAATAGTTTAGTGAATTTACATTTCAGATTTGAGAACGTTAATCCAAGATTTAAAAAATAATCCCTACTATACTAAGAAAATATAAAGAATTTAATAAATTCACATATTTTAATGCTATGTGCATAATTGAAGTGATATATATATTGATACATTATACATGCAGTTTCACTGCTTATTTTGTTTTTATTATGCAGAATGATTATTTTATTTGGGCTCATAATCAATATCTTTGTTATTCTAAAAAATAAGATGATTAAATTAATTAAAATGTTCCAAATTACTCACTATTTAATTCTTTATATTTATTTTCTAAATTTTTAAAATCTTCAATGTGTTAATTATGGAATCAAAAAAATAAGAAATTTAATGATGTCAATTTCAACTGTATATCTTAAAAATTAAATATAGCATTGATAGTGTGTACTTATCAAAAGATTCTTCATAACTTTACCTATAATATGATTTTTTTCTATTTCTTCTGATTTTTGGGGTAATTTTCACAATTTTCAAAATATTTTTAAAAAAAATTCAATTCGAAAATGCCATTTAATTAGCTTATAAATTGAAATATTTCTTCAATTTAAAAAAAGGTTAATAGTGGGCAAAGATAAAATATTTACTTCTTATAATGACTTTAGTTTTTATTTTTAGTTATAAAATAATTATAATGGTTCAACAAATAATAAAACATTTTTAACAACAAAACAGATTTGATAAACCACTAAACATCACATGATCACTATTTCTTATGCTTTGCCTGTTTTAAAGCAGATTTGAATTTGTAATAAAGAAAATGTATTTAAAACTGAGCGCTTTTAATACTGAATAGTATTATAATCATAGCATTTTATGAATAAAGGAAGTGCGATCTAGATTTAAAGTTACTTTTGAATATTAAATAATAGATTATCAAAAAATTGAAGTTTTAGGAGTAGATTTACATACTAATAATGAAAGTACTTACTACAAATGACACTTTTTAGAAAAAGGGGTACTAGAGTCCTTTTTGTTAAAGGTATAATGATCTTTAGCTAGTGATCATACCTCCTTCGCCTTTCTCTTTCTGTTATCTCTTTTGGAACAAACAATGTCAACCATAAAGAGATCAAACTTATGGCTGATTACAACTCTTGATTAAAAAACCCCTGAAGAGTATTCATTGCTTGTTGTACAGATAATTATGCTGGGCAAGTCTTGTAGATATGTTAGCTCGGATTTTAACATAGTAAGTCTTTGAGAAATTAGGTTCTTTCCAATTATTTTGTCTTTTGAATTCTAACGAAAACTGATATTGTGTTTATTGGTACACATGTTTTTTTTAATTTGTGTAGGAATTTCAAAATATAAGGGAGACTAGATCATTTTTAGAATCATGTTGAATGTTTGGATTTGTAATAATTGCTGTTATTTTTTTAGAATTGTACCCAATGTTTATATGTATATCGATATTTCTTTTCTAATCAGCCTCGAATGTGCACAGATTTATGTTTTTGTGAAGAAAGCCTTTTAGACTAGAGTATTTATAGGAGAATGGTGTATTAGACATAGGAGGTATGGTGCCTCTTGCATATGAGAGTTTTAAAATCATCCTATAGTCTAAAACATTGTCCTATCTCTTAATATCTAAGTCTAAAAATTTTATGTTGTGCAAGTCAATTATAACATCCAGAATTTTTTTTTATTATAGACACGTTAAATTGGATTAATAATGAAATAATCACATTAATTAATCATAAAACATATAAAATGGATCATGGCTGGCCTATAGAGCTCCTGTTCAGTGGAGTTGTCTGTGGTCTGTATTTGTCCAAATTTGAGAATTTGATTCTTCCAAAATTTGTGTGTCAGTGGAATAGTCATATTCCAGATACAAGGACAATACTTTTGTATGTGCTAAAGAGGAAACTATCATTAAAATTCATATTGAATTAGCATCTGCTACTATTCTAACTTTGACCATTGAAAAAGAAATTGAGCTCCTTCCTGCACAATGTAAAATTTTTAGACTTAGATATCATCAGACAGAACAATGTTTTAGACTATAGAATGATTTTAAAACCATTAAATATAAAAGCACCCATACACCCTAGATCTAATATTTTCTTTTCCCATTAATATGCAGTTCTAAAGGCTTTCTCCATAAAGAAGAAACATCGATATATTTACTAAAGACCTAATGAACATTAGGTGCAATTCTAAACAAATAACCACATCGTAAATTTTTATAACAAAATTTTGCACCCTACAAACATTTAATCTGAGAATAAAAAATGGTCTAGTCTCCCTTACATTTCGAAACTCGCACACAAATTAAAAAACATTTGTATAAATAAATACAATATCAGTTTTTACTTCCTCAGTCTTTAAATAAGTTATTAAATAATTAAAAGGACAAAATGATTAGAGAGGCTTCACATCAAATTGTGTACAAAATTAATTGCCAAGACTCTAATTGCTCAAAGGCTTAATACTTTGTAACCAGAGAAACTTATCTACATGACTTGCCTAGCATAATTATCAGTACAACAAGACCTCTCTATAGCTGACATTGTTTATTCCAGAAAGAGATAACAGAAAGAGAAAGGTGAAAAAGATGTGGTCACTAGCTATCAATAAAAAAACTCTAGTATCCCTCTTTCTAAAAAATGTCACTTGTAGCGACCATTTTCTTCATTAGTATGTAAATATATTCCTAAAACTTCAATTTTATGATAATCTACAATTTAATATTCAAAAGTAACTTTAAATCTAGATTTCAACTTCCTTCAGTCACATAAAGCTATGATTATAATGTTAATCAGTATTGAAAGTGCTCATCTTTAAATAAATTTTCTTTATTACAAATTCAAATCTGTTTTGTTATTAAAAATGTTTATAACATTTTTTCAACCATTACAATTATTGCAGAAAAACAGGGTTAAAAAAAACTTATTCTAGGATTATAAAATATTTAAAATTTTTATGATTTACTATTAATTTAAAATTCATAATGTTAATGATAGTAATTTAGAACTCCTAATGTCAATGCTATAACAATATCTTTTATAATATGAAAAAAGAAAATTGGCTGCTGTGAAATACATAGAAAGTCAGATCCAAAATGATTTCCATAATTGCAAAATGGATCTTATAATTTAAAAAAAAAAACACAATTCAAATAGAAAAACAAAGCCAACATTAATATTCAAAATACAAATTCTGTAAAAGAAAATAACTAAATAAAGAATCAAGAATTTGAAATTGTGAAGGAAAATGACAAATTAAAATTTAAAAAAATATTAAATTTTGCTAAGTATGCAAAACTCATTGAAATCTGAAATACTATTTGAAAAAAAAATATCAATATAACAGTGAAAAATTGTAATAAATATAAGCATGCAAATTTAGGATTAGATAATATAAATAAAAAATTTAGACCAGTTTTATGTTAAAATTCAATCTAAGCAAAAAGATCAATATATTTTTTGCTTAAATATTGATGACAATCTTTTTCTGCATCTTGTCATTTTAAAACTAAGTCATATGATGAAAATAATACCATAAATAATTAAATTACTCAAAATGTCAATACTTAGTATATTAATTGTATTATATATTATTTCTTAATAATAAATTATTTCTATATGTTAGAAATGGTTTTCTAATAAAAACTAATGTTGGTTATCATGAACAATCTGTCTGTCACATTAATACAACTTTTTATCTAATATTATATTGTTAATAATACAATTAAAATTAATGTAAAGAGACTGTTCCATAGAATTGTAGATGTCATTTTATTTTTAGTTAATAATATCTGTGAAGATGAAATTTGAAAAATCTAAAAAAGGTAAAGAATGAATATTTTTTTTATCTTTAATAGAATAGATTAATTAAACATTTATATAAGATTAAAAATACAAAGAAAATAATAGTTGTATCATTAAGCACATAGATCTCATGAGAAATGGCTCAAAACAATATTTATTAAAATGAAAGCTAATATAAAATTATTTAGATATTACAGCATCCAAACAGATTGCACATTTTTCATTTTTAACTCAGAACAAAAGTTAATAATATAATAAACAGGTGTGTAAATTTTACAAATAAAAAAATTAATTATTAATGAATCATTAATAAGATTTATTGTAGTATTCAAGACAGCTGATCAATGTTTTGCTATTTAATTTTTGAAAAAAATAAATGAATTAAACTTAGACATTGCAACCATACAATAATGAAATAAAATGAAGAACACATATAAAGATATTCGTTCAGAATAGCCATTGCAATCATGCAATAACAATATGAATGGTACATAAAAAGATTTACAGATTCAGAATAATTGCTTTAAATCGTCATCAATTTATATATTTTGTTTATCACATTTTTTTTTAATTTGCTAATTTGAGAGAGTGCTTTCATCAGTATATTTTATAAAAAAACAAAATTGGAAAAATGCAATTTTATATTCTTTATTTTTTGCTTTTAAGAAAAGATTGAAAATTATTTTCAAAAAGCATGTGATCTATATAAGGTAGTTGTGGGAAGCTAAAATTGATTCAGTTAAAGGTATATACAAGAAGTTTAGATAAAGCTTATAATACTCTAGAGAAATTTATTAATACTTGTAATGATAAGACCCTTGTTTTCAAAGCTTAAAGTTTATTACATTCATTTAAAACAATACCATTCATCTTAAATAAGTGTATTATTTACTGTACTATTTAAAATAAGTTAAATTATTGCAAAAAATGTTTTCATTCATATCTTTCAATAATATCAAAAATGAAATATTAAATGTAAGACTCCAATTTGAAGAATTCTTAAATAAAACTAAAAATGTAGCATATGGCATTGAATATTTTTAATAATTTTACCTCAAAAACCAATTATAAAAAAGAAAATATTATTTCCTAAATTGGCAAATGATTGAATAACACAAAATTCTCTGAGAAAATGTAAGTATAATTTTAATATTTTAAATGACTTAATATGCAAATAGAAAAGAATCGAGAAATACCTAAACTTTGTCCAAACTTAAAATTAATTTCAATATAAAAATATTAAAAAACAAAGAATTATAAAAACCAAAAGATATATAACATTTTATGAAAACAATGAAGGCATCCGGGATATGCATATTAGATAACATAACTGTTTTTTTTCTCAACGTATTATTTATTGTAAGATTTTTTTTCACCGAACCTCTTCACTTTATAGTGAGTGAAAATCGGTTATGTACTACTTATATTAAGTATATAAAAAAAATTTCAAATTACTTTTTAAAATTATCAATGAAATAGCAATAAAAGGGTCACATTTTTAAAATAATAGCTTTTGTGCATTAATTGCTTATTTTATGTTAATATTTTTATTTTAAATCTTATCATTGACATTTTGTTGGAGCCTCAAAAAATACTTTCATTTGAGCTTTTTTATGACAAAGATCACTCCGAGAAGAATCCAAATAAAATGAGATCTGACTGAATAGTTTTTACTTAGATTTATTTGTAAAAATAATGTTTACTTTGAATAATTAAATGTCAAAAAAAAAAAAGAATCATCATACAACTTAAAAATAATTAAATATTAATTATATGTGTACAATAAATACAAAACATTTTCTATCACAAATAAAATCATATCATGGACGGAATTTTATGTATGATTATTAAATATATGTTTAGAACAAACGTATTTTTATATTCTGAAGTGATATTTTTAATTTTGATGTTAACATAATCAGAAAAAAGAATCGAATGGTTTGTCTGTAATGAGACTGAGCAAAGGCTGAAAGGAAAGTCTGCTTTTTTTTTTTGCTCTTTTCAGCATAGTGGATTTTACATCTATAAATAAATTCCATGCATTTTCTCAGCTTTGTTTCACAGATGTGTGAATTCATTGTATAATGAAATCAATATCAATAAAATCCCACATTGTTTCAATGTACTGTGCTGTTACAACTGAATCTACAGCTTAAAGTTCCTGGATCAAAGTTTAACATATCATTTCTGATACTAAATGTAATATAGCTTCTCAAATAACTAATCATTTAATTATTTATCTCTATTGCTTTAATTTTGATATCTGAAGATATTTCTCCACATGTAAGGTTTGAATATAAGAATTAAACATACTTAATGCAGTCAATAGAAAGTAAATCAGAGTTGTTAATCAATATAAATAAATAATTGAATAAAAAATGAAAAATATCTTTAACATAATATAAATTTAAAAAAAAGTTATTCACATCGTTCTTCAGTAATATAATGTTCATCTCTTCAAAAAAAAAAACACAACTCATTATCTTAAGAAAAAAAAGAAATGTAATTTATAAGTGCCCCATTTTAACCAGCATGTAAGCACGTTCTGTATCTAAGGGCATATTAAAGTTCTAAGACAAAAGTAATAATTGATTATTTTATTATCATCTCTTTTCATTTTTTTCAACAAATTTTTTTTAGCATAATAAAATATAGAGATTGTCATATGCATTAATGACTTTTTAAATACATAATAAATCATAGGCTCAGTTTTGTAAGTATATGACTTCAAAGTTAAATATTGTTATATTAAGAATTGTGTTTTTCTTTATGTTATGCTATTAAATTCAGTCTGCTGATCTAGATTTCCTGAAAAATACTTTTCTTCTGCTAAAATTAACTAAGAAATGTTGAGAAATTAGTTTAGTTGGTTACACATTTATCTGGAAGAATTTAGACTTTCCTTGAAAAATCCTCATCTATCAGGAAATCATATGTGCAAGATTTATTCCAAATATGAATTCTAAGTCAGATAGACTATCCCCGTCTTGTGTGATTGAATGCAGGGCTAAAACTAAAGATTTATAAATTGAGTCCCAGATAAAGAAGTAAAACAAGAATTCAGTTTGCTTAATTGAATGGAACAGCTCACCTCATTCCATTACAATAGCATTCAACATCAACTGACTTTATGTGCACTAACCAATTATCATAAAAATAATAACAATAATAATTAAAATTTGACACATTAAATTAGAATTGAAGATTAAATCAAAACCTTATGGTTTTATAAACTTGAAGGCTAAGTATTAAGTCTTAAAATTTTGTATCAGTGTGGAAAAGATGAAACGGCTCATCAATAACACATTGCTGACAAAAATCTTTCCAACAGTTTCTCACAAAATAACAATAAAGAAGAAGATAGTACTAATTGGGTTTCCAATTGTCAGGTGATAGTGGTTTGAGAATTTTTTATCTTTTTATTATTCTTCAGCTAAATTGAGTAAGTTTTGTTGCCAGCTGCATAAAAGACAAATTCTAAGTCTAATTATAACTCAAAAAATGTTGCTTACCTACTTCCGATTCGATCATTTTAGGAAAAGCATATTCGTTATATCACAAAAACACTTAGCACCAATAATAATAAAAAAATTCTTAGTTAAATAATGTTAAATTTGCATTCTTAATCATATTAAATTATTGTGTAGGATTAGTTTTTATTGCTATAATTAATGTCGATGTAGCCAAAAGCTCGTATATGACGCCTGTTCCTTTTTTATGTTTTTTTTAAAAAAAAAACAATCTTTTGCAAACTAGAAAAAATATAAATTTTAATATTAAATATTTGTTAATTTAATCATCAATTATAAAAGGTTTAGACTTAAATAAATTTATTTGTATTTAAGTGACGTCTGACAACATGAAGTAAGAATGTGAGAAAGTAAAATTAATTTCTATAAGTTCGTGAAAATTGTTACTTTTGAGTAATTAGTAAAATATATTAAAATTTTGATAATTTCATTTTTTCATATGTTAAATTTTCATCTCAATAAAAAACTGAAGTTATGGCTATTTTTTTAATTGATTAACCCAACTCTTTCTCCTTTTATTACTTTTTCCTACTCTAATAATTCTTAGAAAGGATTTAATTTCATCTTTATTATCGTTCTTCTATTTTGACTTCTTTTATTCTCTTTGCTGACTTTTTTTTAAATATATTATTACTAATACGTAAATGAAAGAAATCATATCCACTTCCACAGGCTGTGAAAATATAAAAGTATACACCACAATACTTCATTGTTAAAAAAAAAAAATCCAAAATAAAATGATACACCGCTTTACACTAAGCCTTGGGTTGTTAATAAAGCTTGATTTGCCTGACAAGTGTGGGAGAAAGAAGAATGAATTTCACATTCAAGCAAGATTTAATGATACAAATAATAATTTGAATTTATACTTAAATAACAAAGTTACTGAGACAGCATTTCATTTCATAAACCTTTTCAAATAATAGAAGTCAAATAATCGTAAATAGTCTAATAAATGCAGTATTATAATATGAGTAGATAGGCATTTTGGGGCTGTGAAAATATAAATATATGTATATATCTACATTTTCTTGTCGAAAAAATTGATAATAAAGTTTTTTATTCTAATATTTGGATTTTAAATCCGGTTTTATTTCTCTGGCAAATAACAGTTTGAACTTATATTTAAATTAACAGATTAAAAAACAGTTTTTTTATTTTATAAATCTTTGCAAATAATAAATAAAACGTAAATATTTTAATAAACACAGTACTAAACTTTATGTAAATAAGAAAAGCAAATCAACTTCCATGGGGTGAAAAATATAAATGCATCATTGTCAAAAATATCAAATAAAACACTATACTAAAATTTCTAAATCTTGGATTTAAGTAAGGTTTAATTGTTCTGACATATGAGAGAATACATGTGAATTTCAAACTCAAATCAGGTGTAATGACAGAAATAGTTATTTAAACTTATACTTAAATAAATAAAAATAAAAGACAACACCTCATTTTATAAGCTTTGCAAATAATAAATAAAAGTCAAATAATTGTAAATATTTTTATTAATAGAACTATTTCTTATCTTTGTTTTTATATTCAAACTACTATTATTATTTACGTCATTATATTTGGATAAAATTTGAAATTCATTTTTATTTTTGTATTGTCAAAGAAATTGAGCCTTAATTGAAGTCCATGGTGTATAGTAAACTGGTATATTATTTTATTCATATTATTTCTGACAATAAAATACTGATAGATAGATAGATATATACATTTATATTTCCAGAGTTCATAGAAGTTAATCTGTTTTTTTTTCCATAGTCTTTAGCACTGAGTTTATTAAAATATTTTTATTATTTAATTTTTATTTATTACTTGCAAAGATTTATAAAATGAGGTGTCTTCTTTTATTTAAGTAATACCTGAAGAAAAGAGAAGAATTACGATACTTCGAAATGTTGTATTATGTACTAATCTAAGTGTCATTATTAACAGTTTAATATATTTGAAAACTTTAAAAAGTTTAATTTTTCCAAAGATATTTAATAATTAATGCTAAATGATGAAAATAACTCAGCATTTAATTATAAGTTCCATATTATTATATTGTAATAATGAATAGATATTTTTATCAACCAATAGTATAGAGAAGATAGCCGTTTCCGTCACTATTGCTAAAGGCATAACTCAGGTATAACGAAATTAAAATCTTTCAATATCTGTTTTGCACAGAAATAATTCATTTTACATCTTTCTATTCTAAATCCAACTATAAAAAAATTCTCAGTCTGTCATAAAACTATTTATGTAAATATGAATAAATAAAATTAAAAGTGTGTGAAGCGCTTGAAAGAGAAGCTATAAAGAGTGCAAAAATATCAAACGCTTAGCGCTTTCGATGCGGGTTGCCTCCTATTCATAGCAATACTGAGCAGTGCAGAACAGACAGATAAATATGAATACTAAATAAATTTCAAACAGCAGTAAGGAGCAGATATCCAGATTACTTTTTATGTTGTAGTTTTATGGAGGGGGGGGGTTTACAATTAACTACCCAAACGTCATTTTTATTGTGCTAAATAATAATTTGAATATCTAACGATTGATGATGCTATGAAAGATAGAGTAATTTGAAGCTGCAAGTCATCATTCATTGGTACTTGAATGTGTACATTATAAACAAGATAATCTTTGTGTGATAACTATTATTATTATTCAGAATAGGATTTATGTAAAAAAAAATGAAGTGAATTATTATTGTTAGGCTGGACATTGCAAATGTTACTATTAGATATAATTCATGAATGATCAGTTGACATTAATTTTATTTTGTAACATAACGTTCTGTAAATAAAACGTAAATACCTATTCTTAAAATACCTTAAAATATTCATACAAATGAAAGAAATAGCAAAATCTTTTATGATCAAATTTGAGCAGAAATTAACAAAACTTTCAGATTGCTTTATATAGGAGTATCTATTTATTTACATTAATTAGGGATGCTTGAAAAGTCAAAATTGAAAATATAAAATCATGGATAATAAGAATTTTGAATAAAAAGAAATATAAGATAATTACAAGCAATTTTTTTTTAACTTTAATTGATTTTATTAAAAACGATAAAGAGATACATGAACTCAATAGTAATGTGATTATAACACCTCCCATACCAGCAATGAAAGCAATATATTATAATCCTCTTTTTTACTTCTATCTTATAACTAAGATTAGGTAGATATCTGATTTACGATTGTTATTAAATAGACTGCTGATTTTTTTTTTTAATTTTTAAAATAAAAAAAACCAGTAATCATATAAGTTCATATGAACTAATTATATAAAGTTCAGAAGTCAGGTTATGTTTTTGGAAATCATCAGTAAAAAATTCAATTTTATTAGCAAAAACTGGCCTATGGCAAATTTCAAAATCTCAAATTTAGAAGGGAAAAAAAATACAACTTTATTCAAACTTTATTCAAAATTTTATTTATACAGTATATGTATTTTACTAATTATATTTAATGTATATAGTTTAATAGTTATATTTATTGTGATGTAATGTAAATTATGTTTATTGGGAGGAGTTTCTGTAGGTTAATTGGTCATGTGATTGTGTAAAAAGAAATATCTTGAAAAGATTCCATTAAGAAATGAAAGCTGGACTGATGTATTAAATAATATTTTTATTTATAGTAAGTTGTTTATTTCAATTTTGTTTTAAATTGATTATTTTTAATTTTATATATCAAAAGTTGCAAAACATTAACCCATTACATCATAGATTCTTTTGTTATTAGAAAATGTATTAGTATTGAGTATGCATTGTTGATTTTATTTTCTCCTATGTTTTAAAGAGGAATCCAGCTATTGTATATTTTTTGTTGCCATATTTTGATTCTTAACATTTTTGGTATGTATATAAAGTCTCTAAAAATTGTTTATTCCAATATTCATGGAAATGTTTAACAGAATAAACTTTTTGTTTTAGAATATTGCTTTGTATCTCACTAGCCATAAGAATCTTAGTAGTGTTAATTCAGCTCATTGTTTTTGTTGCTGATTATTAAGCTTGATGTCAATATTTAAAGAGAATTAGATTTGATCTAGTGTTATTGAAAAAATAACAATCATTACTGATATGTATGAAAGTTTCTTCTTCTTACCTACATTGGGTCAAGGGACCATTTATATAATTTGTTGAGAAAAACTGTAGTTGGAAAACAACCATAAATGAACTGTTAATGTTTTATTCAATAAAATACTTTCTAATATTTTTATAGATGTAGTTTGACCATAATTGAACTTTGGATACACCATCATTGATAGCTCATTATATGTAATTTGACTTATTTATAGTTTGTTCATTATAACTCTCATGTTTCTAGTTCCCAACTCAATGTAATCGACTTTGATATTTGACAGTTAGAAAGGCTGACGTCAAACAGCAGATCATGACTTACTTTACTGAACAATTTGGCTTTTATAAATTGATCAAACAATCAGATGTCAATGAGACCTATTCCATTGTTTTGAAATGGTGTCTTTAGTATGTTATATAATAATTGTTAGATCTTGAATATCATAAATAATTATTTATATATTTATTGATGTTAGCTATTGATATATTATTTATATACAATCATGGTGGTCCATAGTACATAGTATGCTAGCAGTCCTTTTAAGATGGAATTAATTATTTTTATTTTTGTTCTTAAACAAAAAACTGTGGGTAATTATTTTATTTATTATTAAATTTGTTTTTTTTCACAGAGACACCTACTGGAATACCTAGGAATTTTGTTGGAACTGCTATAAACTTTGATGGAATTTTTTTTTCCCTGATAATATCTGCCATGCTGCCAATTTGTCATCTGATATTAAAGATCCTGTTGTTTGATAAAACTTTTAAGCCTCTTCAATAATACGAATGTAAGTGACTCCTCTGATGGTTATTGCTAAATCATCAACATAGGCCAGTATCTTTATTTCTCTTCCTAAATTACAAATGTTCCAGGAATTTTATTATTGATCTCTCTCAACCATGAGTCTATGTATATAGAATTAAAGCAAGGGATACAGTTATTGATCCTTGGGCAATGCCTTTTGTAATTTTAAATATTGGAGAGTCTTATGAAGTTCTTTGTAGCTACCTTTTTATTTTTTATATAATTTATTATGCCAATACCAGGGTTGGATTTTCTGGAATCATATATATTTGTTTAGCAAGGAATTATAAATCCATCTGGTCAAATGCATCTTTGAAATCGATTTTTAATGCCATTACTTCAAATAGAAGATTCTGTTTCTCATATAATATGTCTTCATGATATGCCAAAATTGTATGATGGATGTATTTTCCAAGTAATGTGTAATGAGCAGGTAAAAGTGGTTTTACTAAGGTAGACTTAAGTTTATTTAATAATATTCTAGAAAATATTATTATAGCTCTCAGTTGATTGATAAATGGAATACTGAAGTTTTGGGTTTTTATTATTGTGAATAATATTTGTTTGTTAATCTCTGGCTTGTCTATGTGTTCCAAGGACAAGGAGCTAAAATAATTTGTCATGTGGTTTGCTACCAAATACTTTATGGATTTATATAAGTTCAGTGTGATATTTGAGAAACCTAATGTTATTGCTTGTTTTAATTTGTCTATTTGTTCAATCACCTCTTAATATTGGTTGTAGCAAATTTAGATTTTTTAGCTTATACCAAGAAAAATTTTTTATTTTAATTTATATATTTGGATTCCGATCGTTTGCCCAAGGTCACTAGCTCATAGAGTAGCAGAGATTTTAAAACATTTATAAGTTTCAATATACTTCTATTCTCAAAGTATATATTAAATATTTAGAACAATAAAATAAAAGCCACTGCCAGTAATTAACACACAAATAGATTTTTATTAACGCACATTTAAAATTGAAGATTAAATTTATTTTTAGATTTTAACATTTAAATTTAAATTACTATTTTAAATAGATCGCACAGAGGGATATTTAAATTATATTTTACTTTAGCATGTCGAGCATAGATAGTCTTCATAGTTTGTTTTTTTCACTTAAAACTTATCAAAACATTCATTCAATCTCAGACTAAAAGTTTGTAGTCAACCCACTGTCAGCTTCCAGATATATATTTGCAACTAATGCAATATGAAGATGCTAGCATAAAACCACGCCGACAGGAATGGGCATCTGATGGCTGATATTATTTGAAGGAAATGATCCATTCTAGATCAGAAAGGCATCTGTTAGACTAAGGAATCATTATATAATTTTTTTTATTTTAAAGAGTGCTACGTATGGGGGAAAGCGGTCTTTCTGCCGTCTTATAAATCCCTGTCCATAGAGCTAAAAGGTCAATGGCGCAGGAAAATCATCTGCCACCATTTCAACGATATGACTGCCTCTTTGGGTCATCATTCAGTTGGGCACGTTGCCCTGTATGCTAAACACGCTTCACATTACATTAATATAAACACCCATATATCCTTCCACAACATTCTCTAACTACGAAACAAATAGCCTGACACTAAAATCCTTTAAATTAAACATAAACGAATTTAAACAGTTATTACTCTTTATCCATACAGCTATCTACACCCACCTTTAAATTTAATACATTTTAGTTAAAACATAATACACACACAAAAAAAATGAACTGGAAATGATTGCTTAAACATCTACATAAAAAAATATCAATAATTGAATTTGCATTCTTTAAGTCAGATAAGAGTTCTTATTTTCAGTTATTAATTACTTGCAATTTTAGGAAAGTTATTAGATAGATACAATAGTTCATACTTTACGGATTTAATAGATTGAGAAGTCCATCTTCGTGATCACTTTTAGATTTTGTCCTTCTTTGAAATAAAACTGCGACTTCATGCATTTGGTCAGGAACTGTCATCCAGAGGCCTCAGCTGGTTGTCCGGAAAATTAAATTTATTGCAGACTTCCACATCTGAAAATCTCAATATAGCTAGTTATAATGATCTATTCATAGTCAGCTCTAAGATAACAATTATAATAATAATTTGGCTTTTATATTTTTATTAGTCTCTTATCATTAGATCTTGAGATTCAACGAGCAAGACGTCACTAATCCATTCGTGTTTCAGTTATGGTCGTCTGTCATTTTCTGTTTGGATTGGTCATTTAATTCCTTTGTATTCTCTTATCTGACCATTTAATTTATTTTACATGCCTCACGAGGTAGTTTACTTTTGAACAATCATTTAATTAATAAGACAATCATTTCCATTTTCTAAGACTATAGAAATCAACATTATTTCTATTTTTAAAATATCAATCTTTATATCTTTACTTTTTACAAAAAAAATTACTTTCAAATATTTTTATTTTTTAAAAGTTTTTAAAGTTGTCCATCATGCGATCTATATATACGTTAAACAGTTTTTAAATTAAGTTTTTTTTTTCTTTTTAATAAATCAATTTTTATTTATGGTCTTTTATTTTAATTTTAAAATAATGTGACGGGATATTATATTCCGTTACAATTGGTTGTAGCAAATTTAGATTTTTTAGCTTATACCAAGGATATAAATGTTTAAAGTATTTCCAGATTGCATGATCAGCATCAGTTCAAACCAGAATGTTCCCATTTTTATTCTTTTATTGTGCAAATTCCTCTTTGATAATATGTTTTAATCTTTGCATAGTTAATAGTAGTTTGAATTAGCTTGTTAAATGTCCCTATTATATTTCTGAATTGTATTGTTTGTATGTCTTCTTGGACTATTTCATCTAATTTATTATATTGGTTTTTCAGTGTATTAATCGTTTTGCTATTATTGGCAATGTTGGGAATCTTTTTTAGTAAATCTGTGATTTCTTCCATAAAATATTTGGCCTAGTTTAGTGGAATATATTTTCCTGATCTTTCATAAATGATTTGATTAGTTGACTGTAGTAATGTCATAAATTTATTTATTGGATGTTTGTTTGGTCTGTAAAGTCACCACTCTTCAGCTGTATATTGAATGGAATTTTTTCCTGACACATGTATTAAAGTTTTTTTTTTTTTTGTTTTTGGTGATACACTTAACATCACCATATTATTAATCTGCAACATAAATTGGTGTGATAATGATGCTCGGATTTAACCGGCCATTAAGAGAAAAAATACTGTGATTTATTAGGGTTGAATTATAACTGTTTGAGAATAAAAATGTGTCAAAAAATGTATCATCTATATTTATGAAAAATTTGGTTTGAATTCAATTAGCTATATGGAATAAAACTAGTATAGTGTTTATAAATCACAAATAATGCATTATTTACATACATAGGATTGACATAAAACCAAAATTAATAATAATAAAAGATTAAAAAAAAGAAAAAAATATGAAAATAATTTTATAATGGTGTTGGTAGAGTAACCAGACTCCATGCTGGATTAACGATATTTGGTGAGGCAAGTGCAGGATCTCTGTTTTTAATTTTTGAGATTTTATTAAAAAATAGTGATTATAATTTTTTAATATGTGTGGTTGAAGCAAAGATGGCATCTTATGAATCAAAAGTATTCATAAAGAAAATAGTAATTCTAATTAAAGGGGAAAAAACCCTCTTTTTATACTATCAATAAGAGTAACAGTAGAAGAAATATGACATTTAGTAATTGACTCAATGATGTTTCTATATATGAGAAGGGCAGGGCACTGGATTAGAAAATGGTGTATTGTTTCTACGGACTGATGACAAAGTGAGCAAACTGGATCAATGTTACTAAAGAACCTTCTCTGTAATAAAAAATGACTAGTAGGTAGAGCCTCCAAATTGATTTTCATAATGAAATTAAAATATTTTGGCTCTAGGTATCAGAATTTGAATTTTTTTTTATTATTTGTTTATTAGTGATGTTAAGAATAGATGGAAAAGGATGAAGTTGGTTAGTCCTATGCATCATATTATAGGCCTCATACAAAGACTATTTTCCTGGATAATGTATGAACATCATTGTCAATACTAGAAGCTATGTGTTTGATTAAGGAATGAAAAAAAATTAACTTTACAGGGTGGAGGTGTATCGGTAGGATTGACTAGAGTAAACTTCATAGTATTTGGATAAACAGAAATGGATTTAGAAATAGTATTAAATGATTTATGAAAATGAAAGATGTGTATTGAGTGGAGGGATTTTGTAAGGTTCTAATAATGATTGCAATCACTCTTTTTCAAAATAGTTTTGACCAAATCGAGTTGATCTTTTTCATGAAAGCATTGGTATACATAACAATTGGCATATAGTAAGTCATCTTTGAAAAAATCAGAATGTTAATGAGCGATACTTTTGCATGGAGTGAAAGATATACTTTAGAAAGAGATTTTGTTATATTTTCAGCAGCTGTAAGGATGGAATCCTGAATGGATTTTCTCATAGCAATCTTAGATTTGTAAATAGAAAATCTAAGAAAGTTGTGGTAAATATTTAGCTGAAATATTCATATTTTGAGCTAATAGATATTGATTTAATTGCTTATGGAATTGTTGTAATTAACAATTGAAGCCACACATTATAATACATGGGCCAGTTTTACTGATTTTGTTTTCTTTTGGAATGAATAGAATGTGCAGACGATTATTTTTATGTTTGAAATATTTAGAATAGTCATTATATAACCTTCTGATGTTTCCATGATTATTATTAGTCCAATTATTTTTTCTCTATTAATTAGAATTGTAACCACTTTTGCAAGACAGTTATTTAAGAAGGGAGTGGTATACCAGTAATTTGATAATAATTTGATATTTGTATTTGCAATTTTACTCAGTTTTGTTTCTGTAATTGCCAATATGTCAATGTTTTTTTTATTAAAAAATCTGGGGAATTTATGAACTTTATCTCAAGTATTTAGTTCTGTTACATTGAGGGTTGCAATTTTTATATTAGTATTTCCATTATGTGGAATATAAATATGTGCAATGCTAGGATGGCATTATCATGTTGATTTTTGTTTAAAATTTTCATGTTTTGCTTCTTTTTCTGGCTTGTAACTTTCACTTTGTTTTCTGTTTTATCTTCTTTTTCTTTGTTATTTTGTTTTTTCTTTTGGGGATGATTTTCTTCTTCAGAAGAAGATATTTCAGATTGTGATGTATTTGATGAACTTTTAGGCTTTGTTAGTTTTTTTTTATTTTAGTTATATTATTGATGTTAGTGTGTCAATCTCGTTTTGACATTGTTTAATTTGTTGCTTATGATTTTTTTTTTACTTTATTATTATCAGACTTGCTAATGCTCCCATCACATTGTTCCATTTCTTCTGCAGTGTCTATTTCATCTAATTCTAGGTCATCACATTTCTCAATATGTATGATCTTATTTTGATTCTTTTTCATGACCCACAATGGTTTTTGTGGCATATTTCAATAAGTCCACATGTAGAGCATTTGTTTAGTAGCCAATGAGAAGCTATATGTCCTGGTCTATAACATTTAAAACAACCTGGTATAGTATATAGGAATTTATCAACCATGATGATGTACGGCAGAACTCAAAGCTATTTGTAAGCATGGTCTTATTTCCAATTTTGACTGTTGCTCTCTTTGGTCCAAAAATTGTAGCAATATTTTGTAGTGCTTAAAAACTATTTTTTCATTAAGACGTATGGGTGTGTAAATTATTCTTTTTGAAATGATAGGATTGAGGTCTTTTGAGACACAATATATTTTACTTCCGTTTATGAATTTAATCATATTTTCAGCTTTTATTTTGTCTTCAATAGTGACATACACAATCACTAAAAAACCTTTGGAAGACAACAGAGATATATCGTTTATTTTATCAATTAGGTCTATTTCTTCCAGGGTCTCTACATAATCAGAATGAGACAGCTAGATGAGCAAATATTCTTCCTTTTCTGTGTCTAATGAGTAAATAATTAAAAAGATTGATGGTTCTGGAGTTTTTGCATTAGTAAATATTTCTAGTCAATAATTGTTTAGTTTTGTAAGTATGTTCGAATTTATGTGTTATTCAAGTTTATAGTTAGAGATTATCTGCTATTTTGTTTCTGGTTGTCATTAGATGTGACTCTGAGTTAAATGTTGTGTTATCATATTATATTTGTCTTTATTGGGTTTTTTTTATATTAAGTTTTTTTCTCTTCAAAGATTGTTCACAATCAGGTAGCAAACTTTCAAAACTAATTGCTTTGTTGTCATCGGCCTCAATCACGTTTCTGTCGACATTATTTTGTTTTTCTACATATTTGTCAATATCATGATTTTTAGAACTCGTATTTTTACGTATTTTTATTTTACCATTTGTTTATTTTTTGTTTAGATAGTTATCTTTGGTTATTTTTAAATAAGTTGATATATTTGGTGAACTCTTTATCTCAATTAATTAATACAATTTTATACTTACTGATCCATAAACGAATTCGCTCTTGTTCATATGCTGCAAAATAGCATTTCTGCCAATGAATTTATTATTATTATTATTATTATTATTATTATTATTATTATTATTATTATTATTATTATTATTATTATTATTATTATTATTATTATTATTATTATTATTATTATTATTATTATTATTATTATTATTATTATTATTATTATTATTATTATTATTATTATTATTATTATTATTATTATTATTATTATTATTATTATTATTATTATTATTATTATTATTATTATTACTACTACTACTACTACTACTACTACTACTACTACTACTACTACTCTTAATTTATATGGAACTAGCTTATTACAATAAAATGAGAATGAAGTGAAAACAAATCTATCATATGTATTAATTTCTGCATTTTGTTAATTGATATTTATTTCATTGTTTTAATAAAAGATTTTAATTTTGATGCATTTTACTTTAAGAATAATTTCTAAAAACATTAATAGAAAATTTTCTAGTGTTTACAAGTTTTAAATAACTTAATTTATTAGTTTAAACCTTTTTAAAATTTTGCTCTTAATTTATTTGTATTAATGCTAGAATCTAGTCTACATGAACTTCTTACATCAGTTTAGTTTTCTGAAAATATATTTCAAATACCCAAGTAGATAATAATTTCTTTTGCGCAATTTTATTCAGTTAACTGGACAGTTAGTTGATACTTAATTATTCTTAGCTAAATAAAAAAACAAGAAAGGATATAACTAAACCATCAACTCAATATCTTCTCTTTCATCCTCTTTGAAAAATAGTTGTGGAATTCTTAGCAACATGATAAATCTATTTAAACTGTTTTACCCTACCTGTACTGGAGGTGATGTTGGTGTGATGCATTAATATTAACTTAATTAACAGGGCACTAATAATAGTCATGGGCTTCTGTGCAATATATTTTAGTGTAGGGTAATGAAATCATAAGATGGAGATTTAGAATGAGCTCTGAATTAAAACTCAAGGATTTTTTTCTAGTGTTCAAGCAATACATAAATAATCTTCTAAATATGTAATCATTTAATTTTTGTTTTTTGTCTTGTGATACTCAGCACATCAATATGTGACAGATATGAAAAATAAATGTTTTCAGATTAGTATTTAAATGTCACATGACTAACTGAACAAATAACTATTTTGTTTGCTTTGTAGAATTTGGCACAATGACTAAAAATATGATTATTGAATATGAATTTTTTAGCCATTTTATTAAATTTACAAGCAAACCCAAATATATAGTGTAAATGTTTCTAATATGTTTGTGTAGTATGTACATATTTTTATTAATTTAAATCAAAAAGATAAAAAAAGTAATTAATAAAATAAATGATTAAATACTGGAGAAATCGTTAAATTTAAAGTTTAGATATTTTTAACATGTATATAACAAGTATGTACTGATAATAAAAAGAAAAAGATGATCAAATAGTTAGTTGTTTAGAAGTTCATGAGACATTTAAATACAAGAAGTGACTGATTGAGCTTGGATTCAGTAATCATTCGCTCTTGATTCTGCCATTCTCTTAATACTAACTCATAAAGTATTATATGTTGTTGACAGAAGTTAATTTTAAAATTGTACACATTAAAAGATCTTTCTCTATATATATATTAAAAAAATAAAACTTAGTTAAAAATTTTATTATTATTATTATTATTATTATTATTATTATTATTATTATTATTATTATTATTATTATTATTATTATTATTATTATTATTATTATTATTATTATTATTATTATTATTATTATTATTATTATTATTATTATTATTATTATTATTATTATTATTATTATTATTATTATTATTATTATTATTATTATTATTATTATTATTATTACTACTACTACTACTACTACTACTACTACTACTACTACTACTACTACTACTACTACTATTACTATTATTACTATTACTATTATTATTATGATGATGATGAAAATGACTGAAGAAAGGGAAAAAATTCAACTTTTAAGTAATATTAAATTTATAAAATCACTGTGATTGCATTGTGAATTTAAAAAATTAAAATTTAGAAAATTAATATTTTGATATTTTTATTATTTTCTAATTTTTTAATTTAATATTTTCATCAAATAGTGGATTATTAAGTTTGATAGAGTTGAGATTATGCACATAAGAATGATGAGTAGATTGTATTTCTGAATATAGTAAAAAAATAAAATCATTATCCATTGAAAAGATTTTAAATTATTTACAATTATTATGACGATCTTTCCAAATATAATCCAGTTTCTTCAATCTATAACTTCTCTTCTCCACTTTATTCCTGCAAACTTTGTTATCATATCAATATATTTTACATATCTTTTTTTTAATCTTTCGGGGGGGGGGGGTAATTGTCATTTTTTCGTACAATCTGTTCAGTTCAATTTTTTTTTAGACTTTTAACTCTTTCAATGCTATTTGTTCTCTTACTTTTAAAATATCTCTCCCATACTTGTTGTGATATTGTAATGTTGTAATAAACATCCAAGTCTTAAATACATATGTAGAAACTGATAAAACATTTTTATTAAAAATTTTCCTTTTCAAATTCTTTGGCATATTTTTTAATATTAAGTTATTTCTATATCTTGATGGCCCAAAATTTTATTATAAAAATACTTAAAAAAATCAAATACTTTTTCATAATCTAAACCTCACTCTCATTGGTCATTTTGCAACTTCTTTTATTATTTGAATGTAATTTAATGCACTGCTATATATATATATATATATATATATATATATATATATATATATATATATATATATATATATATATATATATATATATTTTATATATATATAATTGGATTTGAATTATACAAATAAAAAGATTCAAGAAATCCCTGGGGCAATTGATAACTTTTATCTAGTAAAAATTTACTTACATCTATAAGTGGACCCTTCTGATTGGAGATAAGCCTCGCTCTCGGAGTTTAAAGATTTCATTGGAAAAAATAGACTTTAGAGAACAATAGTGAGATACAGAGAAAGGAAAACGCCTTCCCAGGAATCCGTACAGTCGCACTTGAGTTCCATGACCAGGGAAGAAGGAATAATTTACTCGTTGGAGAATAATCAGATAGGATATAAGAGCCGATGGATAAGGCAACAACTTCGGGAGATTGATAGCGTAGCGCAGTGCAGCACTAAGATACATAGCGATCCTCGATTAAGGCCGGATAATCCCCACAGTGTTCATAATCCTAACCCAGTCCATAGTGTAACTTCTCGATCATTTTCCACGGTGAATTTCAAGACATATCATTGGCGCAGTCGACAAACCAGTAGGATATTCAGAAATATATAAACATCAGGAAAACTAGTAATCCGAAATTCACAAATTTATAAGTGACACTGTTCAAATTAAACATGGCGCAGGTAAACGTTGGAGAATTTGACGTGCATAGACAATCAGAATGGCCTCTATATGCAAGCCGCATAGATAAATACCTTTTAATGAACAATATTGTAAAGGACAAGAGAAAAATTGCCACTCTATTGTATTTTGCGGGTCCAGATGTAATTAAAACAGCAAATCATTTATGCAACCCAAAAAAACCAGAAGAACTGAAATATTCAGAACTACAGGACATACTTCAAAAATATTTTGATCCCAAACCAACTAAACATGTAGCACGCCTCTTCCATTTCCAGAATCGTAGGCAAAATAGAGGCGAAAATACTCGAAAATTCGATATTGCACTACAGGAGTTAGCAAAAGATTGTGTTTTGGAGAATTATTTGGAAGAAGCACAATTGCAACAATTCTTATGGGGCATGTCTGACGAGAGGCTCCGAGAGCAGTTATTAACAATCGATGACCTTACACACAAAACAGCGATCAAAACGGGCCTTGCACACGAAGCGGCTATGGAGCAATCAAAACAATTCCAGAGCGTAACGGCAGCAGAATGGCGTCAAATAAACCTCATGGAACTAAATGGAAATGATGAAATGAAGTGTTTCAGGTGCAGAAAATCCGGACATTTAGCTAAAACATGTAAACAAATAAACATCACGGAAAGAAATGAAAATGACGAAATGAAGTGTTACAGATGTGGAAAATCCGGACATTTAGTAAAAACATGTAAATGGAAAAAGAGTAAATGTAAAAATTTCAGAAAAATAGGACACTTAGCGGAAGCGTGTAAAAACAATGGGCAAGTGGAAATTAAAAATACGGAAACCGTTAATAACGACCAAATAATGTTGTCAGTAAAAATATTTGACCAATCATTTACCATGGAAATTGACAGCAGTTCCGGAATATCTTTAATGGCTTATAGAGATTGGAAAACAATAATGCAATTTCACAATCAAACCAGTAATCTAGAAAAAACAAATCTGATAGCAAAAGACGTAAACGGGAAGCACATTGAAATAGTCGGGAAAGTTATTGTTCCGGTACAAACAAATAGCAAAATCACCGACCTCCTGTTATATATCATTCACGGAAAAACAAACACCATAATTGGAAGAAATTGGTTCAAACCCATGGGCATTAAAATAACTATCACAAAAAAAATTATGATTGCAAAGGAAATACGCAATACATTCCCGTCATTGTTTAAAAAAGAACTAGGGGAAATTAGAACAAAACCAGTTGAAATACAGCTTAGGGAGAATGCAAAGCCTATGTTGTGTAAACCATGAAGAGTGCCATACACGCAATGAGAAAAACTAGCCAATGCACTGAAAGAGTTAACAAATAAAGAGGTATTGACACCTACGGAAAACTCAGAGTGGGCGACACCTATAGTAATCATTACTAAGCCAGATGGCAGTATACGTATTTGTGGTGATTACCGGATAACAGTTAACCCAGCTTTAAATAAAAACAATTATCCAGTGCCAAATGTGCGTGAAGTATTAGCCACTCTCGAGGGAGCAACTCACTATGCAAAATTAGACCTAATGCTGCATTTCACCAAATACCAGTAACAGGAAAGTCAGCAGAGATCTTAACACTGACTACACCTTTTGGTCTATTTAAATACAACCGTTTGCCCTTTGGAATTACCACCGCACCAAATATTTTTCAATCAAACATAGATCAACTACTCTGAGGAATAAATGGTGTGATACCTTACTTCGATAATATACCAGCTTTAAATAAAAACAATTATCCAGTGCCAAATGTGCGTGAAGTATTAACCACTCTCGAGGGAGCAACTCACTATGCAAAATTAGACCTAATGCTGCATTTCACCAAATACCAGTAACAGGAAAGTCAGCAGAGATCTTAACACTGACTACACCTTTTGGTCTATTTAAATACAACCGTTTGCCCTTTGGAATTACCACCGCACCAAATATTTTCCAATCAAACATAGATCAACTACTCCGAGGAATAAATGGTGTGATACCTTACTTCGATAATATATTAATAATGGCAAATTCAGAAACAGAACTCCAGAGTAAGGTTCATGAAGTCTGCGGAAAGCTAGCAAAATCAGGAGCCAGACTAAATGAAGAAAAATGTATCTGGAATACTTCAGAAATTAAATTTCTAGGACACATAATATCCAATAATGGTAAAAAACCAATGCCTGAAAAGATACGGGCTATTAAAAATGCAAAAACACCTCAGAATGTCAAGGAATTACAATCTTTCCTGGGCCTTATTGGATATTTTGAATGTTTTCTTAAAGGAAAAACCCACATTGCCAGTAAGTTATATGAGTTATTAGAGAAAAACCGGAAGTGGTGGTAGAATAGATGAAGATGCATTCAAGAAGACAAAAAGCTTGTAACATCAGATGACCTACTCATAAGCTACAATAACAATGAACAGATAATATTAACCACTGACGCATCAGAATATGGAATAGGAGCAGTAATAAGTCACCCCACAGATGAAAGTGAACGACCCATAGCTTATGCTTCAAGAACATTATCAAGGTCTGAACAGAACTATAGTCAACTAGACAAAGAAGCCTTGGCAATCATTTTTGGGATTAAAAAGTCTCACCAATATCTATATGGAAGGCATTTTACAGCAATCACTGACCACAAACCATTACTGGGAATATTTTCGAGGTCAAAACAATTACCCGATCACTTGAGCCCACGCATACTGTGTTGGATTGAAATATTATCTGCATATGATTATTCCCTTGAATACAGGAGAGGCAGCTTTATAACACATGCTGATGCACTGTCCCGAATACCGGATAATAATGGAAAAACAATAGGACAAGTCTCTATAAACTATATAGATACATGGGAATCAAATGTGTTGAATAGTGAGTTAGTAGCAAAATGGACTAAATTAGACGATGGATATAGACTATTATGGAATTGGATATGTAATGGCTGGCCGATTAAATGACCCAACAATCTCCCAGTGGCATTCTGGAAAGCACAAGACCAACTGTCAATAAATAAAGAATGCATACAGATAGGTGATCGAGTAATCATACCAGTTCAAGGTCGCTCAGCAGTCTTAAGTTTGATCCATGATGGACATCCTGGAATTGTAAGAGCCAAAGCTTTGGCACGTTCCTGTATGGTGGCCAGGTATAGATAAAGACATCGAAAACACTGTAAAGGCATATACAAACTGCCAGTCAACTGCAAATCAGAAACTGTGAATGTATACATCATGGCCAACTGCAACTAAGCCATGGGAGCGGATCCACATGGACCATGCAGGATCTTTCAGAGGAAACCTATTCTTGATTATAATAGATGCATATTCTAACTGGGTAGAATATAGACTAGTTAGGAACACAGGGTCTAATGAAACAATATCAACTCTTAAAGAAATTTTTGCTTTCCATGGAATACCAGAAAGCCTGGTAACAGATAATGGTTCTGGGTTTACCTCAGACCAATTCAAAGATTTTACAAGGGAATGGGGTATCAAACACATTTACACTCCACCCTACCACCCAGAGTGAAATGGACTGGCTGAAAAAGCTGTACACCAGTTAAAGCAAGCCCTTAACAAATCAGAATCTCAACAAGCCCATGAAGTTCTTCAGTTAGCAATGCTTTACCAACATTCCACATCCATAGCATCGACTGGGATTTCACCAGCTGAAAGGTTACTAGGCCGGAAACTACGAACCAAACTATCACTACTACGCCCACAACATGAGTCCATTGAAACTATGACAGAGGAATGCAATGAATTTACAGTGGGTCAAAGCATTTGGGTTAGAGATTCCCTAAAAAAAAGTGGACACCAGGTGTGATCTTGAAAATACTTTCAAACAAAATCGTACTCATAGAATCAGAAACAGGCACACAATTCCATCGCCATACGAACCACATTAAGAAGCGAATAACAAACAAGTTACCCCCCTACACAGGACTAAATCATGAAATTATAGAAGAAAAGACGCTGTGCTCTTGGCTGAAGAAGTAACCACACATGAGAGTAATCCTAAACCAGGAAAAGATAAACCTCAAAGAGTGCAGAAGCCTCCTGTCTACCTTAAAGATTACTTGTGTTAATTAATAAAAAAAAGGGGGGGAAACTGTGGTTCTCTAAAGTAAAGGGGAGGAGTGTATATATATATATATATATATATATATATATATATATATATATATATATATATATATATATATATATATATATATATATTGAATTTGAATTATACAAATAAAAGGATTCAAGAAATCCCTGGGGCAATTGATAACTTTTATCTAGTAAGAATTTACTTACATCTATAAGTGGACCCTTCTGATTGGAGATAAGCCTCGCTCTCAGAGTTTAGAGATTTCATTGGAAAAAATAGACTTTAGAGAACAATAGTGAGATACAGAGAAAGGAAAATGCCTTCCCAGGAATCCGTGCAGTCACACTTGAGTTCCACGATCAGGGAAGAAGGAATAATTTACTCGTCAGAGAATAATCGGAGAGCCGACGGATAAGGCAACAACTTCGGGAGATTGATATCATAGCGCAGTGCAGCACTAAGATACATAGCGAGCCTCGATTAAGGCTGGATAATCCCCACAGTGTTCATAATCCTAACCCGGTCCATAGTGTAACTTTTCGATCATTTTCCACGGCGAATTTCAAGACATATCATGCACTAAATCCATTTTTATTTTATTATTTTAATTGATTTTGAGGCCAAAGTTTGTTGTAGATGAATAGTAATTATCTTAATAAAGATTTTGTATAGAACTCCTTAAAAAAACTGACAATTGTATTTCTAATATCTTCTTTTAAATATCAATATTGCATTCTTCTAAAAATCTAGTAGATCTTTATCATTTAGACATTATTGCATTCTTTTAAAAATCTAATATATCTTTATCATTTAAATCTTTGATTTACCATTTTGTCAACAATGTCTCTAATTTTTCAGCTGCTACTTTTAAGACAATAATAATTCCATTATTTCCTGGCATTTTTCCTTTTTTTCATTGGTTTAATTTTATGCTTCACTTTCTGGCACTTCAGAAGATGTTATAATTGTGGTAATTTCTTTGTTGCTGATTTTTTTATTTGTTACTTATATAGTTCTTTGTAGAACACTTTTATTCATTTCATGATATCATTTCTCTTTTTTTAATAATACTAGCATTTTTATCTTATTGTTGAAACAACTTTTCTTTCACTAGTATGATTGTGTGTAATATTTTTGACAATTGTATTCTCTTATGTAGTTTTCCAGCTATTTCAAAGTTATTATTTTTCTATGTAATCATGAACTCTTTTTGTATTATTTATAAAATTTAAGATATTCAATTCTCTTTTTAAATATTTTCATTTTTTTTTTCATATATTGTCTTGTCTCAATTGAAAATTTGCTTGTAAAGTGATGGTTTTTTTTGTACATCTGTCAATGTGGTAATTTTTAGTAGAGTATTAGTTTTCTTTTTATTATCTCAATCAAATCTGAATTATTTTTCAAATTTGTCAATTAAAATGCATCTGAAGATTAAAAATAATAGCAATACTATCTTTGTAACAAGTCTAATTCTTTCATTATTATAATAATGTATTTCTTACATCCCACTGGATTATCACTTACTGTATTAAAACTATTAAAAACATTAGACTCTTGAAACATATATGAAATACATATTTTTTGTTAATCAAAATATAATTCAATTCTGCTATATCTGCATTCAATGCTTCCATGTCCATTTCCTGAAACATTTTCATTTACATTATTAAATTTCACAAATATGTTCTCTGACTGAATTATATCATCATAACCAAATTTATTCGCAGAATTTTTGATTTTCTATAATTTTCCAATTCTAGCTTTCAAGACTCCCATAAAATATATAAAATTTTAATTTTTCATCACTATGTCAACTTATTGAAGCACAAACTTTACATAGCTGCATTTGGTATCTATCATTAAATTAAATAGTTAACCTGTCATTTTTATGTGATGTACGATTATTTTACACAATATTATTTATTTATTTATAATGAATCCCACATCATTTATACTCTCAGTATTCATTTTCCAAATCAATTAACACTTTACCCTTTTCACTAATTTTATAAAGTCCTACAATGTCCTATTTAACATTAGGCTCTCCTTCCAAATCATGCAATCTTTCCTTTGATAAAAGCGTTTTTTAATTGTAGGTAGCTAAATAAAAAGTCGTCAGCCAATAACAGCCTGAATTCACAATCAGAAGTTTCTTGACGCATTCTGCCTCCTAAGAATGAAAGTCTTAATTTCTGAGTTGTATAATTTTGAGAAAATAATTTCAATATCTATTTATATAAAAGATATATTCTTTAACAACTCAATTCTTTAGTAAATGAAGAGAACATTTTCAATATTGGTTGTTTATTTCCTTTACCACATATTAATTAAATATTCCAAAAGAAACCAAAGATTTTAAAATATTGAAGCAATATTATTTAATTTTTTATATTATTTTTAAAATTATATAAAATAACTCTAATCACCATTTCACAATTTTTTTTTTATAATAACCTATTTAAAACAATTACCTGACCATCTGTTCTGTTAGAGAAAAAACAAAGAAAAGTGTTTATTTTTTAAAACATAAAATTGTTAATTGAAAAGTTTGTTTTAAATTATCATTAATTTTAATACAGCAAGTGTTTTTATTATTTTATAATATAAATGTTATTTACATTTTTATTATATTATATATACGTATTTATGTGTATATTGTGTATCTTAAATAAGTGCGAAGAGTTCACAGAATTACAAAGTAATACTGAAATTGAGACTCTAAAGGAAATTTGCTACTTTAACAAACTAAAAGTATCACTAAAGACTATAAGTATGGTAATACATATAATTATAAATTTTTAAAACGATTAAAAAGTTTTTATCCTATCTACTACTACATATATGTTAGCTTAGTTAGTCAATCTTTATTCAGATTTCAACAAACATTTATTAGACATCTTATCAAAAGTATCTTATCCTTTTAGACAAGCAAATCATCTTCTCCAAATCTATATTTCATTTTTAGAAGGAATCTATTAATTCTTTACATTTTCACTAACATATTCTTCACTATTCCATTATATCTAATTAAATACATGTCCAATACAATTTATAAGTTTTTTTTGTTATTTTTGGATAATTTTTGTATTTAAAAAATAAAAAATAGACGAATTGTTTTGATGTTCGGAGTACTTAAAAAATTCGAGAGCCTTAGAAGAGACACAAAGTTGGGTGCGATCTATGACTTTAGATTCCAAGCTTTCTACTCTACCACTGCACCAACACCACGAGAATACGAGTGATTTTTTTTTAAAAATTACTGATAAATTATTTAATTCGTAAATTAGATACCAAATCCAGAAAATTACATTAAAAAACTTTAAATCTTTTTAAATCCTTTTCATCACCAACTTAAAAAACTATCACGATCCAATAGAAAAATAAATTTTATGATAAAAGTTATACATCTTTTAATCATCAATTATATTAGACTACTAAATTCTTCTATAAAATAAGTAAAGATCATCTCTATAAATTTAGAAAATTAAGTAAATAGGCAGACAGACAGACAGATTGATTGATTGATAAATAGGCATCTAGACAGATAGGTAGGAAGGCAAGCAAAAAGCAAATAGATAGATAGATAGATAGATAGATAGATAGATAGATAGATAGATAGATAGATAGATAGATAGATAGATAGATAGATAGATAGATAGATAGATAGATAGATAGATAGATAGATAGATAGATAGATAGATAGGTAGGTAGGTAGGTAGGTAGGTAGGTAGGTAGGTAGGTAGGTAGGTAGGTAGGTAGGTAGGTAGGTAGGTAGGTAGGTAGGTAGGTAGGTAGGTAGGTAGGTAGATAGATAGGTAGATAGATAGATAGATAGATAGATAGATAGATAGATAGATAGATAGATAGATAGATAGATAGATAGATAGATAGATAGATAGATAGATAGATAGATAGATAGATAGATAGATAGATAGATGTCGGGAAACAGAGAGGTAGATAGACAAGTAGATAGAAAGATAGATTCACATATAAATGGTTAACAATTATGTGAATAAATGGGTGGATAGATGAGTCAGAGCAATAAGTAGATAAGCCCTCATGATGTCGGATATACGTGTAGAGTTGCAGACAGATGTGAAAACATATAATCAACCAGAGTAGGCAGATAGACAAACATAAACGGACTATAGATAGATAATTAAATGGGTACAGTGCGTTTATCATTCTGATAGTTCATCATTATTGTTTATTTTGTCTTTTTTGTTCTAAAACAATATATAAATAAAAAGTCTTTTGGAGATAATACTTAGATCTATATATTTTATGATTATCTGTATATCTACTCTTACAAACACTTACCAAGAATTATAGCTTACATTAGTAATTATTGCAGTAAAAGGTAAACAGCCTTAAATAACTCACTGAGAACAATGTCTGTCCAGCATATCTCTAAAGTTAATCAGTAACGAAAAAGATTTTACTCACCAGGCTAGTCAACTTATGGTTGTGGAAGGTTTAGCAATTTATTTTATTGTTATTCTTTCTAGCTAAGAACACCTAGTTAACAATTTATTTACTAGTAATTTATTGGCTGTCTGAGTTACATATAGTTGGCTACCTAAAAAATTTCCAATTTTTCATAAAAATTATTTGCTATTTAAAAACATATCAGAATTCTAAAGTGGATTCTAATCCTAGTTCATGAGCTTAAATGGTAAATATGATTACAAGTTCATCCTTAGCCACTTAATAAAGAAGAATTATTTATATACATAAACATCTAAATATAAATCTTAGTAAGTGGAATGTATGTAAAGAAATCTACTTTATATTTGCGTTTATCTGTTATTATATAATTATACCCTATCTTTCAGTTGTAGTTTTTTTTTAAGTAATAATAATAAATAATTTACATTTGCACTGATAAATATTTTAATAGGCTTGAAAATATATTTTTAATTTCTTTCTCTTTTTATATTATTTATTTAATTTTGTTAAGATAAATGAAATTTTTAAATACTACTATCGATTAGATTACTGATGCTTTATTTTGTTTTTGAGGGAAAATAAATATTATTTTAATTCTTGTACAAGATTTTAAATTTGTAATTTTTTTACTTTAAATTAGTACAAAAAGAAAAAAAGAAAATACGCTCACAGATTTTAGAATTTTGCTCTTATCCAAAATGAGGCGCTTTTGTTGTTGTTATTGTTTTTGTTGTTGTACATTTTTATTTATCAAATAGACTTAAATTCAAATGATTAGAATGCTTAGTCAAAATTATAAATTGACTGAGGCAGTCAAAACTATTAAAAGTTGACATAATAATTACACAAAATTAATTTTTCAATTGATTAAATTCTGAAACTAAATAAATCAAAAATGTTGGAGCAGATTTGTTCTTTTTTTTTTATAAAGTATTTGCAAACTCAAAGTTTACGTGAGTATTAGGGAGATGGGCATTCATATATTAGGACAATTTTTTGTTATATTTTAAAATAACTTTTAAAACTCGTCTCAATTATTAGGATTTAGCTTTCTAAAACAATTCTTTCTTCTTTTTTTAAATTTAAAATTAAAAAACGATTCAAAAACGTTAAAATTATTGTATAGCATTCAGTTTATTCATTCACTGTTCAAGGCTAATTTCAAGCCATTTATTATGGAACTATTATTACATGTGCTATTATTAGCTCGGACTAAATTAAACCAAGGAATCTTTTTATTTTATTTTATTTTATTATAAATAATATGGTAACGGTTGGATTTGTAGTCAGTCGAAAAGTGCATTAATTTCAAAATTATATTTGAATCCATCTAAAAATAATCCCTTATTTCTTTTAATACATCTCACAGTATTATTTATTATTTAGTAACTAAACTTAAAATAATTTTAGTAATCCGTGTTTGTGTAAATTTAAAAAATCAGATATATTAATCTTTAACTGAGGTTTAAAATGTATATCTGTACTAGAGATAATCTCTAGTTTCGAAAATGATTAGTAATAATCGTTATTGTATTTATCTGAAATGGATGGCGTCAAAGTTGTGAGTGGAGGGAATTTGAAAATGGTAAATGAAAATGTAACTATAATCTTTTTTTTTTTTTTTTTGATATAAGTTTGTAAGTTCTTTGCCGTAAACTAAGTTGAGCATTAGATAATATAATACTACAAACAAGTAATAAAATTTGATCATCATCAAGGGTGGCTTATCATTGCTTATCACTTTCTTAACATAATTTATTTTAATATTTTAATTTTTTAAAATGAATCATATATTTAAATAAATCCCAATTTAATATATATATATCACTGTTTTAACATGTTCAGAAATACAGTTAAAGCTGTTTATAATGTTTCTTCTTAAATAACTTAAACTGTTACATTTAATGAGTTAAAAGTTGAATTTAAATGTTTCTAAAAAAGTATGTTTTATATGTAATAAATTAAATATATAGGAAACTTATCATATATAATTAATCTATTTACTCAGTACACTGAATGTTTACTATAGTAAATAGAGGGATTTGAAACTTAGAAATTTCAGTCTGTATTCATCCTTCACTCCATCTCAAACGAATCGATACACATTTACCATACACATGTGCAAAAAAAAAATTATATACGTATTTTGTGCAGAACCAACATTCATCAGTTGGCCAGATCATAATCTCCCACATATATATTCAATCAGTGCTCAGCTTATATTAAGATAGCAATTTCTTAAACTTAATGGACAGACTTTAAGATGTATCTTTAACAATCTATTTTTTTTATTGAAAAACGATTTTTCTTTCAATACTAAAGTTGTTTCAGGCTTTTAAGACATTTATTATTTTTATAGTTTTATTGCCAATTCACAATTATAATTTTTTACATCAATGTTAACTCGTTTGTGTTATTTTATTAAACTATAGATATTCAATTCTTCTTAATAAATCATTTTTAAATATTTTTATATTTCTTTTTTCATCATACATTATCTTCTTTTAATATACAATTTATTGGAAAATTGCTGTTTTTTGTACTAGTCATATTTTAATTTATCTTCTTATTGATTTTATTCAAATCTGACCATCTTTAAATTTATGTTAATATTTTAAAACGATTTGAATATTCTAATTTAAATTTATCAGAGTGTTTCTAAACATTATAAATATCAATTATATATATATAATGATTTTCATAACATCAGTGCATTATATACTCTACCCATAACTTGGATTCAAATTCAGGATATGGAAAACATAATTCTTTTAGATGTTTAACAAATAGGAACTTGACTCATAGCCAAATCGTCTATTCATTCAATTAATTGAATTATTGTTCAAACAGTGATAGAAAATTATTAGCAACTCTAATCATCCATCAATTATTAAATCTTCTAAATAATATATTTATCCTTTCTGTTTGTTTTTAGAAGACAATTGGAGAATCTTTTCCTTTGCAGTAGGTTTATTTAAGACTGGCAAAACTCTCTATGCATATTGCCACTCAGTGCAAACCAGAGTAATCAATGGATGCCAAAAGGCTTGTGTATAAAATCCTCATCTAGTCCCTACTCATCCAATATCCCCAGATTAGTTTCTGGCTTGTGGCCTTCGTCAGTGAGGAACCTTGCATTTGAGAGCACTGAACCTAGATGGAGAATTTATGCACAAGCCTTCTGACATCCATTGATTACTCCAGCTTGCACTGAGTGGCAATATGTATAGAGAGTTTTGCCTGTTTTAATTACAGTTAAGAGCAAGCATAAAAAATAGTGATCATGTGTAGGTTTATTTAAGATTGTTTTATCTATATATTGTTTACTGTTAATAAGTGAAATTCTGAAAATCAAATTGATAATTTTATTATTTCTAATATTTCATTATAACATATATTTACAGTACAAACTTAAAGGTTTAATTTTTACTATGTACTTGTATAATGAAACAAAAAAACTATAGGAATTAATTTATAGTTTTATATATTCATAAGAAAATAGTTTATTAAAACAAAGCTTCTGAGATAAGTCTTCAATTCCCATACTACATTCTATGAGATAGATGCTCAGTAATACTTTACTTTTATAAATTAAAAATTATTATTTTTGTTTTATGTGGATTATTTTTTATTTTTTGAAAATATGGGGAATAAAAAGAAAACTTGTTAATAAGTAATTCAAGGATGATCTTAAATTTTCTTTGAAATAGTCAAAAGTTATAACCAAAAGTATTTATTTATTTCAAAATTAATCATTAATATCTAAATAACTGATTTTCTTATTGTGATATTTCCATTATGAATGAATTCAATTTCTATATTAGTTAAAGCATGTCAAAAATCTAACTTCTGAAATAATCAAGATATACAATCAAAATGATTTATTCATATATAAATAAATAATTACTTTTATAAAAGTAAATAATATTTGAAAAATGAATAATTCATCTATTTTATTATGTATAATTTTGAAATGGTCAAATCTTAGTAAAAATAAAAGTAGCCCAGATGAAAATTTGAAATAATCAAAATTCATAAAGTTAATTCTTTTTTTTTTTTTGGAGAGATGAATAAGTAATGCATCATTCTTTATTATTCAAATAATATGAAATAAATCTAAAATATTCAGTATAAATTTTAATATATGTTAAATATATGTTTCTCTGATTCAATGCTTATTTTTATTTATTGAACAAATATTAAGCTTTCTTATTTTTGTAATTATGACAATGTATATAAATAAATTAACTTCTCTAATGACTAGATTTTTTTTTTCAATTTTATATTTCAAAATAACTTAAGATTAACCACACAAAGTAAATCGTTTACTTTTATATTGTAGTAGTAAAATAAATATAAACCACTAAACATCACATGATCACCATCTCTTATGCTAGCACATAACTGTATGGAGAGTTTTGCCTGTTTAAAATAAATATACAAATGACTCATTTATTCAAAAATATTTTTTTAATAAATATTCAGCTTTCTAATGCATAACTAATTTTTTTCATTTTATGTAGCATATATGTTTTTATTTTAAATGCATCTATTTGTATTTAAGTTCAGAGTTATCATTAAGAAACTAATTTTCATTTAATATCTATTTTCAGAAAACAGTTGTAACTATATATTAAACTTGCTGTCTGCGTTTACAATGACAGAATGACGTACCTTTCTCCAATCGGGTGGGGGGGAGAGAGTTGGGTATTTGCAATAGTAGAATGCTATATTGATAAAAAAATATCCATATAAACATATTGATAAAAATCAATATTTTCATTAATTATTTCTTTTATTTAGCTCATTATTTTCTTCTTCAGTGAATAATATGATTTATTCTACAATTGTTGAAAATATTTTCATTCTTTTTTGCTGCATTTATTTCATAGTTTTTTTTTCCCACAGTAATTAATTTTAAAACTTCCTTATTCAGTACTTATTAATAAAATCAGTATATATATCTCATAATAAAATATTAATTTTAAGCAAATTAAAAATGTGTTTTAAAATAAAGTAATTAAAAAAATATCTAGGTTTAATTGCTTTTTGAATCATTAAGACTTTGTTTGAAGTATTAATATCTGAGAACCGATATTTTGCTTCTTGCCTTCATCATAGAGATTATAAATAGAATGTTTGTTTTATTACGGTACCAAAATATTAAATGCTATTATTCATAAGGAAACAAAACAAGTAACATCACAATTTAATTTAAGAAATCTAATCCGATCAAAGCAAGCTATCAAAAAAAGAAATTATTTTTTTTAAAGTGACTATATAAACTTTAGCAATGTAACATTCTCATTAGAGTTGGTGATATAGTAAAATTAAAATTCTAAAATAAACAAAAAACTTCCACTATCTGTGATCATAGTATCGCTGTCTACTAATAGCAGCTAGTTTTTGTGAAGCAATTCTAACATTCATGCAAAATGATTTTAAAGTTTTAGAAAATCATAAACCTGAATTAACAAAATGAAATTCTATAATTATATTATAAAATAATCAAGAAAGTCAAAAATATTTATATATTTATATTGTCGGGGAAAAATTATTAATGACTTCAAAATATTTTGTTACACTCACAAATATCAAATTATATATATGTTTATATTATTACATTTCAATAATCTAAATTTTTTAGCACTAAATTTACATTATAAGAAGAATTTTTAAATTAAATGTTATTTAAAAATATATCCATGTTAAATGAATATTCTGATTGTCAGTTATAAAAAAACACTGTGGTATTAGAGCTCCGACATTGACAACAACTCTTGGAATGATGATCACTGCTCGATGTTCGCAACAACTCTTGGAACAACGATCGACGCTGGGGAGATATGTCTCCTATCTTTCCAGTGTCGATCCAAGAGTCCTGAAGTCGAGCGTCGATCTTACGTCCAGGAGTCATTGTCAATGTCACAGCTGTAATGCCTGTTGACATTGTTGACATTCGTATCAATCCGCAGATGACTTTGTGACATCATCAAAATGACTTTTCCTCAAAAAACCAATGTCGCAGCTCAATTCTAAAAAATAGTAACATATAATACAATGGAATTCAAAGAAACATTGCAAATTTTTTAACAAAAAATGTAGCATTTATTTAGTAGATGATTATTGAGAAATCAAGATAATATTGTACAATTTTTTTTAAAAAAAGGCGAATAAATCTAAAAATGTCCAGAAAAAAAACAGCAAATGCAAGCCATAGACGGTTTAAGATATTTCAATATTATGGAAGATTTTTAACAATAAATAAAAAGTAGAATTGAGAAATCAAGGTAATATTGTAGTGAAATTCAAAAAAATATTGGGCAAAATGTAAACAATAATAAATACGAAATTTAAAAAAAAAAGAAATATGGCTTAAAATGACGAATTTACAAAAAAAAAAGAAGAAGAAAGAAACAGCAAAGGTGATGCCATTAAGCACGATTTGAATATTGCAAATATTTTTAACCGAAAATGTAGAATATATTCAGTACATGGTTATTAAGAAATCAAGGTAATATTGTAGTGAAATGCAAACAAATATTGGACCAAATTTAAACAAAAATAAATACGAAATTTAAAAAATAAATAAATAAAGACGGCTTAAACTTAAGGTTTTTTTTTAAATGACGCATTTACAAAAAAAAAAAACAGCAAAAGTGACATCATTAAGTACGATTCAACGTCGATCGTCGTTCCAAAAGTCGTTGTCAATGTCGCAGCTCTAATAACATAGTACCTGTGTGAGAGTAAAAGGAAAGGAGAAAAGACAATTGATTTGAAAAGGAAACATATACTTTAGTATATAATATAAATATTGAAAACACAAGTAGAATGGATTTATTATAAATAAATACAAAAAAATAACATTGTGAAAATTAGCAGTATTACATACAGATTATTGTTCAATTTAATGAAAAATGCCGAGTGCTGATAATTCGAGTTTATACTTCAAGATTTCATTTTGATACAGAAACAGAGGATTTCTATATAGATGTATAGAAATTTTAATCAGACTACTGAATATTTTAAATTAAAATAAAGAATTCGAATGTTAGAATGGCACTATTATTGAATAATGAAAGTGTTACCAGTAAATTTGATTAAGCGATTGAAATGAGAGGAGACATATATTGTAATATTTTGCAGAAAATATATATGTTATAAACTACTTTTTTTTTGCGAAAAATTTAAAATGAAAATGGATACGAACGCATACAAATGAAGTTGCAGAGAAACTACGTTTTAACTAATATATATATATATACTGGGATGTATAAGTCTCAATGACACAATAATAAATCAAAATATTTTTGATATGATCAAATCGGTTTGTATTCAGATTAAGATATTCAAGTTATCAATATAACAATAAAAGGTTATAAAACCATATATATACTGTCTATCGGCAAAGTGTATATCAGCCTTTATTATGTTAAAGATTATAAAATTATTTTATTCTTAATGTCCTCGACAATGTAACGGGTTTACATGTAAATTAGCTATATTTTAGTTTGTTTTTTTTAAAGGGGGGGGGGGTAAGGGGGCGCGAGTAAGATAAATAAATCAAGAAGTTAAAAAATGTTTAGAAACTGTTAAATAAATATTAAAACTATTTTATATTTTTATATCTATGCAAAATATGTTAATTAACTGTACTAATATTATATATAAAGCTTTTAAATTTTGTTGGATTTAAAACGCTCCTGGAAACAGTACTGTGTGTATTGGAAGTAGTTGGATTTACTCATCACTGTAATTTAGATCCAGAAAAGATTTTTTATTAATTTTTTAGTCATTTTAATTAATTCTTTAAAAAAAAAGGCTCTTAGCTAAAAGAATCCTGTCGGCTTTAATATCGATAGAAATGACACATTCATTTATTAATTTATTACTATAATAATTTGAGAAAAAGAAATGTATCTTTTTGCTATATATATTATGTTTCGTTTATTTTAGATTAAACAAATTTTTATTGTCTTTTGCACTATAAAAAAAATGCGCTGGTTTAAGAATTTCCCTCTATAAAATCTATTTGCGCATTTTTAATTAGAAATTATAACTTATCCGCTAAAAGCTGCGGAATAATTTTAAAATTAAAATTGCTTCATTAAATTTGCTTTTATTATAAAATCTAATTTTACAATTTTATATTTTTTTCATCAGATAAAGTAACCTGTGAACAAAAATGAAACATATTAACTAAAAAATAATTTATATGATATTATTTGGTATGCTGGTATTTAATAAATTTATTATGTTATAAATAAAAAATAATGTACACAGGCTGCATATTTAGATATTTTTATAAAAAAAATTCAAGATTATTGACTCAAATAAATCAACCAAGACGTTGAATATTAAGTGATTGCTATTAATATTTCTTTCTTTTTTACAGTATTCTAAATTGTGGTTACTTTTTTTCATGGTTATCTCTACAAATAGTCATCTTTATTTCTTATCGATAAAAAAAACAGTCTTCTTTAACTCTTTCTGCACATTATCATATCCTTTAGATATTTGCAACTAGTCTCTTTTTTTAGATTATGAGTCAGACACTTTCTTTTTCGGACTCTTATATTTTAATTATCTTTACATCTTATTTTATAATTCTAAAAATATTTCCAAACCACTTTGCATGTCTTAGTGCTCTAATATAATGGTGGATTATGGAAATCAAGAATCATGAACTGCGTTCCAAATCTATCATTTCTGGTACTCAAACTTCTTATGAACCTTCCTCAATATATACTCAATTATTTATTTTTATTTTTGCTTTTTTAATAAATGATTTCTTTTACCTTACGCTTACCAACACTTATATAAATACTATTCGTCCACATTTTTGTTTATATTCTTTTCCAATTTCATATCAAAATATCCTTTAATCTTTTTACTTTTCTTTTTTTTTAATCATCTAAGTTTCTACACTATACAAAAATCTCACTTCAAACAAATTTAATAAGTTCGTTTTTTTTTTTTTGTAATTTCAATAATAAATAGATAATTGCTTGTTTTGAATGTTTGAAATTCTTGTTGTAAATCATCGAGCATCAGAAGTGACAGATTAAGCATGAATTAATGAACCAACTTTAATTAGCTATAAAATAACTCATACCCTCATTAAAAATCTGCTTAGTTTTTGTAATTCTTTTTCTTATGTTTTTAGAGGGTTTTTTTCATTGACAAACATCTATTTTTCTATTTATTTAATGATATTAACCTGTTTTAGAACTTCTTTAAATTGTTTCTCATCTTTTATTAGTTTTACCTATAACTATTGATTTAGATGTGTTGATTTTTATTTCAAATTTCTACACATTTTATTCTTCTACTTAATATATTGTTAACCTCAATGTCAGTATCAAAAGCAATAACCTCAATCCTCTCTCCCCTACAACTAATCTTATTCTTACCAAAGTAGCTTGCACAATTTAACTCTTTTAAATAAATATTTAAGTAAAAACAGATAATAGGCAGTGTATTTATTATGCCTATATGTTTGTCAAAAGTAAAATTACTTAATCTTACAATATTTTAAATTATTTTTTTTAAGTGTCATAGCATTGGCAGGACGCGAACCCGCAACCCGGGCAACTGCCTGCAAGTGCAAGGCAGTCGCGCTGACCTCTCGACAACCAATGCAAGACAAATATTTTAAATTCTTTTACAATTTTTTAAAACTCATATGTTCTTTCAAATTATATGTTTTCTTTAAAATATCTATTAAACCAACTTAATCCATTTTATCAAAAGCCTTTCTAACAGCAATAAAATAAATATTAACTTTTCATTTTATTTTCTACTTATTTTTTCTTCAATAGATTTTTATCACTCCTATTGCATTTCTGATCCTTCTATTTGTTTGTTTTTAGATTTTTCTATTCTTTTTAAATTTAGTAGCAACTCTCTCTAAATGCTAAACTCCTCTTCCTGCTAAACATCTTTGACATACTATAGTTATTGCTGTATAATTTTTTTTATACTACTTTCTCTGCATTTGAGTATAATAAATATATATTGAGATGGATTGGTATCTCATGACACATAACATAGTGTATTTGTGCATATATATTTAAAGCTTAACAAGAAAAAAATTAAAATGAGCACATTTGTTTAAATAAGGATTAAATAATAGTATTAATTATATTTTGTCAATACTGTAAATTATTTAACATCAAAGATTAAATAAACTTGAATAATTCTATAATGTAAATAAGCATTTTTTTATTAAAATATATAAAAAAAGTTAATAATGTAACATTTAGAAGGTAGAAGTTTCAACATATTTTGCTTTGTATTATGGTTGTCTTGTTATAAATTTATGTTTTTAGATTTGTAAGTTATATAATTAACTTAATTGTTCACAATTAAATAACCAAGTATAGTAAAACTAACTTTTTTTAAAAAAAAAAATAAGAGTATTTGTTGTTTGAACTTGTGTTGCAACTTAAGAAAAATATTTGAACCATAATTTCAAAAAATAAAACAGAAACAGATCGAACTAACTTTTGGAAGAATAAGCAGTTGCCAGTTAAATCAATACCAATGAAAATTGTGAAAAATAGTCAGCAAAGCAAGTAAGAAGTAAAGGGAAAAAGTAATAGTACAAAGCAGTTATGAGCCACAAAATTATATCGTTATGGAAAAAAATGATTACGTTATTGGAAAGTTAAGAATGGAATACTACACTTAAATAAGTATCAGCTCCACTGATCCACCAAGATGTAAGCTTGGCTTGATACTTGCCTAGCTAGAAATCCTTTGAAGTATTTCTGATAAAAGCTTGTGGAACTTACATATTATTTCTCATTTATAGTTATAAACTGATCAA
The DNA here is from genome assembly GCA_028023455.1 of Epiperipatus broadwayi. Taxonomy (NCBI): domain Eukaryota; kingdom Metazoa; phylum Onychophora; class Udeonychophora; order Euonychophora; family Peripatidae; genus Epiperipatus; species Epiperipatus broadwayi. The sequence continues at coordinate 4,684,477 of JAQFVV010000018.1, forward strand.
TAGCAAAAGCTTTCAATATTATGTATAGAATTATGTATTGTATAAAATAAGAAGAGAAAGTTAAAATAGCAAAATTCAAGAGGACTGCAAAAATTGAATTTTTATATTAAGTAATGATAACTTAAATAATTATCAAAGCTGCAATTAGTTTTACATTTCAAAAAAAAAAAACTGTTTAAAGAAGAGAAAGCAACTCGTGTGTAGATGCACAAATATAATACTCTGAAGTAATCCAGGTAAATTTTGTAAGTGTGTGCAAAAAAAAAAAATTTCTTCTTTACTTAATCTTTCAAGAGTATTTGGTAAAACAATAGTACCATCATTATATTTTGATAAAAACCTAAGCCTTGTATCTATCTGGATGGGAATATTTTATTTTTGATAGATTCATTAATTTTTTTTTTCTACTAATGAAAAACATTTTATTATAATTATTACTTAATTTTAACTTTAGTTTTAGATAAGAAATTGTATTGCAAATATTTAATTTTAGATTATAATAATTAAGAAAATGTTAAAACATTTACCAGCAGAATAGGTTTGATTTGTAATAAAGAAATTTATTTAAAGCTGAGGGGGGCTTTCAATATTGAATGCATAGCATTAAATGAGTAAAGAGAGTTGAGATCTGGATTTAAAGTTATTTTGAATATTATAAAATAAATTATCATAAAACTAACTTTATAAGAGTAGATTTGCATGCTAGGGACAAAAAATTTTAGCTACTAAATGCCATTTTTAAGAAAGAGGATAATGTGTGAATATTTTTAGCTATTGATCACATCTCTCTCAGAACAAACTATGTCAGCCTTAGAGATATTTTACATTTGTATATTTATATATAATAAAGTGCACATTTATGCTATATTCAAGCCTTTTAAAATTCTCTATTATTTTTGCCTTACTAAAATAATTTTATTTTGGTAAAATTTAAATGTTTGACCATCTTTCTTTTCTTCTATGTATTATTAATATTAGTATACCAAATTAACTTCATTTTTGACGTGAGTGATTATTGGATATCAGTTTAATTGTTCCAAGTATTATAGTTAACTACCTCACGCGAAGCATCTAGTATTATAAGGACATACAAATACGTGAAGGGGGTACATAGTTTTTATACGTGAAGGGGGTACATAGTTTTTTGGGGGGAAAGATGATGTTTGTTTTAAAGCTATAGATTGCACTCAGAATGAGTTCAAATCATCATCACCATATTACTCTTAGCTCTCTAATAGTTAATCAACTCCTGTTTGTCTATAATCTTTATTATAGCTGTAATAAAAACTTGGCAATATATTGTATTTTTTTGTTTAAATACAACTCATATAGTTTTGCATTGGTGGTCAAGAGGTCAGCACGACTGCCTTACAAGCAGTTGCCCGGGTTGCAGGTTCGTGTCCCGGCTGATGCTATGACACTTGAAAAAAAAAAAAAATACAACTCATATAATGTACTGTTACAAACAATGCACCAATATGTGGTTTGAATATCTTCTCTATCTTTCTATGTCACACACCTTACAAAAGATAAATGGTTTCATGCAACAACAGTAACACTTCCATTTGCAATTCAATAATCTGGGAGTGAATTCCAACACTCTACCTAGCCAGAATATTAATAACCAACGCAACTATCCTCTATTGGTTTGTAAATGAGCATTTAATTATTTTTAATTAGAGAGTAAAATGATTAAAACCTCCATTATCAACTGAAGCTGTAAATATGGTTCTACATATTTGTGTTTTACCTGTTGCTAATTATATAACTACTAACATAGATTTGAACCCATTTCACATGTAATTAGCACCAGTAACTATCAAAATGGATTTCTATTAAATTTTAAATATTTATAGTAAATTAATTATAAAAGGAATATTTGTTTGTTTTTTTATATATAAATATCAAGAAAATTTTAATTTTCTTTATGCTCATTTAATTCGTGTATGTACGTATATATATGTAGGATAAATAAATAATCTTATATATATATATATATATATATTGTAAATAAAAAAAATTTACTAATAATTTATATAAAATAAAATCGACATTTAGAATCACATACTGTAATCATTAAATCTTGTAATCTAGGCGAGTCATTGTATCATTCTTAAAAATGGTATAAAATGTTATAAATACCAAAGATTATTTAATTAAATTTTACTTGACTAATTGAGCCATTTTTCCATACCATATATGGAAATGTAGGTCAATTTAGTCAAATTTCATTTGGCTATTGATCAGTCTTTCCATACCATATATGGATATGTAGGTCAATTTAGAATCTCTACCCAAGTATACCAAGTTTGAAACAATGGCTGGCAAGAATTTGATCAGATTAACATTCTAAACAAAAAGGTAATGGAAACAAAAGATCGTGTCCTGTTTCTAGATATGTGTGAAATGAATAAAAATTTTGCCTCAAAGCAGCATTCTATAAATATTCACATTGTCTATAAATATCTAAATTCTGGGCTATCAGGGATTCTTGTTCTATGTTTTATATCCGAGTGCTAACATACTTCATGCTAGTTTAATTTTTAAAATAAATAATGTCAGGGTAAAGGATGCAACCGTTTGCTTTCCCATCCCTCTTGGACTCTCATCTCTCCACTCATGAGGCCAAAGACTGAAACATCTGGACCAAATTTAATGAACTGTTCGAAGAAGATGCTTGCCTGAAGGTGAACTTTAAATCTCTACTAATGCCTGTTTCCAGCTAAACCAGTATATATATGATTATGATCCATCAACCACCTGTGTCATGTCAGCAAGTTGGCCAAGGTAAAATGTCTACATTGCCATCAAATAATGAACTGTTATTTAATATAACTTTTATTTAAAACTATATTGTAAGACTTTTCTTTTATTTAATTCTTAAAATCTCTTTTGTAAAATTTTAAATAATGTCTATACAATTTATTCTAATGCTGAATTAAGTTCTTCTTAAATTTTTGTGCAGCAATTTAGATAGAATTTTATTTTCTCTTAGTATGTATTTTGATTTATTCTTAATAAGCTAAGTCAGTATGCAACCCAGGGAGTAAGTTTAAAGGTCACTGCTCATAATTTCTCCTGTTAAATGGTTGGAGACATAAATTTTCTTTAAGGTTAATTATTATAAACTCGCTTGGTTTTATGCTGATTGTTTTATATAATGATGTTTACTTTTAAATAGCAGGTAATGTTTCAATGCCTGTACTTAACTATCCTCATTAATTATAAATTAAATCCTTATCTAACCATTAAAATCTATTTTGCCAATTTATTTAATTAAATTTCACCACAAGCGAGTTTAATATTTAATGTATCATCTGCCTATGTGTGATCTGTGATTTTATTTTGCAATTAATGTGTTGATTACATATAGCAAAAGAACATAAATGGGCTGCTAAAATCAAAGAAAACTAATGTTTTTTTCCCTCCATTCAGCTGTCTTCTTCAAGGGAGGTTGATATTCACAATCATGCCAGACAAAGCTAAATTATGGCCCTTATTTTTAGGCAGCAAGACAAAAATTGGTATCTGAAGACAAATAGTATTAAGAATCTCCCAAATGCCCACACAAGCAGTCATTTGATTGATTTTTATTTAGGATTTATAATGGCAGATCATTTTCAAATGAAGGAAGATTGCATGAACTGAAAAAGTACAGTCCAATATTATATGAGACATTGTTAAAGTTTGTGGAAGTTGAAGATGAAGAGGCGATTGATTTAAAAAGTGGATATTTACTTTACTGCAAAGTCATAAATATTGAAGGCATAAGTGAAATGAGGTTATTAATTAACACAGGAGAATAATATTGAGGAGATTTATGGTATATTATACAGAATGAGAAGGATAAATATTCTAATTAATGATAGATACCAAATGTAGATAATTCAAGTTTATGCTCCAATATGTTCTCATTGTGATGAAAATGTAGATTTTTATGTTGATATACAAAATGCTTTTTATCAGCCCATCAACATTTTAAAATTATTATGAAAGGTTTTAAATGCTAGAATTAGAAAATGATTAAAAGATGAAAAATGCTGTGAGTAAATTTAGTTATGATGATAGAATAAAGAAAATATATAGACTTGTGAAGTTTACAGAAAAAGAAAATTCTATTTTGTGAATTCTTTCTTTAAAAATACTGCTAAACGGGAATAAATATGAAAGCATTTAAATAAATGTACAGAAGATTTAAATTATATTACGGCTAAAGAAAACTTTATTTTTTAAGACTGTAATGTTCTTAATAGATTTAATATAGTGGCTGATTAACTATTAATTAGATGTAAGATAACAAGAGCCAAGTAAACTATTAAAAAAGATTAGATAAACAGTTGATATTCGTCACTTTTAAAAATATTTTATTAAATGTAAATTAGAATTCGGAAGACATGATTGAAATCAGTAAGAAAATAACATCACATGACCACCATCTCTTATGCTTGAGTATAACTGTTGTTAAAACAGGCAAAACTCACTATATTGGATGAGTAGGCACTAGATGGGGATTTTATGCACAAGCCTTTTGGCGTCCATTGATTACTCTAGCTTGCTGTGTGTGGCATACGTATAATGAGTTTTGCCTGTTTTAAGAAAATAACTGGCACTCTTTTGAAAACTTTAAAAAAGATAGCCAGAACAAAAACATAGCAATTTATAACTATAGAAAGAATATGTTTTTTTAAAAAATGATTCATTAAGAAGAATACAATATCTAGATTTTTTTTAGATATTACAAAAGGTGTTACTGATGATATAAAAAATATATAATTGTGAATTGGACAAAAAATTTATAGAAAAGAATAAAAATATCAAAAATGTAAAATAATATCTTGAAATATAATAATAAAAAACATGCAAAGAAAGTACCCCCTACAATTACTACATCTTATAAATTGCTAAATATTTTAAATAAAGAGGTAAGATATGCAATTAAATTCATAAAAATGGAAAAGCTTCAGGAAATAACAGAATTATTATTAATATTATAAAAGAATCAGGTAAAGAAATTTTTTGGTGGCCTAGCAGTTAGCATAGTTGCTTTCCAAGCAGCTGGCCTGAGTTCCCTTCCCGGTCAATGCTTTGACATATGAGAAAAAACGACTAAATAATAATGATTGACAAAATAAGAAAATATATTGGAAAAGATTCACATAAATGTCTAGATTATAAAGGTGTACCAAATAATCAGAAAATTGCCATAGTAGTACTATTATTTAATAAATATGATAAAAAAGACATTAAAAATTATACCACTGTTAATTTTCCATTAGTTCTATACAAAATTTTTAATAATTTAATTACAACTTATTTACAGCAAACTTTGGATTATAACTACCGAAAGAACAAACTAAGTCACGTGAAGTATTGAGAGTAGTTATAGAAAAGATTAATAAATATGAATTGCCATTAACTTTGGATTTGTATGTTAATAAAAAGCATTTGAATATCTAAGCATTTTTATAATGATAAAGCTTTGGATATTTGTCATATTTTGAAGAATATTTATTAAAATGTAATAGAAAATGAAAAGGTTGCTATATATTAAAAATACTTTAAAGTTATATTTAAAGCTTTTTATATTTTTTTCTTGTAAGAAGCAGTAATATAATTGCATAAATTGATTACATTCATAAATCTGTTTATTTGATATCCGTATTCTATTCTTATTCTAGTAATAAAAGTGACATCTTTAGTATAATCTTTATAATATAAATGGAGTTTGGCATTCTTATTAAAAAAAGTCTTACATTTTTCAAAACTACTTTTAAAAAAGTATTTTTCTAGATATTAACTTCACATGCTCACATCATTGAAAATATTCTAGCTATAACAACATTAACATATTATCCAGCAAGATTTTTCGATCTTACATTTTCAAAATATTATAATAAATTTTAAATAGAATTATTTTTCCATTGTATTTACGTTAAATATTATGACCAATGTTTCACCTGTATGTAATATATTTAACAGAATAACTCTATATTCAATTAATTTAAAGTATTTTATCGTTATAAAGAAATACTCCATTTTTTAACTTTTAAAATGCACTAGATCATAATACAATCTGCATAGTACTTCAATATCCAAGTTTATATTTTAAACTAATAATCTACGCATATTTAAGTTGTTGACAATTTTTCTTTAATTATTTACTTATAAAATACCCGAGTTTTTTTTTGCATATTACTTACTAAACAAAAATTTGTATATACTGTATTGAAAATATTAAAAATATTTTATAAATCAACATTTGAATTGGAAACAAATATAATCATTAGCATACAGAGAAGCCTAAAAGTCACAAACATGGAGTATATGTTTTGCTTTTTAATCTCATTAATTTATATTACATCTTAATGCTTTTTTTCATGAAACTGCATGTTAAATTATTCCAAATGCTACAGTTATAAAAATAAAAAGTAATGTTAGTAATGATTTACATTCTTATTCAATTACATTTTTTCCAACGACCTCATATTTTTACCACCAGTAAAAAAATTTCTCTTATATCCCTATGTTAATGCTATTTTATATGAACAAATTTCAATTTACAATCAAGTAATTTCAAATATTAAAATTTTTGTTATTAGGCAATTTAAAATACTTTAAGAAGATTAATAAAAACAATATATAAATCCAACTTCTGATATCAATTTTTATGCATTTTCAATGCAACAAAATACTGCAATTCTTGATTTTAATTTTTTAAAACCATACTGGGTTTCGATCCATTTATAAATATGGCTAAAAGAATATATTTAATAAATTTTTGGAAAGTGCTTTTGCTAAAATGGGTAACAGTGATTTTCATCAATAATTATTTGTGGAAACATTTGTGGATTCATATTTTTTTAAAAAAAATTACAATAACTATAACATCATTATCATATCTGTAGTTTTTCCACTTTTAAGATCACTAAGAATTTTTGTAACTTTATCATGCTGAATATCTATAATTAGAATTAGTAATACATTCTATTCACTGGACTCAAAAACTATTTATTATAAACTTAAGTGATAAATGGATACTAGTTAGTAGTATTATATCCACATAATCAAATTAGATTTGGTTATTACTATCTACATTGAAAAGCAAAAGTTGTATTTATTGCATCTAGTAGACAGCATTATTTTTTTACCTTTTTGTTGAAGTTAGTATATACCAAACAAGGCGCACATAAGTTTTTCAAACTAGTTTTAACAACTGAATTGGGAGATGCAATTCACTCTATTTATTACATTTCAGAGCCATCTATTGTAAACTTGAGCAATCAATGAGCTCCAAATGATAGTACTACATCTACATATCCAGTCTTATGTGTCTATATATGGATCATCTTAAATGGGAACAAACTTTGCACTCACACAAACTAATTATCTCTATACAAATCTAAATATTTTGCTGGGAAAATTAAATAATGTTGCCTAGCAAATGACCTTTATCTTTTTTGTAGGTTTAATCCAATAATTGCCGATTATTGAATCACCGTTTTCAAATTTTTTATTGCTGATGATATCCACATTTATTTCATTATTCTGACAAGCTGAAAATGCGATGCGATTGTTTTAGTCAAGTTATTAATAACATAATCTCTATGATTAAGAGAACAAACTTAGCATATTCATAATTCACTTTTTATGAAATATTATATCTCAATAACGTGAAAACTTTGAAAATCCAAATTGATAATTTTAGCATTTAACAACTAAATGGATTAAATATCGAAAAAAATTGCTTTTAAAAAATGAATATAATTTTTTTTTACTAGTATATATCTAGATAAGACATTTTAAATTAGTTACGATTTTAAATTTGAAATGCACTAATCTATCCAGAAAACCGTCCCTATAAGTACTTTACATTAGTTTTTTACATTTTAATCCTTACTTATAATACAAGCCACAAGAACCATTATTTTAAGCACTTATGCATCCATATTTTTATACAATTTTTTTTGTTTATAAAAGTCAATCTGTGTGTTGTGCAAAAATTTTACAACCAATTCATGTTTACATATCCAATGTCATTGTTTTCAATAATATCAATATCCAAAAACTAAATATTTATCATCTATTGGTAATAATGTAGTAATATTATTCAATAAAAATTAAAAGGTTTCTTTCTTTTAAATTTTGAAAAGGCATTATCAAAATAAGAATAGATGTCATTACATGGTGGAACTTTCATTTATATGTTTAGGAAATCCAATAACAAAATACAAATATACGTCAAAAAATCTATCTTTTTTACCCTCTAGGCTTCTTTAAAAAAATTCCACCCATTTTTTTTTTTTGTTGAGTTAAACTTCGTTTCTCTGGAAGATAAGATTAGCAATGTTACTTTCAAACTTTGATAGTTCCATATAATAAGTTCTACTCTTTTTTAAAAGAGTTTCATCAAAAAATATACAAATTTTTATGCTCTATACAATTTAGCACAGTAGTGGAATAATGAATTTGAAGGATTAAAATTTCTGCAATTAAACTCAACTTATTACTTCTAGTGCCTTAACATCACATAACCTCCTGAGTAACTATTAATTTGATAAATATTTATACACATTTCATGTTTTAATATCAGAACATTAAACTGTAATTATTATTGCTGCTAATTGTATTTATATATTGGACTATTTCCACCATCTAGAATTGAGTATACTTTATTCAACTTTTCAAAGTACATACAATTGCTCATAAAATAGCACGCAGGTTAGTACATCCCTAACATTTAGAGAGGTATTATTTTCATTTCTTTTTCAGGTGTTTCTGGCTTGACTAGTGACAGTACTAACAGTTGAATGCACTTTGAAAATTTAAATAAAATTAATTTTTTCGGAAGACATTCAATACTCATACTAGATTATGGAAATAGTCCAACATATAAATACAGCTAAAATATCATCATTACAAGCCTTCAGGAAAACATTACTGCTACTAGTGTTTTTCTGAAGATTTGTGATGATAGTGAAATAGTTGCATTTTTATATTGGATTATTTCCATCATCTAATATGGGTATTGAATGTCTTTAGAAAAATTTAACTTTATTTAAATATTTCAAATACATTCAACTGTTAGTAACAGCACATCAAACAGGTTAGCATATACACAACATTTGAAGAGGTATTATTCTGACCTCTTCCTCAGATGTTGCTAGTCTGACCAGTGACCGTACTAGCATGATATTCAAACCTAGACCCTTAGAATCTTGAGTATTGAATTTTAAAGTAATTCTCTAACCGAGCTCTTCTGCCTAAGACAACTGTACCAATCAAAACATGTTTATCCATCTAACATGAGCTGGAACTCACAAAATGTACATCAAACTCAGTCAAGCCCAAGATTTAAGTTAGGAACCAACCTGGATTCGAACCCACTCTATAAGCCCCAGATCAAATACCTAATGGATAACATAACAGTGATGGCCATGAGAATTAATTTTAAATATGGCCCACTAGCAGAGCGGAGAAGACAATGAGACATCTATTAACTATGACTTAATTAAAATATGTATATACATGGCTGTACATTTGGAAGTGGAGAAAAGAATTCAAACTACTCAGACAAGTTGGATAATAAAAATTACTTTAATATAATGACAAATTATTTACATACATTTATAAATTAACAGCCTACATTAGTATGTGTGTGAATGAGCAATTGGTCTACCAAACGGTATATAATTGCATAATGTCATTCATGCTATTATTTCTCATATGCTCATTTATTAATTAAACAACATATACTATAAATAAATGCACATGTTTGGTGGATTCAATATTAAGATGCCAATCGATTATTAGAAAGAATTTACATAAAATTGCTATTAACACTTTGGGTTATGTTTCTGAAACATGGTGACTAACATTATTTCAGGGAGCATTCTGAGATTCATTAAAGATATAATATAAACCATTTTCACACCATTATGTTCATGAAAATAAATAAAATACATTTGAAAGCATATTTGATTATATAATAAAATACTTAATGAAAATTCTTTTAATTAGTGTCTAGTAAGAAGAACACTTTATTTTCCCCAAGACAAATACTCTTAAATAGATAAATAACAAATTACGGCAATGGGGTTGTATAATAAAATTAAAATAATATTAGTAATTAATCTAGCTAGTAATATTTGGCATTTATATATATTTTGAGCAGAGGGCAATTTTAATATTACAACACTAAAATTAGGTCATGAGCAAAAGAAATAATAATATGAAGTTTGGGCGGTACTGACATAATGACAAATAACTAAGAGGAAAAATCATGCTTCTGGACAAAAACGAAGTCTAAGACCCCCTTCTTGGGCACTGCTTAGAAAAAGTGGATAAGGGTTAGGCCATGAAGGCCTTTTATACAAAGAAAGTGGATAGGCATAGGGTGTGCCAGACTTATGGGAATCACTGTCAGAGGCCTTTTTTTACAAAATTAATGGTCCTGGGAAGGTCAACTATCCTCAGGACAAGGCTTGAGAAGAAATCTATGGGTTTGATCTTGTCACAACCCCTAGATTAGAAGATTAAGAGCACGTAATATATATATATATATATTCACGAAAATATGCCGAATGTCAGTAACACAGTACAGATGGGTGTCACTAAGAACATGGAATAAGATTTACTGCTTTAAAAATAAATGACCCTAGTTTGAATGTCATAAATTATACAGATAATGTGCAATGCTGCTGTAATATATATATATATATATATATATATATATCAAATCTATATGTGTATCTATATATATATATATATATATATATATATATATATATATAATACACATTAGATTTGAGCCCCTACTTTTTCTGCTATTTAAAATAAATCAATCCCACCTTCATTGATTTTATACTAACTGAAATATATAAGTACTGTATTTGATATTTTAAGAGTATGAATAATAAAGTAAAATTGCAGTTATAGAGAAAACAAATAATAAGTCACCCTTTCAGAATTGAATAAATAATATTTATCAAATAAATAAGTTTCAGAGCATTAATCAGCCTAAGTTCTGGATTCACCCCGAGTAGAAAATCCAGACTTAAACAAATATATTTTTATACTAAAACATAAATAAAATGTTGACTCATAAAACAATCTGGCGAGCATATTAATTAATAATGCATTATGTTTTAAGGGAATGTTAATAACCTCAATTCATGAAGGTTTACGTAAAAGAAGAAAGAAAAAACTTTACAAAATTCAACTCATCAGTTTGCTTGAGATTGGCATATTAATAACTAAAATAGACAAATAAAATTAAGTAATAAATACATATAAATAATTGACCACACCAAAGTTAAAGAAAGTTAGAGGATATGAGAGAGAATTATAATTATAGAAATTATTTGAGAACAATTTACATATTATATATTAGAAATAAAGTTAAATGATACATTAGGAGAAGAAGTCTTGATAATAGAGTTTGAGATTAGTTAGACTAGCTTTACTTGTGGTTTGAAAATTTATCTTGCACCATTTTAAGAGTACATATTTCAAAGTCTGCTCATGTATGACAATTTTTATGTGACAGCAAGTTTCCATTTAGCATTCCAGAGTTCTTCTTTAGACTTTCCTTCATTTCAGGGTAGCAGTTAGATGGTACATTAGTGGGAAAAATGACCCAAAAGGGTCTGAAAGATGATTGGCATCTACTCTATCATTATCTGAGATTTCAAAGTTGCATGGACTTCTCTCAGTAGTAGCTAATCTGCTGGTGATTTAAAATCCAGCCATTTTATACTCTTGTCCAGATATTTGAAGAATGCTTTCCATTTCTTATCTCTAGCTCAAACATAATCTTTAATCTAAGGGAAATTTTACATTTCTTTGTCTATTGTTTTTGAAAAATGCAACTGTTAGATAACATTCCAAAAATATATTCAAATCTTTTTCCAGATTGGAAATAGATTTGACAAAATGTTTATAACAAAAGTACAATCATTAATTTTAATCCCCATTTTATTTTAAATAAAAACTTTAATTAAAAATTTCTTCCCCAGATTAAAACAATAGTGTTTCCAACCTTTTAATTATTTTTGGACAATTAACGGTTGCATCTTCCATCTTGGATTTTAGAAAATATAGAGTTTAATAGAAAAAACAAGCAATTTAAAAAGAAAAAGTTTAAAAAATGACGTATAATAAAATATTTAAAAAATCAATATTTTGTTAGTATTTTTGCTCCTATTATATATATATATATATATATGAGCTGCACCTATATACTTTAATTTAATAAAAAAGAATTAATAATAATTTTTAAAAATGTTATTGAAATGTTAAAATTTTATAACTTAGGCCATCTCAAATATATACATAAAATATATATACACAACAAAAGGAGTAAGATGGGATATAGGGTTTGAATACAGGTTAGTAGATGGAACTATGAAGATCAATCTTAAGCTAAGATTGACTACTTCACAACAGTCTGTAATAATTTCATACACTTATCTATGAGTTTTCTCCTGATTTCTCCACTTTTTTTAAGAGCAAAGTTGAATAGTAGTTTCTACACATTATGTATAGTCACATCAGAATGGCTTATGGGATTTTTTGCCATTGTATTGTGAGCAGCTTTATTAAATTTTCTTCTTTGTACCTTTTCCTCTCTATCCAATATAAAGTTAATTTTTTTAAAGACATTAAATACACATATTAGATGATGGAAATAGTCCAATATAAAAATACAATTATTGCTGCTAGTTTGTTGTTATTATTCCTACTGATATTGCAATTATTTATACTATTACAAGATATTGTATCCTAATCAGAATTTGGAAGCAAGTTAATTTAAACTATTTTTTAAATTCTTTCACTTTTATTGCAGGAACAAAAACTCCTAAATATTCTGCCAAATTTACAATCATTTGCTGAAACTCTGTTTTAAATTCAATTCCTAATTGATTGATTAAGTATGCTGCTTTGTGTAAAATTGAATTTAATAATTGAGATTATCTACTAAGTTCATTTCCATGTTATTTTTAATGGGTGAAAATTCTCTACATGGTAATGTGCCTTAATTATCAATGGGTGGAATAAGATTTGTGCATTAAATTCCTATCTAGTGTCTATTCTTCCAGTATCTCCAGACTAGTTTTCTAGCTTTTGACTTTAATCATTGAAGAACCTTGGATCTGAAAGTATGTACCTAAATCCAATGTTTCTCACTATTAAAGCTAAAGCTAGAAACTAGTCTGAAAATATTGAATGAGAAGGCATTAGATGTGGATTTTATTGCACAAACCTCTTGCAGCCATTGATTAATAAGCCTTGCACTGGGTGATACTATTAGTGAGTTTACTACTCTTTAATGGCTTATGGAAGCTTAGTAAATGATGATCATGTAATGTTTTAGTGGTTTTATATTTTTTAATGCTGCTACTTTTACACTTTTTTATTCTTATACATTATTTATGACAGAAACAAAATATTAAAATTGAAGTTATATATTTATAATTTATAATAGAAATTATCACAGTTAATGTAGAGAGTTGTTTAGCATGATTCAAGACCCACATACAATCCTAAGGGTCTAAATATAGTAAGTTAAAAATTTAAAAATTGAAAAGAAATGGAACAAAGTGCACAGAAAAAAACAGAAAGCTTGTACTTAATCAAACATCTTATTCAACAAGGCATTATAAGATATTATTGATTTAGTACTACTTATTTGAGTAATTAATATTTTAATATTAGTTTTTTTAGTAAAATCTATCTAATATAAGAGAAAATATATTTTTTATAAAAATCATAATTTACATTTTCTAATACAAAAATTGATGCCTAATACAAAACATTTTTATATAGAATGTAATTTTATTTTACCAAGTCATATCATGATTATTTTTTTATCAAAAAGCAGTTCGCATATTAATACAAAACATGTTTTCTAAGTATGAAAATTAAAAAAAAAGAAATTGAATTAAGAAATGACTTTTTTTAATATTAATAAATGTATTACTTGAAATGCTTCTTTAATATTAAAATAATTGCACTGTGGAAAGTGATGAACTGTCGTTTTCTTCTTTCAGAATCACTTATTATTAAATACACTTTTTTATTTAGCATTTATTATACATCTTTTTATTTCACTTTTTTTTTTCTACTCTTTAATTATTTTAATTCTTCACACAACCTAAAAAATCAAATCTTTTTTTTCTTTTTATAATTTATCATATTTTTTAAAATATTCAAAAGCTACTACAGTTTAATAGTAAATGCTTTACTTTTGTTTTCATTTTTATACACGGTATCTTTTATATCTTTATACTTTCTGATCTTATCTTAAATAACAGAACAGTAGGACAATTGTATGAATGATATTTCCTTCCAAGATCTCCTGTGGATATTATAAATTTATGAACAGTGTAAAATACTATATAATGGATGATTTCAACACAAATAAAATACAGACATTTTAATATATAGCTACTATAAGCAGTATACATACCTATGATACAAATCACAAATGTAAATTTAATTTTAAGATATCAACAATAATTAACAAAAATAAAAAATAAAGTATTGTACAATCGACATAATCCATTTTACTTCTAAATTTTTATTATGTAATAAAAAATATTTAAAAATATAAATATTTTAAATAATCTATATGTCATTAAAATTTTTTACATGAAGTTGTTTTAGCTTATCACACATATTAAACATTTATATCTAATAAAAAAGGAATATTTTTTTAAATGGAAGATTAAATTTAAATAATATGTTTAAACATTAAATTATTACATCCACAAGAAAAGTTACTAATCTTTTTCTTCACTTCCTCTTATGATAATAATTAATGTTGCAAAATGCAAAGGTATAATATTTAAATGATGTTAAAACTTTAACACATATTTGCCAGACACCATTTAGTTGTGATATAATGCTATGGAATGGAATATTTGCAATTGAATCATTTATTTAGTGATTAAAATGTGTACTAGAAATTTAATTTTTTTTCTTATTAATATATATATATATATATATATATATATATATATAATATATATATTATATAATATATATATATATATATATTGTTACTCTAATAAGATATGTGTTACAAAACAAACAAATATCTGCATTACATATTTTATAATTCCAAAAATATATAATCAAATTTATTAAAAAAGGAAGAATGATTAAATAAATAATTCATTAAGTAGATTTTAAAATGCAATTTGTAAAATAAAAAGATTAGGTTATGTTGTTTGTTTTTTAAAAATAGAATAAAATTAGTATTGTGAGCTGGTGGGGGGGAGGGATCTAAAATAAAAAGATTTAAAACACTCTCTCCTTTTTAAAATAAGTAAAAATGGAAAGTTAGAATAAAATTTGTTTGTAAAAGAAAACTTTCAAAACTGCAATTAGTTTAAAAGATTACTGATTTAATTAATTAAAAAAACATGTACACTATCTCATAAAAGTGATAGTAAATTAATCTAAAAAAATATTAGATGGTCTGCAATATAAAAATCAATTAGATTAATGAAATGTAAAAATTAATTAAGAAAAAACAGATTCAAGTTACAACCAAAATTAAAAAATAATGATAAGAAATTAAAACAATGGGAGAGAAAAAGGTATAAAAAGACACAACTTTATTATTATGAGTCTGGTCTGCATTTTATGATTGAGTTATTCTGCTTATTCTGCTCTTGAGTTTGTAAGTCATTCCCGCCTTCATTTTGTGATTGAACTAGTCTGGTCTTCAATCTGTAAGTCAGTTTGAATTATTATTATTCAGTTTGGACAGAATGCAGACTCAGCTAGTTTTACCTAAATTTGACAAAATCAGCAAATATTTTACTGGGAATAATGTATATTGCATTACATTTTTTAAAATGACCCCATTAGCTTTCAAATGAAGCAAGGCAAAATTTTCTCTAAATTGATGAAGGTTTCATTGAGAATCCAAATAATCAGAGATCCAGATATTTGTAAACTTTAAATGCAGTAGTAAGCCAGTCAATTACTGCTGCAGTCAATATTACTGAAGAAGTCACAGATCTAGCAACATGCAGTGCTAGACAGCCATAGGATGTTTAACTGGGTTTCAGGCCCCAAAGTTTTTCAAAATAAACCATCCTGCCTAAGCTCTCAATGGAAACTGACACCAAAATGGTGGAATACATGCTGTCACTATTCTCTCTCCCCATTGTTGAGTCACAGAATGGAATACAAGTCCCAGGACCATCGATGGAGACCAAAAAGCCAACAAGTTGAAAACTGACAATCATGAAAACCTAGGTAAAGATATTTTGATAATTGTCTATAGACATTTCATACTTATTTTAAATGAACTTTAATTAACAAATGATTATTATAAAATTTAACCTGAAACTAATCATTTATATTTCTGTATGAAAAACATTATATCATTTATATTGTTAGATATGTGTGTTCTTGAATAAATATTAATGTTTGCTTAAATATTATTTGGTCTATTCTATCTGTCTCTATCTCTCTCTTTCTCTTTCTCACACACTCTTATTACTGTATCACTCTTTATTTGAAGACATAAATGTTATATTGTTAAGTAAATGTGTGGGACTCTGGTTAAGAGTATGAACTAGCCTGGGATATGTCAAGCATTAAATTGTGTACTTGTCATCGAAATCATGATGAATATATAACATATGGTTGTCTGGTGCCTGAGTTTGATCCTCAAAACAAAAAAATGCTTTGGATGGCAGTGTTTTGTTTCAAAAGTCAAGGTGTGCCATAGTCAGGTAATGTGGTTGTGTTATGCTCTGTATAGTCTGATCTGAATTGGAATATCATTGATGGCTAAGCTATCAATAGTATTCTTCTCTCTGCTTGAAGTGTTGGTCTGTCTCTGCAGTCACAAAGTTGTCAAAAGTTGGTTGCAGCATTTTTAAAAGTTACAATAAACAAACAACTTTGATGGACCCAGTTCAATATATATACATACTTTTTATTATATTTTTTAAATCACAGTTAAGTGAATCAATGTTTTGAGACAATGGACTTGGAATCCATATTGATCTGTTATCATACATATTTTGATATCAATATCTTTTTTAAAATTTTTTTTATTAAATTTGTCTATATTTCTCACTAACTAATATGTTGATCACCAATAATTATGGGACTATATTTAAATAATAATAAATATATATATGATTTGTTTGTTATCTCTTGGTAGATCATGTTTTATTTCAGTACTGAAAATAGTAGATTGAACTTTGAATCAGGAATCTTTATTTGTTGAGCTGTTCAAAAATTGAATGGAACATGCCAATAACATTCTCCAAGTATCACTATCAACAATTTTTTAGTTATATTTTATAATCTCATATTTTAACAATTAGACATTTTCATATGCTGAACAATATATGCTCAGTGATTTTTCTTTTTTTTTTGCACATGTTTTTCTGTAATAACAACAAATTTCATCAAAATTTATGTTTAAAACTACAAAAAAGCTACTTTGACTTTATCAAACTGCATATATCTTGATCTAACTGAATAGAGAAAATAAATGCATCATTAAAAGTCATTACTTCAATTTTTGTATCATTATCAAATAATGTTCACAATACTTCTTTCATCTGTTTGAAATAACATTATCATCTCATAATACAGTGTCATTTCTGAATTTAATATGATTGTAAATAGCATTTTTCAGGTCTATAGAATGTTTTCGGTATATCAAGAAAAAGTCTAGAATGAGCAAAATCAATGAATTTCTGTTCTTCCTTTGCAGTTTTAATTCTTCAATTATTTTAAATCTTATCAGTTCTTAAACTTCTGTCTTTAAATCTCTTTATTTATTATGAAGTTCTGAATTCAATTCATTAATAATAAAAAATCATTATAAGAAAACTTCATATCTGACTACCATGACAACTCCGAATGTCCAAATTATCAATTTTATTGTTTAATAGTTATTATTGGAATAGAAGTTATTATTTAATATAATTATGACTATATACTTCTATGATTTGTTCAATAATATATACTTATATGAATTATTTTATGTATTCTGACTTCTTCATAATGTAATCTATGAAATGTTATTGTTTTGAGTATTTTCTGCCTTAAAAATATTTGTGTTGTGGACAATTCAATAATAGTAGACACTTTGAATTTGCAATATTAATATTATAAACTAAGACATTTACTAGGGTAATTTTAAAGTGTAATTTTAAACAGAAGGTAATCAACTCTTTACATATGCTCTGTATTGTTATATTTAATCAACGTTTTTGTTGAACGTTAGGAAACTCTTAAATATAAATATAAATAGCTTTGGATCAATAGTTTTCTAACATTCAACAAAAATAATGTTGATTGAATATAACAGTAAAAGTTCATATGTAAAGAATTGATTCCCTTCTGTTTAAAATATCAATATTATTATAACAACTTTTTATCTAAATTCTATGAATTGTGTTAGCATGTGCATTAAAATATCCAAGAAGAAAGAGCTAGTTTTGCTATAATAATGTCAACCAGCAAGGAATAAAAGCTTTCTTTTTTGAATCTCACATTGGAGTATATAGATTAATAAAATTATTACAGATACTAGTTTTAATATCATTTGCTTTTTATCAATATATTGAGGAATTTCAAGAATAGAAGGTATTGAATTAAACTTTATAGCAATCCCAATACTATACAGTCTCTTTTTATTGATTATTTTAAAATCTTTTTGCATCACACCTATTTTATTAAATTTATTTTCTCTGGAAAATGAGTTTCACTAAGGGCATCTACATTTATCTTAAATATTGACTACCAATGCTATCCTTCAATCTTATTTCAAAGAATTTACTTGAAATAAAGATTGTACATTCTATGTACCAATATTTAAAAAAATGCATTTATTAATAATTATCTTTAATACTATCGCTGCCTCTCATTAGTACTGATAATATTATTATTTTTATTATTTTATTGAATAATCTGCCAAATATGACAATGCAATCCTACTGCATGAGACAAGTCATTTTAGACCACATTTTCTAGGTCCATTTACTTTGGTAAAGCAAGTAAATACTTAAATAGGACTGCAGAAATACATGATCTTTACCAAATACTGCAGCTAAGGGCTACCAGTTTACTAGCAATAATTCTTGAGAGCTTAAATTAAAATAAAAAATAGTGTAATCATAGTTGCACTAAGGCACAACCCATTATTGCAACTAGTACAGGGACATTACTGATGCTAAGCCACTAAACATCACATGATCATTATACGGAAAGCTTAGCCTCTGTATGAGTTTATTGATGGCATGGGTGACTCATGGTGACTTAGCTCTACACCAAGTAAATGATTATTTTTAGAAACAAATCTATAATTTGAAGACCTAAATGATAAAGAAATAAGCTCTTTAAATATCAGGCTTGTGGATATTTTTATTAAATATAATAATTCTAATGAATTCATGATTGTAATCCAATTCAATATAATTGGAAGCAAATTGACTTCTTTGAATATAGCCATTCCTTTCAAAATTATTATGCTTTTTTTTCCTATAGTAAAAATTTAATATAAAAGGTTGAAAATTGTCAGATCTTATTATTTATTTTTTTGATAATATGATTACAAAAATATTATCATTCTTGTCAACACTTAAATCTAAAAATTTTAACTTAACAATAGTATCCTCCCTCAATTGTAAAATTAATATTAAAATTTATTCAAAAAAGTCCTTCAATTTATCTTACTGAATAACAAACAATCATCAGCAAATGATTTTAAAGAAACATAAAGTGATTAATAGCATTGCTCTCTAAAAAATCAATATAAATAAAACAATTAATGAGAAATAATGTAACTAATAACCAATCCTTCTTTAATCTTATAAAAAAACATGAATATTTTGCTGCTATTAAGGTTATTTATGATTTGTTATTGTTATTAGAAGATTCTATCTATTTTATGTGTGATAATGTGTTTTATAACATCAATGAAAGATTGGTTATTAGTTATATTCTTTCTTCTTTTATATGCTAGAGAGTAGTGTTATTACTGATTTTTCTGTTGTTGTTTTTTAATTATTTTTTGGATATATTGATGATTGAGTGTTATTTAGAAAGATAAATTTCTGAGCCCCAGACTAATACAACTGCTTTATTCCTAAATATTAAAACAAGTACAGTCATTTTGTCTGATCTCATTTTAACTACCTTATATTTTTATATAAAAGTATGTCATATTTTTAATTATTCCTAATCTATTTTTGATTATATAATTTTTTTTTTGATTTAACAAAATTTTCTGATTAACAAAATCCTAAATATTATACTCCTCTCTAACATTTAATGAAATACAATCAGTGGCACAAAATATGACATAATATTAATAAATCTACTAAAATGCAACTAATAAAACAAAAATAAGATAAAAATAATCTAGTGATTTGTTGCTTTGGAATTCAAAAAAAAAAAATATGAACTCCCAAGTAAAGTAATTAGAGCCATAATCCATAGACTTTAAATTCCAATGTCCAGAGCTCAACTACTTCATTAAACTACTAAAATTTAACACCAATTAGGTGGCTTTATAATATATAAATATTTTATTTTTCACTTCAAGATGTAAAAGATATTAAATACATAGATATTAAATATACTCTTTCTTACAAACAACAAATATTTAGTCAAATGCAGATTTATCAAGTATAAACAATAATTCCATTATTAAATGAAAAAATTTAATAATTCTATAAAAATATTATATAACATATATGTAATATGGTATTGGAATAAATGTAATATATGACATAATAAGTTTATTATTTAAGAGACAAAAAACAAGTTACCATTTGTATGATTATTTTATGTCTTAAAAAACAGTAATTTTATTATTTATAAAGCATTCTAATTGTTAATGAATTGTATATAATAATGTTGAGATTTTAGCATATCTCACAAATAAGATATTTATTTTATATAGCGCTATGTTGTATGAACTGTAATCCACAAAGCACATGTGCATTAGCTTAATGGCTAATTATTAATATCATAGCTCACAAAGTAATTAACTAAATAAAATTCTTGGTATTATTTGTTATATATGCATGCTTATGCATGTGTGTTTAAGCATGAATACGTTTATTTTTAAAATTAGATTGAGTAATTAAACAACAGAATGCTATAATCCAATGATTGTTAATAGTATTTTGCTATGCTTTTGTTGCCTCATTCTAATATTTTAATTTTAGAGCTATGACTTTATAAGCACAAAATATGTTTTTAATAACAAAAAAGGCCTCACAATATAGTGATAACAAATCTTTTTACTATTTCCTGAATTTAAAACCAGACTGAGTAAAACTTTGTTTTTTGGGGGAGGAAGTTAGAACTTTTTTTCAGAAAACTAGTTTATAGGCAAACTCATTAACTATCCAGTAAATGGGTATCAATTGATTGTTAGCTAGAGGTTAAAAAGAAATACTCAAATTTTCATTATCTTGAAATTAGAAACCTGATGAGTTGATGATTTTTTATTCACTGCTTTTTTATAACAGATTTTTGGAAAAATCTTTATCAAATAATACTATTTGAGGTCTGCTTTGGCTTTTTATATTTCAAAGGGTTTTATTGAACTAATATTACATTGAGATTTAATCTTCACACACATGTTAGTAATAGGATTTATATGAAGATTACATATTGTTGGGAAAAGAAATTACATATATTCATGTATTTTACATATTTACATTTAAAAAACAAATGTAATGATTAGTAGTTCTTTTTATCTTCTTAGAATCAAGGGTTTCATGCTGTGTTCTCAGATTATAATGTATTAAGGATAAATGCCTGAATAACTATTGTGTGCTAAAATATTTTTCCCACTTGTTAAAACTGACTTTTGTCTTATTCCAGGAGCATAGAGGTATTCCTGTATTTTCTATGATTGATGTTGTATATTTAAAAAATCATCTGTTTCATTATAGCATATATAAGAAGAATATGCTTTGTCTTTTTATCTTCCCATTAACAATGAAGATATAATTATCTAATAATTAAATAGATAAACATGCCATTCTACACATAACTTAATTTATATTAGACTAACCAAGATTTATTGCCAAATATAAAAGTCTCTTTAGGTGTTCTAAAGTCAAATGTTAATAAATGCATGCATTTAAATTAATTTTGTAATATTTTAATCAAATGTTAAATAATATTCAAAGATAAGCATTACCAAATAAAAATATAAAGAGTTTGAAAATGAATAAATATCCACTATATTCATCATATACAGAATAAAATATAATTTTAAATATGTTTTGGATCATCAAGTCAATGCATCTAAATGGTTATTTACTTCCAACCATATGATATTCATTTTTTCTAAATCAGAATACCTTTAAGATAAAAATTAAATATAAAAATTAAATTTAATTTTGCACATATTTAAATCTTCATGTATTATTAAATATTGTATATTTTAATCAGTAATATTTTGAAATGAAGTTTAAGTTGTCTATAATTTTTATTCTATGTGTATCAAACATTTCTAGCTGAAAAATTATTTTACTGGGATTTGTATGGGTTAACTCACCAAGACTTTTCTAAAGATGAGGAAAAACCCTTGATTGGAATTTCTAGATTTGCAGGGCTCACCAAAAGATTAAAACTAGAACCTAATTTGGTAGACCTTCTGCTTAAGGTCAGCCTCAGAGTCCTATCCACCAGAGTGTTCTTGAGTTGCAGGTGGAGAATTAGGATTGATACAATATTCCCACTGTGCAACAAATCTGAAGAATCAATTTCCCATATCCTACATTTTTGTGAGATGTGGAATTTCTATACATAACTGGTTCCTGATGCAGATCTCAGATAAAGACATTGCTTGTATAGACATACCCAGAGTGATCAAGAAAAGGGAATTTGGTCTGATCATACTTGCAACACAAGTGAACTTTTCCATCTAGTCATCCAGAAACATAATAACATTTCAAGGTGGAACTGAGGATACAGTAGACAAAATATTTATTAAAAAAATAAAAGAAGCTAGAGAGAAGAATAAGAAGACTTGCCAACAATGGATGGCTGATCAGATCTGGTCCTGAGTAAAACTCCCAGGAACATTTATTATTGATTGAATGAACTGTAATGGATAAAGTAGGTAATTATTCTCCAGAAAAGGTCTATGTTAGTTACTAATTTAAAATATAACTTAATCCTTTAATTTACAATGTATTGTTACTTTGGTATCCAGATCTGCAGATGAATGGAGTGAAGTTACTGCACATCTGGATGGGTGGTGAGAGCTATGTTTAATCTTCTTCAGGGAAAAAATTTATATATATATTAGAAACTATGCAATCAAACATTTATGTAGTTATTCCTTAGTCAGAGTGTTGGGATATTTATTAGTCATTGTGAATTTCTATCCTCTGAGTAGAATATTTTGCTTATTGGGCAATCCAGGTCTGCAGAATAATGGAGTGAAGTCACTGAAGTCCTGTATGAATGAAGAATAGTTTTATAATCCTTATAAATATTAAAATTATATTGTGTTATGTTTTTGAAATTGTTCAAATAGATTTATTTAATGTACATTTGAAGTAACATCTTTTGTGATCTGGATGTGCAGGTGATGAAGTGAAGTTCTTGCAGGTCTGAACATATATTACATTATTATAATAATCAGTTCATTTATATTTCAACTTTCCAATTGTAATGTATTTATGATGTGGCCATGTAATTTATTGAATTTTTAATCTGTAAAAAATTATTTAATAATTTTGTAACTTGAATGGTGGTTTGTTGGAGGGGGGGCATCTCTGGGAAGATGAGTGAAGTCTTTATGAGATATCTCATCTGGTTGGGGATCTTCCACATGCACTGACTATGCTATTGTCCTTTGCTTATGTTAATATTATATTGTAAATTTTGACTTTGGCCTCATGGCACTTGGCGATGAGGCACAAATAAACTTATTTTGGAACAACATTTCTAAATATTTTATACACTCTTGATTAAAGTACTCAATGATTAATTTAAAATTAATGATATTGTATTTATGTCTAGCTTAATTTTTGAATTTATCCCCAGCATTTCTCCAAAAATCAAGCCTTAATACAGTTTGAGACTACAAGAATAAATGTAGCCATTTTATTTTTTAGGCTTTATAATAATGAAAATGAGTTAATATATTTATATCTGACAGCTCACAGAAGTTGGTTCGCATTCATACAATTATATATATATATATATATATATATATATATATATGTATGAATGAGATACCAAAGATATATATAAAGATATATATATATATATATATATATATATATATATCTTTGGTAATAAGTTTATGTGATTATTTGGCTTTTACTTATTATTTACAAAAGATTATTATAAAAATAAGATTCTATTTCTTATCTTCATGTAATTAATTATAAGTTAAAATTAGTAATGATATGCTTATATGTGACAATTTTTATATTCATCTTTGTTTCAGAATTTGTGAGAAAACCAATCCTTAATAAAATCAAATAAGTGGTAAACATTTTGTTTTTGGTTTTATAATAATAAAAGTGTGAATATGAGCTCACAGAAATTGGTCTGATGATTAACACTTATAATTGCTAAAGTATTAAATTAAAAGTGTCCCAATTTTTAGCTTAACATGAGTCAGACAAATCTTATTCTTATTACTAGATAACATAGTTTATCTTTACTACTAGCTTTAATTGTTTACTTTTTTAATTATATTTTAGGTGAAATTTTTTTATCTAAATTATTATTTCAATATCTACATCTATAAATTCATAAAAATCGTTCAACATTTTCAACCATTATCAATATTATGCAGGATAAAGGAAGTTCAATTCATCTTTTCTAATCTCTAGCCTCTCTTCTCCACATCACCTACACACTCTTCTTATTTTATCCATCTATTTCAGAGGGGGTCTTTTTTTAGTTCTTTTATAATCTCTTGGAATCCAGTTTAAAATTTCAACTGCCAATATGTTCAGCCCAACTCCATTTCAATCTCTTAATTATTTTAATGATGTCAATAACACCTGTTTGTTCTTTATATCATGTATTTCGTTTTTGATCTCTTCTTTTTTTACCTTTAACATGCATCTCTCCATACCTCTTTAAATAGTCTGAAGTCTTTGTATTGCTTTTTTGTTAAGTGCCCAAGCATCAGATTCATAAGTAAGAACTGATTAAACATATTTATTAAAAAACCTTCCTTTACAAACACAGGTATATTTCCTTTTAATATTAAATATCTAATAAAAATTAAATTTTATGATTAATTTTATCCATTATCTTCCCATGTGTTGTAATTATATGACCAAGTTATTTGTGATATTTAACTTTTAATTCATCATTATTAATCTTTATTTTCATCTTTTGAGAAAATCCATTGAACATTACTTTCAAATTTTTAAATATAGGGAATTTGAACTCAGACTTTCAAGAAATCTTCAACTATTTACAGTATCTCATACCACTGATACCCATGACCACACACATCATTAGTTGGTCCAGTTTATCATCTCCCACACATATATATAATCAGTGCTCAGTTTATATTAAGATAGCAAATCTTTATACTTTAATGGACAGGCTTCAATATACTTCAACCTCCAACTCTTCAGCCATCCATACCATTGAAAATCTGATAATAGAATGCTCAAATCCAATCAGCATGGCATCAGCATAGGATTTGGTCATTCTATCATCAGATTTTCAATGGTATGGATGGCTGAAGAGTTGGAGGTTGGAGTAGACTGAAGCCTGTTTATTAAAGTATAAAGATTTGCTATCTTAATATAAATTGAGCACTGATTATATATGTATGTGGGAGATGATAATCTGGACCAAATGATGAATGCTGGTTCAGTGTGAAATATGTATATTGGTGATTATTTATCTTTTCTATGTGTGTGTGGTCATGTATATTAGTAGTATGAGATAGTGTGGATAGTTGAAGGTTGCCTGAAAGTCCGAGTTCAAATCCCTGAAGTTCCAGGTATAAGAGAATCCATATTTCAAATTTTAGTTTTTTTAATGTTTTCTTTTAGTTCTACTTTTTTACTTTCATTCTGATAACTTTTGCAACATTTCCTTCAGCTCTGAAGTATTATTTGCAAAAATAACTGCATCATTTTCAAAATGACTTAAATAATCTCCATTTACTTTTATTCCTTTAGTTTTTTATTTTAATCCACAAAATACTTCTTGCAGTACTGCTATAAAAGGTTTTGGAGATATAAAGTCACCTGTTGTACATTCTTCTTAATGTTAATATTCCTAGTATCATTATGTAATCTAATTGTTGCTATTGCATTTTTATAAATATTCTTCAAAACATAACAATATTCTGGGTTTATACCTTGTTGATCTAATGCTTTAATCGTTGAAGAAATGCTTATAAAATCAAATGTCTTTTCATAATTTACAAATTCAAAGAATAATGACAACTTATATTTTTTGGTTTTTTTCTATAGCTTCTCTCAATATTTGAATATGATCCAGTGTATTAAACCCACTTTTAAATCCAGCTTGGTCAGTTGAAATCCAAAGTTTTCTGTATCTTGGTAAAAATTTTGTATAAAACTGATAAAAGACTAATAGGCTTGTAATTTCTAATATTTTCTTTATCATCTTTTTAAATATTGATATTAATACTGTATTTGTCATTTAGACATTTGGTATATAACTTTGACAAAAAAAAATTATTTCTTCACCTGCTCCTTTTAAAATTTCGATTATAATTTCATTGTTACCTGGAGTTTTTCCCTTCTTCATAAATTTAATTACATATCTCATGTCTTTATTTTAAAATCCTGGGCAATTCAGAAAATATAGAAGTTGTAGGGGGTATTTTTCCTGGTTTGTTACTACCATATAATTTTTTATAGAAGTCTTCTTTACATTTCATGCTGTTATCTCTCTTTTTAGTAATATATTAAATTAATATGTATATAATTCATTACAGAAGAACCTTGATTATTGTGAGGATTCAGAGAAGATTATATTTTAAATTCATGCAAATATAAAATATTTATGCTTGACTTCTAACTATTACATTACATAAAGTATTAATCTAAGAACAATCTGACTTTTAGCTTAGCATAGATCTGAAAAATACTATTGTTATTATTACATCCCATGTTTTCACTTTGCAATTCCAGATTTATTTGTTGTCTTGATGACATCATAGCTGAAAATATTACATAAAAATTCCTGTTATATTTCAATGTTTATATATAACTATTTTCTTTTTTATTGAATAATATATATATATTTTTTTACTAAAATAAGTATGACTGAAATAAATAAAATTGTATAGTGTTTAGTTGCTTTTTTAAATAGTTATATATTTGTTGTCGTCTTTTGTCTAGCCAAAAAGAACTTATTTTTCTTATTAACCCTATATAACAAAAATTGATGAGTTACATTCTTAATGATATGTCTCAAAATAAAAGAAATAAGTAATTCGCTATGAATTTAAACATATGTTTTGCAATATCAAATTGTCTATAAAATTTTCTGCAATATAATTTAAATCATGACATGAGGTTTAAAATCATCGCATTAAATTAATAATATAAATAATTTGCTAAAATTATTTTAACTGTAAAAATATATATATAATTTACTTTTTCTCATTTATTTACCCAATTTCCTTTTTCTAATTATTCTCATTTGTTATAATTATTGACAATTTAACACATTCTGTAAATTCATTACTTTTTCTTTCAATTCTGCTTTTTTTTTTTCAATACAAAAATAAAATAATTCAAAATAGAATGATGAAAAATTGAATAAGGTTTATTTATTTGATTAAAACTAAATAATGGTATATTCCTTTCTTATTTAAAATCTGCTTTTACAAATCTTTATTTATTTCATTCTGTAGATAAATTCATTTCTAATGATCTTAATATTTTCATATTTTATCTATTTTTTCTATATATAATCAAAACGAAATATCAATTATATAGTGGCTGTTATAACTGTTTTCTATTTTATTTTATTAAATATGTTTCTATAATGGTTCAATAACTCGATATGTATTTTACACAACAAAAAGTGGCTATATATAAATGTGTTGAATTTCATTTCTAATAATTTCTACATTTGTTTCTTTATTCGTCTATATTAAACAATGTCATAATTATAAAATTGAAAATTGTTGAATTGATTGCATTACTGATGAAACTGGTTTAGGAAAAATGTGAAATCCTCCAGAAAAGTTTTTTATTGTTTTTAATCCAATTGATTATCAATTCTTTTTTTGTAAACACTATTTCTTCTTAAAATCTGTTTAAATTTATGAATCATGATTTACTTTGGACAGCATTTAAATAATCTGTATGCTAGTCATGTTGCAATCTTGCAGTAAATACTTCCAAATGACTACTAAAGACTACATATACAGTTTTCATTATTATTAATAGATGGTTCAAAAGTTACTATTTTTATTATTGCTTGAGGATGCTAATCAGAATGGTACTGCTTGTACTATTCTTCTACTTAGTAATAATTGTTAGTTCGGTCTGCTTTTCTGCTGGATCACAGTATGTTTATAGAAATAATTAATTTATATTTTAGTTTTCATTTTGGTAATAAATATCAGGTCTAATCAAGCAATAAAAAAATGTTCTGCAAATAATTTCTTTTATAAAACAATGATGTATTTTATGCAGTGCTTGGAAAGAAGAAAAATTAGTATTATTTTTGATTGAAAGCTCATTTTTGCAGTACAAATATACTTTTGTTTATTTCACTGATATATTAATAAAAAACGGTTTTTTAAGAATTCAAACAATCTAAATAGCAGTAAACTAATGTTCAAACATAAGATTTTTTGGTTGTAGTTCTTAGAAATTAAAAATGGAATAAATTTTACAATTATTTTGTTTTTTAAAAAAATAAATTTACTAATATTTAAAACATTAGTTATTGTAGAAAATGATTTAAAACTTTTTAGACTAAAGACTGTATATATACAAATTTATTACTAACATTTTAGTGCATCGTAATTATATTTAATTTATAGAGAAAAATTCAAGTTGTAGAACTCAATTTACATAAAATGGCTGCACTCATCCACATTTTATTCATCAAAAAGAAATGATTGTTAAGGTATAAACAGTGAGGATTGCCAATTCCTCTACAAGCTTTATGATAAATGCTTAGCCAGAGCCATGGACTCAAAGGATCTCTGGGCAGGGACTCCTCACCAGATATTTTAAGCCATGGCTCTGGCTTTAGCATTCCTCAGAGAGGTGTTAGGGTAGGTTCAGACTCCTAGATCTAAAAATACCAAGCCTAAAGCTAAGGTCACTGTAGCTAGAAGTTGATCTATGACTGCATATCTGATATTTATAGTCATCTGCCACAAGTCTTATGCAATCCTATGTTACCATACTCAAATATATAGTATGGGGTGATAGATCTATCAGCCATACCATATAGCTATTTGAGTCGATAGCTAAGTATGAAAATTGCATATAGACTGTCTGGCAGAGACTATCAAATAGTCAAAATAAGAGTGATAGATCAATTCATAGATCACAGTGACTTAGCTCTTGAGTTTGTATTTTTAGATCAGTGAGGACTGCCAATTTCTCTGACAAGCTTTCTGAGAAGTGCTTAAGCCATGAGACCATGGTCAGGGGTTTGGGGAGGGGTTCCTGACAGAGATATTTTAAGTGCTGGCTCTGGCTAAGCATTTATCATAAAGCTTGTAGAGGAATTGGCAATCCTCACTGTTTATAACTTACAAGCTTAAGAGATAGGGTCATGTGATCTATGAATTGATCTATGACTTTTATTTTGACTATTTATAGTCTCTGACAAAAGTCTTATGCAATTTTATATTGCTATGACTACTAATATATGGTATGGCTGAAGATCTATCAGTCCCATATAGCTATTTGAGTTGGATAGCTGGGTTTGAAGACATGTAGATGTCTGAAAATTTCAGATTTTCCACTCAATAGATAACTTTTAGCTAAGTGCTTAGCTTTGGGTTGGTATTTTTAGATCTAGTGTCTGAATCTACCCTGACACCTCACTGAGGAGTGCCAAAGCATGAAACCATGGTCAGGGGTTTGGGGAGGGGTTCCTGACTGAGATATTTTAAGTGCTGGCTCTGGCTAAGCATTTATCATAAAGCTTGTAGAGGAATTGGAAATCCTCACTGTTTATAATTTACAAGCTTAAGAGATAGGGTCATGTGATCTATGAATTGATCTATGACTCTTATTTTGACGATTGTTAAGGTAATTGTTTATTTTTCAGGGAATTTTGTATTATTTTAAGTATGTTTATATTTAGTAAGCATAATATATATAAGCCTGTGTTTGTCAATTATTTCATAATAGAGATGTCTGCCCATTCCTTGTATATGTATTAAATGGATTATGTCCTATACAAGAGGGGTCAGATTGACCTTAGGTCAACATGGATGTGACAAGAATCTTGGCCTCAGGGTGGCCTTTGAGCATTCCATCATCAGATTTTCAATTGTATGGATGGTTGAAGAGTTAGAGTGTGGTGTAGATTGAAGCCTATCCATTAAATTATGAGTATTGTCTATCTTAATATATATCTGAGCATTTATAGCATGTATGTGAAGAGATGGTAATCTGGACCAACTGATGATTGCTGGTTTA
Organism: Epiperipatus broadwayi; assembly: GCA_028023455.1. Taxonomy (NCBI): domain Eukaryota; kingdom Metazoa; phylum Onychophora; class Udeonychophora; order Euonychophora; family Peripatidae; genus Epiperipatus; species Epiperipatus broadwayi. The sequence continues at coordinate 4,715,130 of JAQFVV010000018.1, forward strand.
GCATGAAATACATATATTGGTGATTATTTATCTTGTGTTCAAGTGTATCAGGATTATGAGATAGAATGGTGGGTTGTGTGAAAGTATGTGCTCATATACCCTATATATTACATATATAGAAACCAGTGTGTACAAGCCTGGGTATGTCAGTTATTACATAGTAGAGATGTCTGCCCATCCCATGTATATGTATTAAATGGATTATGTCCTGTACATGAGAGGTCAGATTGACCTTACAATATGGGTGTGACAAGAATCTAGGCCTCAGGGTGGCCTTTGAGCATTCCATCATCAGATTTTCAGTTGGATGGACGGTTGAAAAGTTGGAGTGTGTAGTAGATTGAAGCCTATTCATTAAAGTATGAGTATTGGCTATCTTAATATATATCTGAGCACTTATAGCATACATGTATAGAGATGGTAATCTGGACCAAATGATGATTGCTGATTATTTACCTTTTCAACATATGTGTTCAAGTGTATCAGTATTATGAGATAGAGTGGTGGGTTGTGTGAAAGTCTGTGCTCATATACCTTATATATTGCATATATAGACACAGGTTTATTTAAGTCTGTGTGTGTCAGTTACAGCATGGGTTGTGAAAAATTCCACACAGTACCATGTTGCATATATATATATTGTGTGTGTGTACATCACAAAACAAAGGTAAAATTAAAGGAAGAATAATAACTAAGATATAAAGCAGTAAAATTCAAAAAAGGGGCGCGGGGAGGGGGGGTATATTTTTCAAATGAAATTTATTTTTATAATATGCATTTTCTTTTCTTATATTTTTATCAGTAATCTCTATATTTTTTGTAATAATTTTTGAGAGAGAATGATATTTTCTTTTTTCTAAAATTTATCTAATTACTTAAGAAATTGTTGAAAGTTAACTGATAATGTAATAGAAAAATATAGTTAAGTAAAAATAAAAGTTTGTTTTTTTTTTTTTGATAAACAAAATTGGCAAATGACAATTCTCAAATGCACATATGTTAGCAGAAAATATTCCCAAGGTGAGAAATTTGTTTAAACAAATCATTAAATATTCCAGAAACAAACTGGACAATAAAATAAACTTTTATTGATATATTTCTAGCAAGTTTTTTATTACTTAAGTAATTATAATTCATAAAGAATTTAATCATGGAATTAGACTATCATTAATATTTACAATTTAAGTTATAGTAATATATATTTTATTGTTTTGGAAATATAATCATTTAGTATTGACATTCGTCAAGAAAAGAGGTTTATAATTGATAATAAAAGAAATATTTGATTTAAAATTAATTTTATTGTCATTTGTTTTTATTTACATAATGTGTTAGATGCATGCCGTGCTGGTTGTAAAATCTCTATTGATTGTGAGCAAATTAAGTTAATTTCCACCAGCTAAACTGAAATGAGGATGTTAAGAAAATAGTATCTAATATATCATAAATTATTTATTTTTTATCAAAAAAAAGTGCTGAATTCTAGTCTTTATAATTAGCCAGTAAAATGTTTTCATCCATTCAACTATAAAAATCAATCACTTGATTTAGGGTTCAATATATATTTGACGTCTTAAAAAAAACTTAAATAAAGACATACTTAGCTTTTAAAATTTATATTGATACAATTCTGGTTTATTCAGTAGTTTTAATAAGTGTATTGTTGTTTCTGTGACCATGGTGTAGTAGCTTCAAATAAATAAATAAATATATTAGGCTTTCCATTACAATAAACCGCAACAAATAGATAAAATTCTGATCAAATATATACTAAAAGATCAAAGCCACTGCATGGGTAAAAAGCATCTTTGTGCAAGGTAAATTTTACTGCCACCTCTCTCCCATTCTATGAAATAAAAATTGTAAATTAAAAAGCATTTTACCTCACTGCTTTCACAAGAAATACTTGAAAATATGGCTTTAGTCATTTAACATGTTTTGTAAACACTTTACATGTTATTTATCTCAATAAAATAAACCATAGATTAAAACATATGTTAAAATAAAACATATTAATGTTTAAAATAATAATTTTTAAGCAATAATTAAATAATACCTTTATAACAAAAATATTTATTTAGTAAATTTGAAATCTCTAATTTTTTCTTTTAAAAGTTTCATATTATTTTTTAGACAATCCTGCAAAATTGCTAGTAAAGATAGGAAATATTTGCAAATAAGATTTTTTTTAAAAATATCTCAATGCTTTAATCATATGTAAAAGAAATCACCCACACCCAACAGACAGCCATGAAAATGTTGCACTACTCTCCTCTCTTTCCCAGGCCAGGACTGATATTATATAAATAATTCTATTTCTAGTTTATTTACCTTAAAAATATCTGCAGCCAGAGTGTGATTTTCTGGAATGCTTCACCTGTGAGCTTTATCTCACACAGCAAGGTGAAAAGAGAGCAATAGTTGTGAAAGCTGAGAACAACTTTAACCAACATATCAATAATTTATTAAAAATAGTTAACAAAGTTATAATCCTTCAATAACAAAATATGTACACTATTGCTTAATTTTCTATGTGCACATTATTCCACTATTAATAATTATAATTTATTACATATGTAGTTCAATATTTTAAATTTTTATACTTACATTGTTTATTGATGTAATGTTTATATTTCATTAAGACCACTAAACTAAGTCAATTTAAAATAACTTGGTTGATATAATTCTTTTATTCCATTAACTCCTACTTGTTAAAATATGTCTTTTGTTTTAAAAATTCATTAGCTACTTTTAATTTAGAACCTCTCACAGACAATTTGTTTATGTTTTCTATCAACAAAACAGTTTTTGTTTAATAATAAAATATTTACACTACTTTATTATTTAATTTTTTCAATGCTTATTAATAACTAAGTCCCATTACATATATTTTATTATATAGTTTGACAATTAGAGATTTAGCCAGAATTTATTTAAGGAAAGAAATTTTACATTTTCTTACTTAGATTGTTTATTTTGAGAAGCCATTAAAATACCTTGCACTTTATTTTGTTTATTCATAAGTTATGTTGAATAACTATAAAAAATATCGAACAATTGGAGTATTCTACTAGATACATTTTTTTAGACTTTGTCTCTAGTAGAATCAGCATTGAATAATGTCATTATCATTAAATTTGTTAAGAATTAAACATTTTGATGTGTAATAATATCTTTTTAAAAAGTATGTTTTTATTTATTCTGTTTTTCTTAAATTTGGACCATAGTGTTTGTTATATCAATTACAAGTTTTTAATTAGAGAACAAACTGAGTCTACAATCAGAGGAAAGCTATTAAAAAATGTGTAAAAAATAATATAGCATAAAAAAGAAAGATAAGATGTTTATTAAACAATTTTCACAAGGCAGCAGTAGAATTAATATTAGGATCTATCATTTCAGAATAGGTCACTTTATCACTTCTCTAAACTGTAAAAAAACTTGTAAGTTTCATGAAATATCATTGACAAAAATAATTTCACCATTTGCGCAATTACCATAACAATATGTTTAAAATAAATTTTATTTTTAAATAAATTATTAACCTTTTCTCCATATTCACTGAAGATTTTTGTACATGGTTTTAACTCACTCTCAAAATGCTAAGTTTTACCTTATTTTGCAAATTTTACAGTTATTTTATCCAGAAAAACATACTGCATAATGCTGTCATATTTATAATTATTTTACAACTAATAAATAAATAATATTTAAATTTAAAGTTATAACAATAAGATAAGGCCTGCCTTCCAAGGCACTGATTGGTTGTTTCCCTTCTCTACACAAGGGAGCATTTGTCAATAATTTTGACACTTCTAATTTCTCTGTTTTGATTTTCAAAATGAAAATATATGTTTTAGAGTATTTTTTCACACATTTATTATTATTTTTTATAAAATACATGTAAAAATATAATTATTTTAGAAGAATAGTTCTGATTTTAGTAAAAATTATTTACTTTTACATGAAAGTAAATTGAGAAAGAAATCAATGACATAGGCTGCATTTTGTAATAGACTGAGAAAAGTACATTTTATGTTGTCCACTATAATTTATTTTAATCAATTGTAAATAGAAATTTATTTTTGAAAAAACTTTAATTTACTTTAATAATCTGACAAATTATTAATTTGCTTTTTAGAAACTAAACTAAAACAAGTATAATTTTAAAAGATAAATATATTTTACTGCTGATTCTGTAATTGACCAATCAAAAGTTTAGAACTTTAATTCACTCAGCCAATACAAATATTTACAGCTAAATATTTTATGGAAGGGTTAATAGTAATATCTTACTTTTTATATAAATTAAAATATTTAAATAAAAATGATTGAGAAATCTAAACATTTTCATTTGCATATATATTTTATTAATTATAGTAATTAGCAGTCATCAGTCTGTTCAATGTAGTGCAATGGTAGAGTATATATGTAGTATATTTTGAGGTTCAAGCAATTATCACAACCAGTCTAAATAAATAATTATTTTTCTTATATTAAAATAAAAAATATTTACAATTAATGTGTTTCTAACAACATTTACATATAAGTTTTATTAATTATTATGACAAAATAATGTCAGCCTGTTTGGTTAGTACAGTAATAAATGTATATATGTAGTATATTTTAAGTTTGAGTCTCAAACAATTGTCACAATAAGTTTAACTAAAGAAGTATTCTCATATTTAAAGAAAAAGTAGTTACACTCAGAACATATATGAGTCCAAAATTTAAATACTGATTTACATGTTAATTTTATTAATTATCTTGGCATCTTAATGCCCCTGTGATGAAACATTTTTATTCTCTGCAACCATGCCCACTCACATATGGTAGCTCTGTAAATTACTTAAATGACAATATTGCTACATTCTCATAGTTGCATTTAATGGACTTTACAAAATTTCATAGAAATATCTAATTTAGATAATAAAATGGTACTGATCTAATCAGCTATCTACAATTCCATTTTTATCTTTTTATTAACTCTTTAAATACTGCTTTGACATCATGAAAAAATATTGAAATGATTAATCAATCATTGAAAATCTTTTTAAGAAAAATTATGATTTATTGTAATAATAGTACTATAATTTAATTTATAAATTTGTAATCTAAAACCTGTTAGTATTAGCTTTCCTACTTTTTGCAAACTTTTAGTAGAATTTTTTTTTAATTATTCTGTCTTTACAAATTTGTAAATTTTTTTTTTTTATTATCTTTTTAAAAAATGAAAAGGTGGGAGAGGGGTAAATTGCATCTGCAGTATTACCTAATTCAAACAACTTCTTTTGATTTGTAAATGGCAGATTCATTTTGGAAAATTTTATGATTTTGTCTTTAAAAATTGATATTTTTTATTGACTTCTTAAAAAGTGATAAAAGAGGGAGGGAAAGAGATAAACTGCATCTGCAATATTATCTAATTCAAACAACTTTTTTTGGATTTGTAATTGACAGATTTGTTTTGGAATTTTTATTATTTTAACTTTATTTTCTTATTGGATTTTTAAAAAATAGGAAAGAAAGGGAGGGGAGAGCATAAATTACACATATAATATTACCTAATTCAAACAACCTCTTTTTATTTGTAAATGATACAGTTGTTTGGAAATTTTTATGATTTTGTCTTTTAAAAATTTTTAAATTTCTTCTTTCTTATTGGATTTTAAATTTTTTTGCAAATTTTGATGCAGCTACATTCGATACAAATCCGATCAAACACTTCAAATAAAAATTAACTGTCTGATTTTGATATAACAACAAATTAACCAAAAAATGCTTAAAATAAAAACTTGATTTGAATTTTCCTTTTTTAAATTAAAAACTAAAAAATTACAATTTAAATTAATACCTTTCTAAATAAAAACATTTTAAATCAACACAAAGTTTATTTTGAACCTAATTTTTAACAAATTAAAAAAAGTATTTCTTGTGGTGAAATGTTTGTTTTTTTAATCTTTGACTAAAAACAAAGGCCTCTCAATGAAAACTAATACTAAGAGATTTTAGATTACACAGTGAATTTATAAATTTAGTCATAATAGTATTAAAACTAATATAAATCTTAAGTCCAGATTGTAGTTCTCTACACCACTCTCTCACTTTTGAAAATAAAATAAAATAATTTTTGAAGATAAAAGAAAAATTTAAACTCCAAAACTAGTTTTTTTTTAATTATGACTAAGTAAATAGTTATTCAAAATTTATTTACATTTTGTAAATTGATGAAAGCATATTTTTTGTTTCCTCCAATTTCTCTCCCATTTCTCCAACTACCCTCTTTGTTAAATTCAATAAGTGATTAAAAAAGAGAAATAAAAGTTATCCCAAGAAAACTGTCAATGAAAACTAATGCTGTGAGATTTTAGATTGCATGGTGAATTTATAAATTTAGTCATAAACTACTAGAATAAATTGACATTTTTGCAAAGAAATCTACAATTTTTTGATTAGTTATTCCAGTGTTTAAAGCAGTGTTTAAAAAGTCAAAAAGAAAATTCAAATGTAGATGGCTGGTTAGTTTGATGTCAAATGTATTGAAACTCATATTAAAATAAAAAGGTTTAAAAATTAAGTTGTTCAATAAAAAATACTTAATAGATATTTGAATAAAATAAAAACTTGTAAGTGCTGGTATAGAATTAGTTATATTTGAAAATAGTAAGGAATAAATTTTGGTTAAGGTAAAATATCAGAATTTTAATATAGGCAAAGAGGTAATCAGTTTTTTATATCTAAATAAGTAAAAATGTATAGTGCATATCAGGGAAATTAACAAATAAAAGAATTATGAAGAAAAATAAACCTGATGTAAAAATTGTGAAAAGTAATGATCTTTGATCAAAAATTAATCTGACTGTGGTAAATAAGCATAACATTAATACAGGGTTTGAAGCTTGACAAAAAAATCAGAAACAGTCAAAAATAATAATCTGCAGTATCACAGTGAGTAATAATATTTATAAAAATTAAGTAATATTTGAATACTAGTGTATATACTTAACCTAGATCTCTTCAGTCATCCATTCTATCTTATATAACCAATATACATGATTACATATATGTGAAAAAAGATAAACGATCTCTAATGATGAACCAGTATTCAACAGTTGATCTGAATCATCATCTCCCAGACATATATATAGTCAGTGTTTGGTTTATATTAGGAAATCTACAAACTTTAATGGACATGCTATCATTCTCTCTATTCTCCAACTCTTCCGCCATCCATATCAATAAAAATCGGATGCTGGAATGTTTAAATCACTTGTTGATGCCAATATTATTGTCATACTCATATTGACCTTAAGACCCTTTGATGTTCATATGTAGGATAAGTCCATTTAAATACACAGAAGAGAGATGGGCAGAATACAAGCTGAATATGGAATATTTTAATACATGTATACTGAATATCATTTAATTTTTCACATTTATGTGGTCATAGTATTAGTTATATAAGATAGAGTGAATGACTGAAAGGAGCTGGAAGTCAGTATTCAAATCCCTTTTAATTACATCTAGTAAGTATATACTCTATTCTTGTATTCAAATATAACATATTTAACCTGTATTCTGCCAATTCTTTTCTGTCTACTTAATTGACATATTAAGGCCCTACATATGAGAGATCAGAGTGACTTCAGGTCAATATGTGTATGACAATAATATTGGCATCAACAAGAGCTTTGAACCTTCCAGCAACAGATATTCAATGATATGGATGACTAAAGAGTTGCAGAGTGGAGAGGACTGAAACCTATCCATTAAAGTTTGTAGATTTGCTATCTTAATATAAATTGAGCATTTGATTACATATGTGTGTGGGAGATGATGATCCAGACCAATAAGGGCTGGTTTCACAATGAAGATTATTTAAATTTTTTACATGTATGTGGGCATGTGTATCAGTTATATAAGCTGGAGTGAATTACTGAAGGGAGCTTAAAAGTCTGTGTTCAAATCTCCTTTAAAATTTAAGTAAAAAATAGAGAAAGAAAACTTTAAAATGAATGAAGAATTAAAAGAAAAAATGATTAATATTTTTTAAAAATATGAATGTCTAGATGGAAAATCAATAAAGAATTGTCATAAGTTAAAAGAAAAATGAAATTGGCAAAAAAGAAACTGGTTAAATGAAAAAATGTAGGCAATGAGATCAAAAGAGAAATTTTTCAAATGAAAAAAAAAGAAAATATCAAATTAAAATCCATATGGCAGACACTATAAAAAAGACAAAAGGAGTGATACAATGATAATACAAAAATGCTGATCTCAATTCTAAAATTTAAAATGAATGCCACAGTTTGAAGCCAAAATAATCTCTAACTAAAGTGACCCTACTCTATGAGGGTAAAAGTTAAAAAAACTTTATGAAAGAAACAAGAAACAAAAGTTACTTCTGATGCATAAAATTATGAGTTATCTACTAAAGAAATAACCAAGATCATTAGTGGAATAAATACTTTAATCACCACAAAACTTTAGGATAAATTTTGGAAAAAAATACTCAACTGAATACTTATATTGTATGAGATAATTTTTTTCATGAAATAATTTAACTGTGAAAAGAAAATTGCAGATGATATACATGTACTTAAAAGGTGCAGCATGTGAATGATAGACTTCATAGTTATATGTTCCTATCAAAAATAAATTTCAGAGAATAATTTTTAAAGCAAGAAAAAAATAAAGAATAAGATATGAAGTATCTTAAGAAAGATATTTATCTGTAAGTGAAGAAATATATTGACAGTTTTTCAGAACACAGAATTCTTAAATTTTTCTATTTTCAAAAATTCTGATCACAAAAATTATTAATCAGAACCTACACAATCAAATTTAATGCATCAAGATATCTTTTAATAGAAGTTCTATTGAAGAAAAAGCTGAATTGTTCAACACCCTAGTCATGAATTCCAGACAAGATATGTAGTTAATAAAATGCAAAGACTACAATCATCAAGACGTCAAAAGGATTGTAAGAAAAATAATTCATTTAAAAAAACTGTGATCAAAATCTAAGATCACCTATATAGTTATTCAACCAATAATTTTCAATAAAGTGAAAAAGTGAATCAAAGACAATTTTCAGAAATAATATTAGGGAATCATATTACAGCATATTTTGAATATCCAAAGATAATCTTTCACAACAAGGAACAATAATAAATAAGAAAAAGTTCAAGTGGCATTTACCTATCATAGCAAATGCCATCAGAGAATATAAACAATATACTTTTGACAAATAGATAGATTGTCCCAGAGTTAATGTACTGAAGGAAAAAATTGTCAGTCTAAAATTGATAAATTATCTAAAAAAATATTCTCTTTCTAATGAAAAAAATAATGTTATTAACCTTATTTTTGAAAACAGTCCACATGATATTAATCAGTAATAAAAAGACTAAAGTGAGATCCAAGTCAATATTGCCGAAATTCATATTAGATTTCAAGCAATGGAATAAATATCTCTTATCATACCTGATGCAGTCCATGTTATAATATTTAGACACAGATATATCAGAAAGAAGTCAAGTTTGCGTCTAATGTTACAATCCTATCTGAAATCACTTGCTTTCAGTGATCAGTATATATAAAACTTAGGAAAAAATTAAAAAGCAGTAGTTACAAAATAGACACATACAAAGAAAAAGTATAAAAAAGACTCATTGAAAAGTCATTCCAAAACATTTGGCCAAAAAGAACTGCTGTAATTATCAAATGAAACCATTATTTACAAGAAACTGTCTTATATATATCGACCCATGAAAATAGAAAATAGGCTAAGATATAAATGTGCATCCAAGATAAAAGATAAAACAGAACTCCTTGCAATGTCAAGAGTTTAAAGCCTTACTACAAGGAAGAGAGATCTAATCAAGCAAAGGAAAGGACAATTTGAGAACTATATAACAAAAAAAAGATTAATATTTTCACAGATATGAGAACAAAAATTGCTATATACGAATATTTTTTTTAAAAAAAAGATTTGTAAAACAAATCACGGAAAACATCATTGCCTATAGGATGAATAAACCGTGCAGAAATAGTTTGGCAAGAAATATTTACTTTTCAGACGAGTCAAACTGCAAAAAATATTTTAGGACTATCAGAGATAAGTGTAGGACAAAATTATATTGTCACTACAGGATCTAAAATGTCAGGCTAAAAAGTGGTAGTTTTTAATGCCATATATATATATCAATGTGAGAACATTTAAAAAAATGATTAAAATTAATAAAAAATATATAAATTCAAAGATATAACACAGTAAAATGGAAGTCTTTATAATGTAGTTTTTCTTTTCATATATTTTTAGCTATGTGATCTCAAATAACTTTTTTTTGTAATTATTTTTAAGAGTGAAAGATATTTTCTGTTTTACAAGACCTATCTAATTGCTTAAGGAGATAGTTCAAAGTTAATAGTAATGAAATAAAAAGTCAAAATAAAGGCTATTTTGTTTTTTGGTAAACAGAATTGTCAAATGACAAAATTAGAGAACAGTTATAATTATATAGATTTATATTATTCTGGACTGCGAAAGAAAAATAACAAAATAAAAGTGAACGGAGTTTGTTAATAGTCTAAAGAAAAATCTGACTGGCTTTGGGTAGAAACATCAACTAACTAAACTACTTAGTAAAAATGTATCTGACCTTAAAGAAAAACCTAATCGGTTTCCATAATGTTTAAACAAAAAGCCGAAAAAATGATCTGAAATATCTGCAGACTTTATTAAAATCTCTATCAGAAACGTGAAGGCAGTATTTTTTAATCAAGTTAAATCTTACAGCAATATTTATATATATATTTATTTTAAAAACCTAAACTTTGTTTGATTGAAAAATCAAATATGTTTGTTAATTATTATCTAAGAGAAATCTATTTTTGGTTAAAATTAAAATGCAAGATGCGAATTCTCTCACACATATATGTTAGCACAATTTTTTTTAAAATTTAAAAACTTGTTTTAAATGAGTTCACTAAGAATTCCTGAAATAAATTGAGTTAGTAAAAATTATCGATTGATTTTTGTCAAATTTATATAATTAACAAAATAGGTAATTCTATAAAATAAAATTTTATATTAAAATCAACTATCTATTAATATTTATAATTTTAATAAGTGTTTGATAGGCATAGGTATATTTCATACTTAAATTGTATTAATATATATTTTAGTAATATTTTAAAAAAATGTTATTGATTATTGACCATTTATCAAGAAAAGGTGGGAGTAAATGTTAGTAAAACAGTTACCTGATTTAAAATTAAATATAATGTCATTTTTTATTACATTAATGCGGTATATACATGCATGTTATACAATCGTATAACATGGATGTATATACCACATTAATGTAATAAAGAAAATGACAATATATGTTTAGAATGAGTTAGATAACTTTGAAGTAAATGAGAATGAGAATATTAAGAAAAATAGAAATAAATTATTTATTTCTACTGACAGAGGAATTTGATGAGTTCTCATACATATATTGACAAGATTATTTCTTCTTATGTTTTGTTTTTCTGAATAATGGTTACTAACTTACTAAAAGTGTTATATTCCTTAATTGATATTATGAGAATTTCAGACATTTTAAATAAGAGTATTAATATCTATGGTTGTAAAAAAAAAGAAAGAAAAGTATAAAAAAGAATAAAATAAATATTTTTTCCTCTCTCTTCAGTAATTTTATTTGTCTAAATGTTCATTAATTTTTAAAACTGAATGAAATTTAAGATTTTACATTTTTTTTAAAAAAACCATCCCCCCTTCTTTTTTTCTTTTTATCTCTCTAAAGAAATTTAAAATGTTTTGCAAAATTAAAGGATTATCCTGATATTAATAATTTTTTTTAAAAAATAACTATAAAGGAATTTTTCAAGTTATGTTTGTAATTTTTAATTAATTAAAAAAGAAGGGAAATAACCTTTTTATAAAAATAGAATCAATTAGTCAGGGTTTAATGCTGTCATCTCTGAGATTGTGTGTGATTAAATAAATAACAATATTATTTTTAAAAAAACATGATGTGGGGTAAGTTAAAGCATTTGATTTCAGTGTTTAGTTAGTAACAATCAATTTTGATCCAGCTGTTGAGAAGACAAGTATAGTAGCAATCTCAGTCCAACTATTGACAAGAAAACAGCAGTAGCAGTTCTGATGTGAAGATTTAATAATGAGAAATAAAGTTTGTAATCTGGAGAAGACTATCCTCACTCTTAATTGTTTAAAAAATGATTTTTGCAATGGATGTGAAAAAAATTACATAAGTTTTAGCAAAAAACTGAGCATCACCCAACTTGTTTCACTAAAAAAAAAATGTAAAAAAGAATAATACCCCTGAAAGAAATTTCACTAAGATTTGTATGTCCATCCAAAATTATGACTGTTTTATCCTATGCTAACCTGATTGATAATCTGTTAATCTGAAAATTATTATATTGTAAATTTGATAAATTCAGCCAATGCAAACCTGACATGAAAATTATTGTGTTGTAAAATGGATAAATTTAATTTGTGTTAACCTATCCTATAAATTAATATTATACTTATAAATTGAAAACTTGAAGTTACAAAAAAAGAGAATAAAAAAGATTTTAATGGAAATAATGGATAAATTCAACAATAACCTATCCTGAAAATTATTTTATAATTTTAACTGAACATATAAAAAAACCATAAGGAAATAATGATCTGAAAAAAATTTCAAATTATAACTACAAAGACAGTGAATGATATTTATAGTAAAAAATGTAGTATGCACATCTACATTTACAAATAATTTTTAAGTATTAATTGAAAGTAATGAATAATTTTGGTTTTTTTGTTGAAATGTGTTTTTATTTATCTTCTCAAAATGTAAAAGTATATAGGAGTTTCCCATTTTCATTAGAAAAGGGAAAGAAAATTTTCGCTAATCTTAATTTTTTTTCTTAATGTGAAATGTGTTTTTAGATTCAATTATCAAAAAAGGGAAAAAAGTTTTTAACTAATCTTAAATTTTTGGAATGTTGCTTTTAGATTTAATCATTGTAATAAGAGTGTAATGAGTTAAAGTTTATTAATTAAGTATTTAAAAAATATCTGAACTCAGACTTTCAAGATCCTTACAGTCATTTATTATATCCAATATAACCAATACACATGACTGTATATATATATATATATATATATATATATATATATATATATATATATATATATATATATATATATATATATATATATATATATATATATATAATCAGTGCTTCATTTATATTAAGATATCAAATCTGCATACTACAATGGACAGAGGTAGTTGAAGAGTTGGAGAATGGAGAGTACTGAGGATTATTCATTAAAATGTGAAGATTTGCTATTTTAACATAAATCAAGCAATGATTATATATATATGTGTGGGGGGATGATCTGGACCACCTGATGAGTGCTGGTTCAGCATAAAATATGTATATTGGCTATCATTTATCTTCTTCACATGTATGTAGTCATGTGTATGGGTTATATTGGATAGAGCAAATAACTGTAGGAAGCTTGAAAGTGTGGGTTCAAATTCCATTTAATTACATCTAGCTTAAGTATATATACTATACTTGTATTTTAATATTAATTGACTAATAAAAATCAACAGGGAATAATATTATTTGTTTTATGAAATTACATTTTTTATATAGAATATATATTAGGTTTGAAATTTGTTACAAAAATAAATAGTTTCTGAAATTATTTTTTTTTGTATTGAAGTTGTTATTCCTTCAGTATTCTGTTCAGAAAATTGGCAATATGTGTAACTTGATTTCATCATAGCATTAATTTTTAAATTATCCCAGTAAAACTATTTAAGATAAAATGGGTTATAACTTAAAGCATTTGTTTTTTTTGTTCATTGTCCTAGTTCCTAGGATCTTTGTGAATCTGAGCTTGTCATGAACAGTAGCAGTTTATATAAGTGTAAGGATATATGTTTGTGGTGGATATTCAGATAGTTCTATGGATTGCATACAGATAGAAATCACTTTCAAAGTTCACTTACTGAGCATTATTTATACAGATTGAAAATTAGTTTATAGATGACCCATACACTCATTATGGTATGTGGACAAAGCACCTATGATGATCAACATAAATCAGGATTCCACCACTTTTTTATGGTAGATACTTTAGTTCTTAAGTAAGTGCATGCAGATTATTGCTTTACATTGTCCAATAAGTTTGGCATTGGCTAGAAGATTATTAGCCTTGTTTTTATAGAATACCTTTTAATTCCAGTCAGAAGAGATGACTGTTGATTATTCATGTTTAATAATTCTAGTAATGAAGGTTTTTGAATTATTATTATTATTATTATTATTATTATTATTATTATTATTATTATTATTATTATTATTATTATTTTTATTATTATTATTATTATTATTATTATTATTATTATTATTATTATTATTATTATTATTATTATTATTATTATTATGTTGATGATGATGATGATGGTGGTGGTGGTGGTGGTGGTGGTGGTGGAGGTGGGGGTGGGGGTGGGGGGTGGTGGTGATGGTGATGATGATGATTTTCAAAGCAAAAAAATATTGAGTCTAAAAAGTTACAGAATCACATCTAGTAGTATATTGATTTGTTACAAAAGGGGAAACAAATTACAACAACAACTTTCAGTATATAAGTCTTTATCATTTCTGCATACTTTTTTGCTTGTTTTTAAATTTGGTCTTCTATTTAGTTCAGTTTATGCTTATTCATCTCTTTGAAGTTGGAAAAATGCTGATGTTGAAAAATGTCATCATCTATCGTATTAGAATTATATTTCATAGACTGGATCTTTGTTTCAAGTGTGACCATGTGGCTGCAAACACATCTGGTTGAGCTAGGATGCTGTCTCTTTTTCTGAACAGTTCTAGTTTTATTGAATATGTTGCTAGGTGGCATCGAGGGTTATTAACAAGTGCAAAAGTGCATCTGGTACACCAGTAGGCATAAAGGCTGTATGTTGCTGCACAAATAGCAGGGATGTTGCCTTTTTTAAATGTATTAATTATTTCATCAATTGAAATGATAGCCTTTCTGTATGTGGTAAACATTTGTGATGTATTGTTTTTAGGGCACTGCAGGAATGAAGAAAATGATCTTGTGTCTCTTCTTTTCTATAACATAGCCCACACATGGGATCTATATTTGTATAGAATCGATGAAATCTAAGGAAATGTTTTGTAGATAGAGCATTAAGATTAAGTTTAAGTAGAAAATCAAATAATTTTTGTTCTAGTGACCATTTTCTGAATTGTTGCAGTAGTTGCCTGTTGTCTATCCCAAGAACTGATGGATGTAGATTAGGTGTCTGGTTTGGGTATAGTATATTATAAATGTTTCAGTATGTATACTTGTTGTCATTATTGAGTGATATTTTGTTGTATATTGGTTTGAGTTCTTCAATCAGTGTGGATAGATATCCATATGAAGGGGGTGGTCTGTCTGTGGGTATTATACTGATCACACACTCCAGGTCTGGAAATCTTTTTATGGTTGCTGTTATTAGATTTACTGATTTCTGTGTATAAAAAACATTGATTGTATGGAGTCCAAGTCCATTGCTATGTGGTGGTCTGTTCAGATTTTTTAAAGAGATCGCCACTGTTTTTCCCTTCCATATTAGTTTGTTACAGATTGATGAGATTTTAGATATGATTGTTTTTGCAAATTTGATTATAGGTGTGTAGTAGGTAATTTTTGTAATTATAAGTTGAGTAAATAGTGCTACCTTTGCATATATTGACAGGGATGACTTTTCAAGTGAGGTTGTGATTTTTTCAGCATCTTTTTTTAATATATTTTGAATCTTTTGCCTCATTCCATTGGTTCCAAGGTAGAATGGGAAACCAAGGAAAGCAGATGGTTCACCACTAAACATCTCTGTACAGTGCTTGCCTGTGTATATTGACCATGCAGCAGTTTTATTTGTGTTAATTTTTAAATTAAAATTTGAGGTATAATTCTTGATTATCTTTTGTAATAAGGGGAGGTTTTTTTTAGAGGGGAGAAAAACAGTTACATCGTCCATATAGGCTATGCATGATATATTTAAAGCAGTGTTTGGGATTTGAATGCCTTTTATTTTTTTCTGTATTTCAATTAATAGAGAATTTATATATATTGTAAAAAGCAAGGCACTGAGGGGGGATCCTTGTGAGATGGATTGACTTGGTCTGAAAGCTGGTGATTTTTTTCCATTTAATGTGCTATGAATTTCATGGTTGAGTAGCAGATTGGCTATTATATATAGTAGGGATGGAGGTGTTGTTTTTTTCAGCACATCTAATAATTTGGCTATAGGCACTGAGTCAAATGCTGCCTCAATGTCTAATTGAACTATAATTGGTGCATATTTTTTTTTACTACTTCAATAATTGTTTTGTACATTAAGGCACCCTGGCCAATGGATGATCCTTTTTTGGCATATTGTGCTGATAATAACACAGGGAGTATGTGTTGTTCTATTTTCTCCTTTATTACTCTTTCAAGAATTTTTATTCCTAAAGGTCCCATTGAAATTGGTCATAGATTAGATAAAGATGATATTGCTGTTGGTTTTTTGTTAAATGGAACCATTGCTATTGGGTATAGACTTTGTATGTTGTAAATTTTTTGAGATATGTAATTGGCTAGATCGCACAGGTATTTGGCTGTGAAGTCAACACAAATTTGGGAATTCCTTGTGGTCCTGGGTGACATGTGTTTGTTATTGTTGCAAGTTGAAATACAATGTCAGTTGTTGTTATTGATGTGTCTGTTTCAGGGTCTCCAAATATGTCTTCATTTGGTATTACCCTCTTTGTTTTTGCAGTTTTTTTTAAAGTGTTGATATATTGGGTTTATCATGTTATGTCCAGCTGTTATAGATCCATCTATTTCAAGTGCCATAGGCACTCTGACTGTATATGGGTATCCTAATGCCCACTGTATGTATGCTCTGGTCCAAGTGTGTTGTTGTGTAAGGTATATTTTTTTCTTTTTTATTGCTACGTATTGCCTTAGTGTGTTGCATGTATTGTTGTACATTTCTGTAAGTTTTTTAATTTGTGTTTGATTATCTGTAGTTGGTCTGAAAATGGTTATTCTTTTATGTAGTTCATCTGCCAAAGCTAATAATCTGGTGAGGGGGTGTTGAATTTCAAGTAATATGATTGATGTTGAAAGAAAGTATATTGGTGAATGCTATATACTTTTGTACTGGATCGAGTGACATGTTTTGAAGTTTTTGGAGCATTATATATGTTTCTGAATATAGGAATTCAGTTGTTTGTGCTGAAATAAGTATTCACATAGTCTTTTGAAGGGCTATTGTTGTATTCTGTATTTTTGTTAGGTCGAGGGTGATGAACTGGGCAGCATGATCTGAGATTATAGATGGACAGAGTTCAAGATTAAAATAATGATGTAACATTGGTGAGTAGAAACACAAATCAATAAGTGACTTATATCTATTGTTATTAAAAGATATTGAGTTTGATGGGAGAAAACCTTCAGCACTCATAAGTGGAATTGTTATTTAATGGATCCATTTAGTGACAAAAATTTGGTAGGTCATGTTGAAATCTCCCAGGAGTATTATGGGATTTGGTGTTGCTGTAAGCATCGACTATTGTTGCTATTATTCTGGAGATGATGACAGGGCCTGGTGGTATATAGATAAATACTAGGTTAAGTGTGATATTTTTATGATGGAGTGTTATTATGATAAGATTCGAGTCAATATATATAATTTTAAAAGAATCAAAAGGGCAGTTGTGGGATATAATTATACCTGTGCCACCTGATGGTGATGATGATTGCCTTGAGCAGGCATAAAACCCCTGGCTGACTAAATATTTTGATGGATCAATTTGAGAGTTGCTGTATATTTTTGTTTATATTTTTGTTTCCAATAGCCCCAGTGTGTGTGGTTGTGTTGTATGTAACCATTTTTTAGTTCAAAAAGTTTTTTAATGGCATTTATGCCTCTAATGTTGAGAGATCCAATTTTTATCTTCATGTTTTTTGGATAATTTTATAACAGGGTATTGATTTTTATTTATTTATGAATTCTAATTTTTTGTTTATATTGCAGTAGATGGATGCTGATACATATTTAATACTTTGTAGGGTTTAGTATCAGTTTTCCTTTCATTTAATATTGGTTCAGACTTTATACAGGCAATTTATGTTGAAAGTGAACAGTTGTCCATTTGTTGTTGGCTTAAATTCATTTCTATTTCATCATTTTCTAGGTTGTATATGTCTGATGAGTTGTGCTTTTGGTCTGTTTTTTTTTTGCCTTTTTGGATTCATGTTTTTTAGGTAGTCTACCTGCTTTCTTTTTTTCTCTGGTGTATTCTCTTGAATGAGTGGAAGAGGGGGTTCTATTGCATCCATTATGTTTAATGCAGTTTTGTTTATTATTGTAGTTTGTTTTATTATTGGTGTACTTATATTATCTAGATTTATATTTTTATTATGTAGCTGTATGTGTTTATTTTCTGTTTATTGATTTTAACTTGGTACGCCTTTTGTTTTATTGAGATGCTGATCCTGTGATGTAATTACTGGATTTTGTGTTGTGGTTTCTTGAGAGTTATTTTCATTTGAATCGTGGGTGTCCATGTTAGTTTTTGTGTTATTATTTTTTTGGTTGGTCTTTGGGATTGGCAATTTTGCCCTGTTATCATTTTTGCTTGTGTGTGTTTGAACCTGTTTTTTTTTCCAGTTTCTATTATTGGGTTGTCAATGGATGCAGTGTTATTAGAAATTTTATTTTCATTATCAGTGGGTTGTTCTGGGGAGAGGATTTTGGTTTGTTCACAGTGATTGCCTTTTGTGTTATCGCACTGAGTTGCTAGGTGGCCTCTCTGTCCACAGCCAAAACAATGTGGCTTTAAACCTCTTATGTGAAGAGAGAGTGTTGCTTCTTGATCTGTAATTTGTGTTGGGATCGTGGCTACATTTTTATGAAGTTTTATTTTAAATTCAAAACGATTACTACATATTGGTATAGATATGTTTTTTAAATATATTGGCTGTAGGGCAATTACTTTTCCAAATGGGTTTATCATTTTTTGAAAATCTTGTAAGTTGTATTTAAGATAAGTATTTTTTCATACTCCAGTAATAATATTTTTTTGGTTTTCATCTATAATTACGAGTGCGTAATTATCGAGTGCTAAAATAGTGGATTGAAAACGTTCTTTTTTCTGCTGAGTATAAAAATCAATGGTTATATATTGTGAATTTGGATGGTCTGCGATACAAGAGATTGTTTTCCATAGTGCATTTTGCATAATTGCTTCATATAATAAAGCTTTTGGAAAACAATATAATGAGCATTGATTATCAGTTACAGCGAGTACTAGCGATGTTGGTGAAAAAAAACTGTGAAATGTTTCAAATAACATACGAGGCACCGTATTATTGAAACAGTCCATTACATTTTCAAGCATTTCTTTTGTCCAGATTGTGGCTGGGGGTTGATTTTCCTCTAGAGTGTGTAGATAAAGATTTTTTATATCATTTGTATTTGTTCTTCGGAAACGCGGTTTTGGTTTGGTGCTGTAATATTGCTGCTACTTTTAGGTATTTTTGCATATGAAATAGGTGATGTTAAAACTAACGATGCTGTTAATTTTGTATTTGTGTTTAACTTGCTCACACTTGACTTGGCAGTAGCCATGATTTATTATTCTGACTCAAGTCAGTTTTTTTTTTAAAAAAAAGATATGAATACACACCGATATTTTTTAAAAAATATTCTATTAATCTATTATATGATTCAATTTGTCCTGTATTACGTTTGTTTTGGTAAATAACAAATTGAAACAAGAGAAAAATTTAAATACTTACGTCGGAGAGCTTAAGGATTGCTTCTTACCTCAGCAGAGATTTGCTGCGGGATCTATTATTATTATTTTTATTGTTATTATTATTATTATTATTATTATTATTATTATTATTATTATTATTATCATCATCATCATCATTATTATTATTATTATTATTATTATTATTATTGTATTTAAACAGCATTAAACTGTTGCACATGCGCTTTGAATTTTAACTATAAAATGAATGAATACTAACACTTCAAACACATGATAAAGTCTTTGGAGAAGATAAAATGGCCATCTATCTTTTCGAACCCAAACACTTTTGTATGGGCGAATCTTAAGTGTTTGAAAGTGAAAGCATTTGGGTTTAAAAAGATAGATGGACATTCTATCTTTCCCAATGACTTTATCATGTGTTTGAAGTGTTAGTATTCATTCATTTTATAGTTAAAATCCAAAGCACATGTGCAACAGTTTAATGCTGTTTAAATATATTACAGTTTATAAACATCGCGCTATATAAAATAATTGACTTATTTATATTATTATTATTATTATAACTACTTATGCTGATTCTTCCAAGTTCCTTTTATATTTGTTGATCTCTCCATATTATCTCTTCATTCTTTCTGTTATAATATATAAATACAAAGAAGGGGGATAAATAAGTATATATTAGTTGTATAAATAATATATTAATTGATCACAATTGAGGGAGCCAGTTAATCAGTGATTGAGTAGCAGATTCTAAAGTTCAAAATTTACAGATCATAGCTTCAACTCTTTCACTTCTAGTGCTTGAAGTGTTTATGAAGTTTTTAGCAACAAACTATTCAGTTATTTATTTATTTAGGGATGAGGAGCTTAGTGGATAGCTGAAAATCTAGAGATAGATTAAAAATAAGTCATTTCATTAATTGAAATGATTTTTTTTATATTACACAGCAGTCAACTGATTCTAGAATTTTTAGTCATTCACTCCACTATTGTACTAATCTGCTCATAGTTTAATAAAGTAGAAGAGTAAGAGAAAGAGCAGATCAAAATGTAGATAAGAAGAACATGAGTAATTTTATCATGTAAACTTTGATGGTTTCTTTATACTACTACAATTCAATTAAAAAAATAAGTGAACAGATTTTAAAAAAACAGAAAAAAAATATTGTGTTTCTAAAATATACCAGAATACTTAATAACTTGTTTTACAACTTTTTAAAAGCACTTAGCAAAATGTTCAGATAAAATATAGCTTATTATATTTATATGATCATTATTGTTAATGTCTATGATCTAATATTGTCTTTTTTTGATTAAAATAAAATGAAAATAATTTAATAAATAAGATTTATAATATGAAAATACAAATATAATGTATATACTTAACCTCAATGTAATTGAATGAGATTTGAACCCAGACTTTCAAGCTCTCTACAGTCATCCATTCCATCCAATATAACCGATACAAATAACCACTTACATGTGAAAAAAGATAAATGATCTCCAATAAATGTATTTCATGCTGAACTAACGTACTTGGAGAGTGGAGAGGATTGAATCTTATCCATTGAAGTGAGTACATTTGCTATTTTAATTTAAACCAAGCACTGATTATTTATATGTATAGGAGATAATGATCCGGGCCAACTGAAGACAGCTGGTTCTCCATGAAATAGGTATATTGGAGATCATTTATCTTTTTCACATTTATATGGCTATGTGTATCTATAATATTGGATGGAATAGATGACTGTAGACAGCTTGAAAGTCTGGCTTCAAGTCTTCTTTAATATTTAAATATGAAGATTTACTTAAGTATGCTTCTTTTATAATACGCCACTTCTATTATATTAAGATAACTTAATATTTATTCTTTCTCTTTCAGTTAAATTGCCTTACAACTGCAGTTATATCAATTATAATCCAAATGAAAAAGAAGTCATTGATCCCAGTGACGCCACAAGAGCGGTTATATGTAAGTACGTTACATTTTCATTTTCTATAATGAAATTACGTGTGAGAGAGTGCACAAGTTTATATTTAAAAAATGTCTTTTTCTCTTATTTGAATATTCATTTATTGATCACATTTGGTAATCAAAAAAATGTCTTTTTTTCTGATTTGAATATTTATTTATTGATCATATTTGTAAATAATATATATTATAGCTATAACCTTAAGACTATGCGCCTAAAATGAGACAATAGGGACTTCTACAAATCTAAACACAAGATTTTAGGTGCATAGTCTTACGATTATAGCCTTAATATATATTATTTATGTAATAAGTATGGCTTTACAAATTATTAATTGCAACTTTAAATTGATCACATTTGATAAATAATGTTTGTCATTTTGCTTGTTGTGCTTACATATCAGTAATTTTATATTTTTCAGTTAACTTATTATAAAGTAACAAGTTTTTATTTTGTTTTGTCATTAGTGTTACTAAACAGCACTTAGTGGCATAACTTAGAAACTATTTCTGATAAGAGTTAAATGTTATTCAGAAGATGGGGGGAGGGGTTTCAACTATATGGATAAGATAAAAATAAATTAGGAGGACTTAAATATTTTGATTAAATCCCGAAATAAATTACATATATGGATATATTCCTTTCAATTGTCATCACTTTTAGTATGCAAAACCTCATCCAGTTTTTGGATTTAGTGATATATATATATATATATAAATAAATTTCAGTACTAAATAGTAATGAATAGATAATTATTATTCAGTATTATCAACATAATATATAAAGATTGTGTACAGTCATAAACAAAAATAATTCAGAAGTCCAGTTTAAAATATTTTATATTATGAGAATATAAGTATATTTCTAAAGGTAAATTAAATATGTAGACTTACTGGCTTGATTTGTATATTAAATAAATTGCTAAACAAGATTTTGACCCAAAAAATATACCTTGAATGCATTGTGATAATCTACTATTATAACTAGAGTTGAATTAAATTCAAGACATTAAACAACATTCAGGATATTTTATAAAAATATTTAAAACAACAAAACTTCGACTTTAGTTGTAAAAAAAAATAATAATAAAGCTGCAACTGAGATACAAAAGCTAAATTTAAAAAAATCTCATTTAAACTTTTGACTGATGCTTTTAGTAGTAACCATGAATTTTGTTAGCAATATTATTAACAATTAACATTAATGCTATAGCCATAATTCTGGATTATAAAGTTAGTATATAACCAAAATATTTTTAGGAAAGTGATGAATTTTCCAATATTTTTTAATTAATTAATAATATTAAAGCTGCTTTCTCCTCCAGTAATTAAATATTAATACTTATTAAGGATTATTGTCAGTGTTTTTAAACTGGTGGGTAATTACATGTATTTTTTTTAGTTGTAGTTTCACTTTAGAAAATCTATTTGTCTTGAATAAATATTATAAATTTTGGTTTTGCTATTAATTTTATTGCTACTTTTTAAATTTTTATTTTTATTATATTAATAGTATATTTTCATATAGTGTTATATTTTTTGTAATTAAATAAGTATGTAGTTATTTCTAGTAAAAATACCACTCTATTAGATTCTAAATGTATGATCAATCAAACAAATCTGTGAAACTCCCACGAAGATTATAATATACCGATAAGTTACAATAATTACGTTAATTGCTGCTCTGTAAATCAGGCAATGTTCAACTTCCAGTAACACTTCATCCCATTGATCAAATTGATATAGTTATACTTTGCTCAGCAAAGGATATATTCAGAAATCTTTCAGTTTCAATTACTATTAAGTGCTTGTCAATGAGTTGATTGGATTTCTTATGCCAAAATTTTGTTTTTATTCTTTTATAATCTTCAGTTAATATTATTATTTAATGTTTTAATCAATAACTAAAAAAACAAACTTGTGAATAATATTCAGGAAAAGATCTTAATAATATATTTAGTAAAAATACTATTATTTGTTTTTTAAAATTTGTTTAAAATATATATACTTACTATGAAGAACAAATATTTTTAAGAATTTAATTATCAAGAATTTTATTTTAAAAATTAAAACTGGAGTTCAAAATCTGAATGCAGAAAAATGAAAAGAGAAAATCTATATAATCTCCAATATCATGAAAATTGAATTATTTTAAATAATTAAAGTCAAAAATAAAAAGAACCAAGAGTTAAAGACGTAAAAGCACCTCTATTAGTAATTGTTGCACTGTATTGTTATATTTGCATAGTTCTTTGTTGTCAGCGCATTAATATTCAGTTTTTGTGAATGATCAACTTATTTTACTTTTCAACTAAATTAACTAATTAACTAATATTTATTTTAAATTACCAGTATTATTAATACACGCGACCAATTAAGTTAGCTATAAGCTTCCTAATTAAAAAAACTACAACTGGAAAAGTCCTCAAGTTAGCTAAATATATTTTCCGTGCTTTTTAAGTTTGAATCCTAAATAATCTGCCCAAAACACTATTTCTCTAATTCTTAAATATTGAGGATCTAAGCAGTTATTTTGATTGCTGGTGTTTGTAATTGCTTTTAATATAATTTTCTAGTAATTTTTTATATTTTAGCCTAGATTATGAGATTTAAAAAAGAGCTCTGGTGTTAAATACTATATCTTAAAATAATGAGTTTCTTCATTGTAAATATGTGTATGTATTCGTAGGAATACAGATATATATGCATACATAAATAATTCTATTTAATTTACTATTAATTTGTCAGTCTCGTTACTCAACATTAGCTTACCAGATTCTCATTACTACATCAAATTTATAAGCAAACGATGACGGGGTAATCGATTTCTAAAGTTCAAGATATTTAAAATTTAAAATTATACTCTTTGATTACAATAGCATAAAATATTTAAAAATATATTTTAAAGCCAGAAAATGGAGGTACAAAAATCTTTTCATTTGTAAATAATAATAAAAATTTACAAAAATAAATAAAACCCGATGAAATGCATTCCACGGAAGCCTTATTCCTGAAGTCTTCAGTCTTTCAATTGTTCCAGGCGCTCTTGAAAAAATCCATACTTTAGAAAGATACTACTATTATAAAAAAATTGAAAAGAATTACATATTTGTAGTGTACGTGAATCAATATGTAAGCATTTATGATTATTTATGTTATCGTCATCAGCATCATTTTAACCATTATCGATCCACTGCATGATAAAGTTCTCTCAAGTTCAATCTATATTCTCTCCTCTCTAGTCTCTCTTCTCCACATCATCCCCACATACTTTCTTATTTAAACCATCCATCCTACATATTGTCTCTTTCTAGATTTTTTTACATTCTCTTGGAATCCAGTTTAATATTTCAACTATCCATCTATTATCATCTCTTCTAGCAATCATATCCAGTCAACTTCACTTGAGTCTCTTAATTAGTTTAATGATGTCAGAAACATTTGTTTGTTTTCTCACCCATGTATTTTGTTTTCAATGTCATCTTATTACTCCTAACATGCATCTCTCCCTACTTTATTGAGTGGTCTGAAGTCTCTGCATTGTTTATAAATGTTCAAGTCTAAGATTCATAAATAAGAAATGATAAAACACATTTATTAAAAAAACCTTCCTTCTCAAAAACATGGGCATATTTCTTTTTAATATTAAGTTATTTCTACCAAAAAGATTCCAGCCAAATTTAATTCTATGTTTAATTTTATCCATATGTTTCCATCTGTAGTAATAATCTGACCAAGATATTTGTAGCTGTTAACTTCTTCTAACTCATCATTATCAATCTTTATTTTCTTCTTTTGAGAAAATTCATTGAGCATTACCTTAATCTTTTTAATTACTAATATGCTAAAATTAATTGCATTACTAA
The DNA here is from genome assembly GCA_028023455.1 of Epiperipatus broadwayi. Classification (NCBI taxonomy): domain Eukaryota; kingdom Metazoa; phylum Onychophora; class Udeonychophora; order Euonychophora; family Peripatidae; genus Epiperipatus; species Epiperipatus broadwayi. The sequence continues at coordinate 4,740,849 of JAQFVV010000018.1, forward strand.
AATTAATTGCATTAAGGTGAAACTTTTAATATTTTCCTTTAATCCTACTTTCTTACATTCATTTGATAACTCTTGCAACATTTTATTAAGCTTTAAAACATTATTTGCAAAAACAACTACATCATCTGCAAAATCTAGATAACTTAAATAATCTTCATTTACTTTTATTCCCTTAGCTTTTAATTTTAATCCACAAAATATTTCTTACAGAACTGCTGAAAAAGTTTAGGAGTTATGGAATCATCCTGTCATATACCTTTCTTGATGTAATCTTCCTAATATTAGTATGTAATCTACTTGTTGCTGTTGTATTTTTATAAATATTCTTTAGAATATGACAATATCCTGGGTCTATACCTTGATGATTCAATGCTTTAATCACTGAAGAAATGCTTATAGAATCAAATGCATTTTCACAATCTACAAATCCAAAGCATAATGGCAACTCATATTCATTGGATCTTTTCTATAACTTCTCTCAATACTTAGATATGATCCACTGTACTAAAGCCACTTTTAAATCCAGCTTGTTTTTGTGGTTGATTAAAATCCAAAATTCTTTGCAGAGGAGTTGTAATTGTCTTGACAAAATTTTGTACAAAACTGATAAAAGTTTGATAGGTCTGTAATTTCTAATATCTTCTAAATCATCTTTTTTTAAATATTAATATTAATACTGCATTTTTCCAATCATGCATCTAACATTTAGCATATAACTTTGCCAAAACAATTTCTATTTTTTCACCTGCTTCTTTTACTATATTGATTATAATTTGATCATTACCTGGAGCTTTTCCCTTCTTTATAAATTTAATTGCACATCTCACTTCTTCATTTAAAATCCTGAGCAATTCAGAAGATGTACTAGATGTAGGAGATACACATTCTTTATTACTATATAATTTTCGATGCACCATTTTTAATAGTAGTTCCATCTTTTTTTTTCTTATTGCAGACATAAGTTTTCTAGCAAACCAAGATATTGTTGTACACTCTTGTGACTTTTATTCTCTTCTATAGCTTTCTTTATTAATTCACAATTATCCTTTCTTCTATCATTGTCAAACCTTTTTCACATCATTTTATAAAATTTGAAATATTCAATCCTTTTAAATGCATCATTTTTATATTTTTTCACATTCCTTTTTTTTTTCACAAATTTGTTAATCTCAGTAGAAATTTTACTGGTCGATTGCTGCTTTTTCTACTAGCTACCTTTGTTGCAGCTTAAATAATTATAATACAATTATATGTAAGATCTCATACCAATTTTCCAAAAACTTTTTCCAAAATAAACTTCATTTTAAATGCTCCTAACTCTTTTTTAGGTCATTTTGATTGCACCCCCCTCCTATTTTTCTCCTTAATATTTTCTCATACTTCCTTTTTTATAAATTTTTCAATCATGATTGGCAACAAAAAAATTTTAGTTTTTAAATATTCTTGTTTCAGTTATTTTTATCAACAGTGATTTCATTTCTGTTCTTTTCTTACTAAACTTTTTTTCAAAAGTCCATATTTCTTAATTTATTAAATTTTTACTCCAACATTCTTTTGTTGAATCTTTCTTTTATGTTTCTATTAACTTTTAACCTGTACATTGAGAATACTTTCACCAAACTTCTTTCTAGAATAATATCTTGTTCTTATATCAAAAACCGTTTATGAATTGTAGCTTTCATTCTACATTTATTGATATCACATTTATTAATGATTTATTAACTTTTTAAACACTTTAAATGTATTAATAAAAGTAATATTATACATTATCTATAAGTCCCAGGCTCAATTATCACTTTTTCCCTCTATTTTCATTGTTTAGTCTTATTTGCATATATCTTTAATTCAAAAATGTGTATATACTACATTAAATTTATATAATAAAATCTTTAAGATTCATTATATCCAAATCTGAATCTTAATTTTTGTGATGCTAATCTGTTTTTTATCTAAACAATACATTTATTTATGCTGCTAAGCCAAATGTATATTAAGAAAAACAGAAGATATATAAAAATTATATTTTACATTTTCTTAATGAGTTTTGAGAAAGAAAAAAACATTGTTTATTACATTTTTAATTTTAAAAATCATGACATTGTCTAATCTGGTAAAATCCATAGTAAAAAAAAAAGTGAGAGAAATGGAGAGGAGGAAAAATCAAAGATACCAAAATCAAGTTATAAAAAAAATTAAATGAAATAAATAATGTCGAGAAATGAAATATATATGCACACATTTATATATGAAAGCACTTATGTATGTTTATTTAAAAATGTAAGCGTTTGTAGTGTAGTAAATATATTATTTATAGGAAAATGTGATGAATAAAGTAATTAAAAAATGTGAAGAAATGAAAAAGACCCAGGATTTCAGCTTAAGATAAAACGAAGGGTGCTTTTAAAGTGGAATATAAATACTTTTTTCATCACTATAAAATTATATTTCGATATAGATCTTATAAGTAATTTAGAGATTGCTTCAGAAGATTAAAATATTGAAAATGAATCAGTCAAAATTATTATTATTTATAATAGTCAAATTTATGTTTGAATATAAAAATACAAAATAGTTTACCTGTTTATTTAATCTTATTATTATGGCATTTTATAATTTTACATTACATTTTTTTCATATCCATATTTTTTTTTCATTATCTTTTATATATATATGAACTCTTTTTCACGCAACTTTTATTTGTTTAAAGCTTACAATTTTGAATATACAATAGGTTTTTTTTTCCCAGAGCTATAAAAAATTTAAACATTCTATATAAATTATATACATAATAAAATTATTTTATATTTCATTTTAGATTATTAGTTTATATATATATAACTCATAATATTAGAGAAGAATTTATATAATTAAAAAAAGTATGATATACGTTAAAATCTCATATGGAATTGATTAATATTAACTTAAAAATTGAAACCCATTAGAAATTTCAAATAACTTATACAAAAATTCACAGCCATATTCAATTCTGTCTTTTATTAAATTGTATTAGATATTTTCCTATCTAAAACAACTAAAAGCCTATATTAAATTCGGAGTTTGCTTTTATAGGGAAAAAAGCATTTGAGAATATTTATATTTATTTTGTGTAACATATATATTTATATATGTGTGTGTACATAAAATTATCGTGTACTAAAACAACAGCAGATACACTTATTACATGATCTAATTGTGGTCTGAATTTGAATCCAATTAGATAAACTTAAAAAGTAGTTCGTAGTCTGATGTTTTATCTTTTTGTCCCAGTAGATATCGCAATTAACCCTTTAATACTGTTCAGTAAATAAATGTCTATCTATTCTTAGCTAGAAGATAAAACAAAGATTGATAAATTATTTAAATACTCAACAACTTTCAATTAATAAGTCTGGTGAAGCATACAGTCTTTTTTTACAGATTCTCTATTAAAAAAACTATTGAAAAGCTTTTTGTCCTGTAGGTTTGATTATTTAAAAGTGTAATTATATTAGCATGCATAAAAAATTACATACTCCTGATATACAAAAATAATCTAGTAATCGTGAACAATATTCATATGAGAAACACAAACTTAACTAAAACTGTGGTTAAAAAGATATTAAATTTAAAAATGTTTATTTATATTATAACATTTATAGTATTTATTTTATTCATATAATAAAATATTTAATTAAGATGTAAATTAAAATATTCATATCCATTGTCAAAAAATAATTAAAATATTTATAATAAAATATTATTTTAATATGATAATTCACCTTGATAGAAAGTTGTTAGGACAACTTGGTGTTTTGAAAATAGGATGAAATTAAGATTAGTAGTATAGTTTATAAATTTTCATTTTAATATTTAATAAAGTATAATTTATTTGTATTGTTTATTTATTATTTAATAAAAGTTATTCCATTTGTTAAATAATAGTCATGTTTTTACAAAATTAGATTTCATTTTTTTGACTAATGTGTAGTTAAAAATTATTTTTTATGAAATTGATGGAAGATTTAGTTTGGAAAAAGGTGAAATAGCATTAATCGTTAATTGAGAAAATAAGAAATGTATGTTTTAATTAATTATTTAATAATAACTACTTAATTGGCTTTGAATACTAAATATTTAAAAAAAATAAGATTTTTTTTTTCTTTGTCATTAAAATTATTTGATTAGTAAGTAATGCACCACTAATATGCAGTTTTTCAAAGTATGAATCCTGAAATGAAAAGATTTTTTTTGTTGATAGAGAATAAATGCATTTAAAAAGAAAAATGATTTTTTTTTAATTTTTCATTTAATAATAATTATACCTGGGTCTCATTTTATGTGGTAGATAGATTTCACAGAAAACCCACATTAAAAAAATCACACAAAAATAGACTTAATTTACCTTAAAAATAAGAGATAGGTTCTGTAATTTTCAGAAATCACATAAAAGCAAAGCAACAAGGAAAAATTACTTTAAAATTTGCATTAAAAAAAATAAGGAAAGAAAGTATGACTAATAAAAAATTTCAAATATTTGAAAAAAATTGATACAAGATAAACTTTTTTTACTTTTTTTTATTAACTACAGTATTTAATTTTATATTTTTCATACATATTTTAATCATTATCGCTATTTGACAATATGCGGTTCATTTGTGAACCAGTAAGAAATCAGATTCATCACAAGAGGAAGTACAACTAGTGCCATTTTAGTCTTGTGCTGTGTTAATGGTTTTGTTGATAATGTAATCAGTGAATAAACTTTGAGACAATGATTTCACTAATTGACTATAAAGTTCATGATATCTAGACATATAACTATTTAGTTCTCATTGGAATTTAAGAGGTTGTTCATTGAAGCAAACTCTCTCAGATTTCAGCATTTTCTGATGTTTTTCTTTGTATTACACATCAATGTAAAATCTATGATTAAATGATTATTACTTGACAGAAAATAATAAATTTGCCTTCATTTGATAGATATTTTTGTTTACCATTGCAATAAATTTTAAATGTTCACATTTTGTTTCTATATTTAAAAAAATGAGATCACAATCAAAACAAAAAGATTATACATTATCATTAGAAAGATTATTTTTAGTTTACAAAATCAACAAAATCTTTGTTATTTATTTTAAAAATCTAAAAGAATATTTATTTCTGTCATCTATTATTATTATTTAATCATAAGTATAAGTAGGTTATTTATGTAGAAACTAAGATTCTAAATACAGCTTCAAACCATATTCACATTAGCTGCTAATACAACATTATATTTTTGAAAAAAAAGTATTTCATATCAAAATAAATTATTAATAATTTAAATTTCATAATATCCAATAAATATAGTGAAATATGAACTTCTTTATCACATAAAAGAAAACCTCCATAAAAAGATATTAAGAAGAAATATGAATTGCATAACTTCAAAATTGCATTTAAAAAATCCACATAAAATGAGACCTAGTTAAATATTTTAATGTTTTATTTTATTAATTGTGAAGCATTAACATCAAAGAGAAAATCTAAATTTTATAAAAATGGTTGTTAATTTTATATGTGTTTAATTTTATGTTTAAGTCATGACTAAGTTTATAAGGGCTCATTTTCCAAATCATCTATTACAATATACGATATATATACAATATATATATATATATATATATTGTATTGTACCAATATCGTATTGGTACATATAATAATTTTGTCTAAAAAATTATTAAAATTAGAAATTTCCCATAAAAACAATGTAACATTTCAATGTAATAATAAATAGTTAAAAGTTTAATAAAAGGAAGTTTAACATAAAAGTTTAGAGTTTTTAAAAATAAAGAAAGAAGAAAATACTGTTAGCTTAGGGGAAAATTAAACCCTGCATCATTCATAAAGTTTTACAAATTAATTTAAAAGTAATTTGGGGGAGAGAGTTTGGCTTGGAAAAGGTTAAAGCTATAGATGTTTAAATGAATCTTGTACAAATAATTAAAGATAACTCTTTCATTTAAAATAGTAAAGAAAAATAAAAGCTTAAAATGTAAATTTTTTATATGAAATAAAAATATCTCTTTAAGTTAAAGAAAAAAAAAGAAATTCCTTTCATTTAAAAAAGTTGTTAGAATAAAATTTACATGTGTGTAAATGACCAATTAATGTGAGCTTGTTAGTAAAATATATATGTACGATTGCAAACATAGCATAAATACATGCATGTTAAAATGAAATAAATGAAAGTTTTAAAATGAAATAAATGAAAGTTAAAAAATTAAAACCACTCAGCGATGGCTACTAAGTTAAAAATCTATAAAACAACAAGTTTTGTGGCAGCTATTAAGTTAAACAAAAAACAACAACAATAAGTTTGCAATGGCTGCTAATTAACATCTCCAACAACAAGATTAAAAGCTTATTTTGAGGAATGCAATTAAAAACAAGGAAGGAATTTTGACAACAGACATCACTGCAAGACATCAAATTGACAACAGGTCTTATAAATAAATAGTCCATTTTTTCATTGGACAATCAGTTGAGATTACAGTTCAGTTGATATAACAGTTGAGTTGAGTTTACAGTTGAGAAAGAGTGCAGTTCAGTCCAGTGAAATCACATCAGATTAAATTAGTCAATTGATCAGTTGACAATGCAATGTTAGAAACCTTGGAAACACATGACTTTCTCTAGCCTGAGTCCAGTGAAACAGCAAATCTGCCTTGAAAAGGATAATGATTGCCTAACAACTTGAAGAATCACTAGGAATATTTAGCAGTTTTCAAGAATAGTACCACTGAATGATAATAAACCTCCTCAAAAAACCTCATATCCAGCCAGATAGAAATATTCTCACTTGAAGCAGCAACCAGGAATAAAACAAAAATCTATTAAAATAAAGTTCACATCAAACAGCAAGAAGTTCACATTTTAAAATCCTAGGTAATAATATTTTTCTTATTCTCATTTCTAAAGTAGCCATCACATTAATTTGAAGCCTCCCAGAGTCAAATAATAATGAACTATATAAGCATGCATAAACGAACTATTGATGTGCATGTTGTGTGTGTTAATGCATTAGGATATATTGATTTCATTGTATTTTAAATGTCAAATATTATTTAATTGTTTGTTATATTATATTGCTATTATATATGTGTGAGCCTGAAGTTATGATAAGCCTTTGTTCATTTAAATAAGTTCTCATAAGTAAATTAAAAGTAGAATAACAAATGTTTAGTAAAATAAATTATCTTGTAACCTAAAGTTTAATTTTGTCAGTCAATTTTTTTTTACCGCTAATTGAAGTAATTTGTTATTGAATTAAGAATAGACTGAGCTAGTTAAGGGATTTTTCGAGTGCTGGATTATGGGCCTATTGTCCAAACATGTTAGTTTTAGAAACTAGCTAGCACTTGAGGTTTACTCTGAAACAAATAAAGTGCTTGTATAGTAGGGGTTTGAATCTAGCAGTCAAGGTGGGCCACAATCTGGAAATGTGACTGTATTATGCATTGCATAGCTTGGTCTGACTGTGGGTATTGTTGATGGCCCTGCCATCAAGAGTATTCTCCACTCTGCTCGAGGGCCTGTTCATTCACATAATATTTATAATATAAAATTATAAATTTATTGTAAATAAGGTTTAAACCCAGCTAAACCTAGCAAGTAGAGTATGCTGGATCCCAATGGTTTAAACCTGGTACAATATATATATATATATTGTACTGACCGTATTTTATTCTAGTACTAGTTGCATTGGCAATTTAGAAGTTAAATTACTAAATTCCTAGAAAAGTGAATATTTTTATTTAAATATTTGATAGATTTAGTTTAGACAATGTGTTTGTATAGATTTATGTGTGTGTGAGTGTGTGCTAAAAGAAATTGAAAAGAGAGAAACGATGTAAAGAGTATAATAAAAAGGGAAAGTACTTTGTATTTTTGTAAAAATAAAACAAACCTTTATTGTTAAGCCATTAGCAGTATGTAAAACAAAATTGCAGCATTCCTTCAGTAATTAAAAATAGTGGCCCAACTCAAGGCTTCAACAATAACCATATCCTGAAATAGGAGTAAAATGATAGAATAATAAAATTTTAAATTTTCAAAAAAAAATTTTTTTTTTTTTGTTTTGTGTATGTAGGTAAAAAAAGAAAAGAGAGAGTAGACAAAATGATGGAAATAAAGTAGCTCGTAAGGTAAAGTGACAACAGGGGGAGCAACTTTGGCAAAGGCATTGGTGAAGTATAAATAATAATAAAAAACCAAAGTATATGAATTAGAAAGATATTAAAGCCATGACAGGTGAAACAAAAAGAGTAGATAATCTGATTTGCAAATGGGATAATGAGACCATAAATTTTGCATCCCAAAAATGCCTGAAAATTACAATATCGATTATTAATATTTGAAATGCATGCATTGTTTGACTCTAGTAGCCAAATATTAGTCATGTCTGAAACTATATGCACAGATGATATTCAAATTCTACCTGTGAGAAAGACCCTAGTAACATTGGCCAATAATAAAAAGGTGCAACTAGAGACAAAACAAGTATGGGTATGAGTAAGAGTGGAAAGAGAGATATACACCATGTTTTGTTGATATTGAAAGAACTCATACATGACATGATATTAGGGTCAGATTTTATGCATAAAAAAGGGTGCTTTATTAACTATAAAGAGTGCAGTATCACATGTGAAGGAGAGATAATAGAATTTAAATCAAAAAGACACTGCCAAAAGAAGTATGTTGTATACAAAGCAAGACAGTGAGGAAACAAGTGGAAAGATGGAATTGGGAGGAAACAGATAAAAGGGCATGAGAAAAGGCAGTGAAGAAATTATTAGAGAAGTATAATGAAAAATTTTTAAATAGAAGGGATATGAACTTCGAATTAAGATTAATTGATGGCATGCCATATCAGGCACAATCATATCTGGTACCTCATAAATATTGAACAGAGGTTGAGAAGCAATTGTCACAAATGGAAGAATGGGGAATTATAACCAAGAAATTATCACCTTATAACAACCTGTAGGTGATAGTAAAGAAAAAAGATGAATCAGTAAGGTTATGCTTAGATGCAAGACAGCTAAATAGAATCACTTGGCCTGACCAAAATATGCCTCCACTGATGAATGAATTATTGAACAGGTTCGGTGGTAAAGAATTTTTTTCAACATTATACCTGATGGCAAGTTATTGGCAGATTAAATTATACCCAGTAGACCACCAATATACAGCTTTCAGATATAACAGACCATCTTATCAATTTAACAGAATGCTATTTGGATTAAGTAACAGTGGGGCAGTGTTGTTGAAGCACCTGGATAGAGTATGGTCACCCAAAATCAAGAGTTTGGTTACCATTTATATGGATGATGTCATAATTGCATCTAAAAACCCAAGAGAGCATTTAAGACATTTGAACATGTTTTTACAAGAATGCAAAGACAAAGGTGTCTGCATTAATTTGCTAAAATGTTGTATAGCTGTGACAGAAGTCAGTTTTAGGACACTTAATCAGTAAGACAGGGATTAAGCCTCATCCTGATAAAATACAAGCCATTAGGGACTTCCCAGCCCCTAAGTCAGTGAGAGACAGGTTAAGTCCTTCTTAGGACTGTAATTTTTATAATAAATTTTACAGGAACTTTGTGACAGATATGGAAACTTTACTGCAGTTATTATGGAAAAACATTCCATGGAAATGGACAGATAAACATAATGAAGTATTCAAAGGCATCAAAGAGAAATTTTTGAGCCTGATCATGCTGATATACCCTGATTCTAAAAAAACTTTTATAGTACAGATTGTCAGCAGTGAATACAGTCTATGTGTGGCTTTGATGCAAATACAGGAAGATGATAGCTAAGGGGTAATATACTTCATTAGCAGACTATTAAGGGAACTAGAAGTCAATTATTCTGTAACCAAAAAGGAAGTTTTGGATGTGGTATGGGCATTCCAGAGATTTTGACAAATTTCTGATAAGGTCAGAGGTGGTAGTCAGAATGGACCACAAGAGTCTGGAATTAGTAGGCTAATTTATTGAAGTCTTTTTCTCCAAGAATTCAACTATTTCATGAATATTTTAAAGGATCAGAGAATCTAGTGGCAGATGCTTTGAGCCAAAATCCAGATTTGCATTCCATGGGGCACCTGCACATAGAAGATATAAGTCTAGTGGCATTAAGCACAGAAATTGATGCATCTGTGGAAGATTAATTGAACCACTTGAGTGATAATCAGAGGTTAAATGCCTGGCAATTATACATAATTTAGAGAGAGAAAAGAGTAAAGATGGGGCAAAGGGAATGAGTTCTGAAAAGGATGGAAGAAGGTACTGGTTTATCAAGGGAGTATAGTGATATTTGTTAGATGTAAAGGAGGGAATGTGGAAGATGATAGTGCTCAAGATACTCCAAGATAGGCTAACTATGTATATGCACTGTTTATTGGTCATTATGGTGTCCACAAACTAGAAAGATTGTTGAAAACATGATTTTACTGGCTATGAGATATCAAATAATTAAAACAATGAAAAGGTGTGAACTGTGCCAGAAAACTAAGTCAGCCAACAAATCATATGCAGGAATGGTAAACCAGATAATAAAAAAATGATATGATAGCTATTGATTTTTATGGGCCACTACCTAGGTTCTGGAAGATAAAATACATATTAATGGTGTATGATGTTTTCTTTCAAAATGGGTGTCTGCATACCCTTTGCCACAGGCTAATACAAAAAACACCATACATTTATTTAAAATGTAACACTTCAACAAAATGGGCAAACCAAAGGCAATTTTATCCAACCATGAAACTCCTTTCATGGCCAATGAATAAAGGGAATGGATAGTGAAAATGAGAGTATGACACACATTGTCATCTATCCATAACTCTCAGTTGAACCCTTGTGAATGCATGATGAGGGAATTGGGACAACTTTTTAGGATGTATACATTATCAAACCATAATGAGTGGGTGAAACAGTTACCCATGGTGGTAAATTATATCAACTGAATGGAGAATGGGTCCACAGAGTTTGTGCCTATTCAGCTACAGTTCCATCAACCCATGCTGAGGCTTTACAAGGCTAAGTTTCAAGTCATCCCTGAACATATCAATGGAGAGGTGGATCAGAGAAAGGCAGCATCAAATATGAGACATGCAGAAGATGTAAGGGTAGATAGAGGGGATATAAGATCCAATGATTCCAAAAGGGGGACAGAATATGGGTCCGGACAAATTCCATTAGCCAATCAGAGAAGGGTATATGTAAAAAGTTTCAGGAATTATATGAAGGACTGTATCAAATAGTTAGGGAGAATGGCCCAAATGCATTTACTCTTATGAATGAAAAGGGAAAGAAGGGGATTCTCAATGTGAGAGCCTCAAGGCCATATAAAACAAATTATCCTGACAGATAGCCTTAAGAGATAAATTGGATGGATTTTGACTCTGAAGACCTTGGATGCATCAAACTAAGATTTAAGAATAAAAAAAGTGTAAATACCATTATCATTATTTTATTCTTGTCATTAACTGCAGATGTATTGTACTGTAATTTATTCTAGTACAAGTTGCATTGGCAATTTAGAAGTTAAATTACTAAATTCCTAAAAAGAGAATATTTTTATTTAAATATTTAATTTGATTTACTTTAGACAACATGGCTGAATAGATTTTGTGTGGGTGTGTTAAAAGAAATTGAAAATAGAGAAAGGATATAAAGGGTATAATAAAAATAAAAAGGGAAACTACTTTGTATTTTTGTAAAGTTAAAATATTGTGAATCCATTAGCAGTATGTAAAACAAAATTGCAGCATTCCTTCAGTAATTAATGATGGCAACCCAAGAAAAAAAAAAGGAAGACTTTGTGAGTAAATTACATTAAATTTGATCTAAATTAACAAGTGTCAACAGGAGTTGCACAGAGAGACTAAAAAAATCAGGACTATAAAAAGAAAACACATCATGCATCAGGGTTCTTAGATATTTGTTCCTGAATAAAGCAGTTTAAAAATAAATATTCAGCATTGAAGAAATCATGAAGAGCATGTCAAACTACTCTCCCCAACATGTTAAATCATACTAAGATGTGCAAGTAGAAGAGTTCATTTGCTAGTGTTGCTTTTTATCTGATCTCATGAATTACTCCAAGTGAATCCATCTCCTACTAAATCTGAAACCATGGAGTATTAACAAGAATATTGAACATCAGATTCCTCCCAAATAAATCCATGCATGGTGAATTTTATGATATGATACATGAACAGTTGAACGTAATGGTAAGAAACTTTGTTTATTCAAATATCAGTGATCACTTTCTCTTGAATTCTAAGTGTGATAAACTGTCATCTGGAGTTGTAGCAATTAAAATAAAATCTTATCAGTAGTTGAAATCTCTATTTATTTCTCTTATATTTTATTCTCTCAACAATATTATGAATATTTCATTGTGTATCAATAAATAACTTATGTTGATATTTAGTTGTTGATTATTAATTGTCTAAATTCATTTAAAATTAACTATTATTATAATTTGATTAAATAAATTGTTGATGCTGTACTTGAAAACACAATCCTGTGGATATTCCAAATAATTTCATCTCGTGACTAAATAAATAGGTGGAGTTTGGCCAGTGGATTTTTACATAGAATCCTGGTGCCTTTTCAAATAAATTAAAAGCTAAACAGGCAAACTCACTATATATATTGCCACACACAACAAGCTAGAGTAATCAATGGATGCCAGAAGGCTTGTGCATAAAATCCCCATCTAGTGGCTACTCATCCAATATCCCCAGACTAGTTTCTGCTTATGCCCATAAGCCAGAAACTAGTCTGGGGATATTGGATGAGTAGGCACTAGAACCCAGAAACTAGTCTGGGGATATTGAATGAGTAGGCACTAGATGGGGATTTTATGCACAAGCCTTCTGACATCGATTGATTACTCTAGCTTATTGTGTGGCAATATATATAGCGAGTTTGCCTGTTTTAACAACAGTTATACACAAGCATAAGAGGTGGTGGTCATGTGATGTTTATTGGCTTAAAATTAAAAGCTGTTTCTCTTTTCTCTATTATTCAACTTTAGTTACATTAAGCAGGTTGTGTGACCAAAAAAAATAACTGCGTTTGATAAAATTCACTGCAATTTTTCGGATGAAAAATTATCAAATCGACTGTAGTTTGGTCACCAAATATGAGGTAATTAACTAATAAAACCGCTAACTATACCATGGACAATCCAATATATATATATATATGAAAAGACTGTGTGAATACAATCTTTTATCAACTAAGCATATTCCATATTTAATAAATATAAATCTAATAAGATGAATTAGTGTTCGTAACTGTGATTTATATATAACTGCAGGATTAAAATACTATACAATATTAATTTGGATTTGAATATTATATATACGTACATATATATGTAAAATTATATCTTTTTTAAAAAAATAAGCTCAAAAATAATAACTATTTAGAAGGATCTCTTCTGCTACAACGCATTTCAAACTCTAATTTTTAACAAAAATGCCGCTTTGTAATTGTATTTCTTCTATATCAAATTTTACTTTCAGAGAAACTTAAAACTTTTTTCTAATTGTAGCACTTTTCATTATAAGTTATCTGTAACTATATCATATCTATAAAAGTAACTAATATCACCTCTTTTTAATACATTTGACTTAAAAAAAAACAATAGTGAAAGCATTTTAATGTGAATCCATATAAGACTAATGGATTATTTTATAATTCAAAAATTTTTATCTGAGTTTTATAAAGTAGTAAAAAATTATAAACATATAAATTTATTATCATATAACATTCACTACGTATAATAAAATTAGAATAAACATTAAATAAATATACTCCATGAATTAACACTAAATGTCATATTTAATATTAGTTATATATTCTATCTCATAGCATTATATTTTAAATATTTATTTTTTTATTCATTTGTTATATTTTTAAATATAATTTATTTATACCTATTTAATTTTCTTTGTCTGATTAATAAAATATTCTATATCTGTCTTTTGAAACATACTGTATGCTACGCTTTGTTTTAAAATTTATACCTTAATATTATAAATGAGTAAGTGATCAAATTTTAATAAAAATATATCAATGTAATGGATATGATAAATATAATTCTTATTAAAATTTTATCAATATCAATTATTATGATTAAATTTTACTTTATCATATTGATTAAATATTTAACAAAGAAAAAAATTACTGTATAATTGAATACACAAGAGATTATTAATAACATAATATAATAAAAAAGAGTTTTTATAACAACTAATGTGCACATATAACTATATTTTGTTTCAGAGATTATCCAATGATATTCAATTTTTGATATTGCACATTTTAATAGAAGAATTTTGCTCTTCTAGTTTCTAAAAACTATATCGCACATCTATTTGCTCTAATTATTTGTACTTTTATATTTTAACTTTATTTTTAAATAATGCATTTGCTATTCAATATTTTTAAAAGAGATTGTTTTTTTTTTAATAGCCTTATTTTTATTAATATTTTTTTAATGTACAACTGCAAGAAGTTTGTGAAAAGTATTTGTATTATATTTCCATAGTGGATCCATAATTTCTATTTCCTTTTCATTCTTCAGTTGAAGTTTTTAATTAAAAGTTTTGTTAAATTCTTACAAGAAATGACTCCAGGAAGACAATATATTTCTCTTTGAATTATAAGTACTGGGTATAAATCAAATTTAATCTTATTTTGGCATTACAATCCAGAATAAGTAGATAAATAATTTATGGCATTTCCTTTTTTCATTTAAATATTAAATAGCTTTATTAAAATGTTGCTTTTAAATTAATACTATTAATTCCCCCCTTAACATTTTAATATAGGTACAAGGGAGGTTAAATTGCCCCTTTTTTACTTTTATCTACATATCAATAAAAGATATGTTTAATTATTGTTAATTTATCAATTTGACGTTATTAAGTAAATACAGGTAGCAACTAATTGTTTGCTTTTACAATAATAATAATCAGGATTCGAACTCAGACTTTCATACGACCCACCACTCTCAGTGCCATCTCATATTGCTGACTCACCTGATCACACACATGTTGAAAAACATAAATAATCACCAATATACGTATTTCATGCTAAACCAGCAATCATCAGTTGGTCTAGATTACTATCCTTACACATATATATAATCAGTACTCAGCTTTATACTAAGATAGCCAATCTTTATACTTTAATGGACAGGCTTCAAACTATTCCAACTCACAACTCTTTAGCCTTCCATTTCATTGAAAATCTGATGATGGAATGTTCAAAACCCTTGTTAGTGCCAAGGTTGTCATCCTACCCATGTTCACATATTAGTCATTCTGACCCCTCATGTACAGGAGAATAATCCATTTATACATACATATGTGAGGGATTGGCAGACCTTTTACACACTATTTATATAAATTAATACATTATACAGGCTTAAACCTGCATTTATATATGTAATATATTCAGGATTCGAACTCAGACTTTCACATGACCCACCACTCTCAGTGCCATCTCATATTGCTGACCCACTTGTTTAGCATAAAATATACATATATTGGTGATTATTTATCTTTTCAACATGTGTGTGATCAGGTAGGTCAGCAATATGAGATGACCCTGAGAGTGGTGGTCATGTGAAAGTCTGAGTTTGAATCCTGAATATATTACATATATAAATGCAGGTTTAAACCTGTGCAATGTATTAATTTATATAAATAGTGTGTAAAAGGTCTGCCCATCCCTCGCATATGTATGTATAAATGGATTATTCTCTTGTACATGATGGGTCAGAATGACTAATATGTCAACATGGGTAGGATGACAACCTTGGCACTAACAAGGGCTTTGAACGTTCCATCATCAGATTTTCAATGAAATGGAAGGCTAAAGAGTTGTGAGTTTGAATAGTTTGAAGCCTGTCTATTAAAGTATAAAGATTGGCTATCTTAATATAAAACTGAGTACTGATTATATATGTGTGTGTGTGAGGATAGTAATCTAGACCAACTGATGATTGCTGGTTTAGCATGAAATACGTATATTGGTGATTATTTATCTTTTTAACATGTGTGTGATCAGGTGGGTCAGCAATATGAGATGGCACTGAGAGTGGTGGGTCGTGTGAAAGTCTGAGTTCTAATCCTGAATATATTACATATATAAATGCAGGTTTAAGCCTGTGCAATGTATTAATAATAATCATCATTTTTCTTCTCTTCAAACTATTTATATTAAGTGTTTAGCAATTTTTATCATGTGATTGAAATCTGCATTTTATTACTTTGACATTGTTTGACAAATTAGCTTCCCGAATTTCATAAACTTTCTTTTAAAATTTAAATTTAAATAAACATTTATTTAAAAGTTAATATTAACAAATATATATATATATACGTGAATGCATATTCAATCTTCACATATTTTACAGCTACACACTTCTTTTGTATACTAAGATAATTCCATCCCTGAAATGTAAGAAAATAAATACAATAATAATATTGCTTTTTATAAGAAGAAAATATTTAAAAAATTAAATATAATCTTAAATCATCTCAGGTGTCAAATATTATTTTCTCTGAAATTGGATTAAGATTATATTTAATGTGCTTAATATTTTTTCCGTGTAAGAAGCAGTATTGTTATTGCGTTCAAATTATTTTCTCTTATGCATGGTGTTTTGAATAAAATTATTTGTTTATTTTAGATACAGAACATTTATCTATTAATTTAATATTTATAAAGTTGAAATAAATGTTAACTGAAAACTAAAATCTTATTTATTATGTTAATAGAATCTAAGATCATTACTCTTATTACTTATTATCTGGATAACATTATTTCTATTTAAAAAGTTTTTGTACTTACTAACATTTATATTTTGTTATGGTGATCATGTGATGTTTAGTGGTTTGTATTCATCATAATTACAATTTTTATTATGCTTACAATAACTATTATTACTTTATGATTCTACCTACCTCATCAACCAGCTTTAAAGCAATATGCTTAAAACTTGCCATTACTCCAGTGAAACAAATGCTCAGGAAATCAAGATAGTGGTGGATAGGACCAAAGCTGGTTGATTTTATAATCAAGTTTAACTTGCCCTCTTTGCCCACCAGTCACTTTTTGGTGATGCAAAGAGGATTTCACTAAATAAGCACCATGTGTAAACTTTGTAATATACATGAAGAAATGCTGGAGCACATCTTCTATGCTTGCTCAAACTTGAGATGCACTAGAAACAAAATTATTGCAAGCATTTCCTCTGGCTGTGGTAATGTCCTGTCAATTGATCAAGCAATGAAAGAAGGAAAGTATCAACTATCATGCTAGTGGCATGTCCTTATGGATCACCAGGTGCCAGCATATCTTCAGACAAGAACATAGTAATCCTTGAAGAACTTTTAAAAAAATACTAATAAACATGAAGAACAGAGATTGCCTCCTTGGACCAGAGCATCTCTTTGTGGACATGTGGGCACAGATTACCATATCTGATGATGAGACAACATCTCAGACCACTGTACTAAATAATATGATGACTAGGCCACCCAGATTGGTTGCAAAGCTTTGAACTTCTACATAAAACTATTGTAATCAGCAAAATGTAGCTACCTGACACTAAATTTTTTTTTAATAAAAAAAAAAAACTTGCCATTACTCTGATCTGGATTTAATCTCATCTAAATAAAAAGATTTAGATTTTTTTCAGACAGCCATATTTTTTTATATTAACCAATCATTTAATACTCGTTAGCCATTCTTAGCAAAAGAATTAAACAGTGGTGAAAATTCACTTAAATCAACATTACCTGCAAATTATCAAGTCTGGTAAATAATTTAGTTTTTTTGTTTTTTTTTTAAATAAATATTTGCTGAAAAGGTTTTTGTCTTGTACTAGCAGTTTAACAGCTGCTTCAGCTTTACCTGTCATATATATTGTAACAGAATCGATGAAAAGATATAATGCTCAACTATTTGGTTACTATTATGAAGAATTTTAGTCTAGAAAATTATTATCTGTTTATAAATAATCTGTAGGTGACTGTTTACAAGATGATGTTATTACAATCAAACTTTTATCTTATTTGTTAGTAGCCAATGATAAGATTAAAGCTTACATCGTACAAGCCTTCATACACAGTCATAATTCCTGATCATTATCTATTTCATATTTATATTATTGTTCTAATGTAAATATTAAAATAGTATATTTGTATATCATATGAGAAACTTAATGAGAAATTATCCTTGATCATAACAATAAATTTATTTAATTCAACAACAATAGAATATAAACAATACAATATCTTTTATATTTATATATTTATTATAATCAATAAAATTAAATATAGAATATACATGACAGAAATTTAAAATTTAAAATCAACTTGAGAAATCAATCAAACATTTATATATTGTCCTCTTAACTTGATACAAACCATATTTAGCCTTCTGCAAAGAGGAGAGAGATTATTGAAAGAAGATATATACTTTTAGAAAAATAAAAAAATAAACCGTTTTTTATTAATAAGCAAGAAAGTTATTTGTTTGACCACCTAGATACAAAAAAACATGTGCATGAAGATTTAAAGGAGATAAGAAAAAATGTAATCAACATAATTACATATAATTAAAGAAGAAGAGTAGGTGTGATATCTCTTCTTTCACTAATTAAAGATGGCCATTCTAATATTAAGGGTAATTGGAGTATAAGTGTAATTAAAAACTTAAAAAATAAATGAAAATATAGAAATATTGTATAAATAAATTGTATATATTAAATGTACGTTTTTTCTTGTAAAGTACACATTTAGTTTGGCTGCCAAGTATATTATTTTTGCAGAATTGAAATGAGCACTACATTTAGAACATAAGAAAATTATGCATTTCACCTAAATTATTAGCTCTGTAGGGGGATTAAAGTCATGAAGAAAAAAAGGTGTGACAATTACATGCATGGAAGACTGGCTGTGGGATAAAAAAACGGATCCTGAGAACATTTGTTAGTGAATTTAGTCTCTCTTCTTTTGTGATTGCATACTACTTAGTTATATAAATCAACATTTACTATATTGCTGTTTGCTGCTATTGGAGTTGCTGCATATATCATTTGGTGGAAAATTGCATACGAAATCTCTAGAGATTCATATAGAATAATTTACCCTGTAGCTGTTTTTATTGTTATAGAAGCCACAAACTCAGTGGATTGCTAAGCCTCCAAATAAAGTAATCAATACCTTCTTCCTATCCTGTTGTTGTGATGATGTCTTGATTTAAGCTGCTTTTCCTCTATCACTCCAAGAACCCTAGCAAGAACACTTCACCCAGAAATCATAGGAAAGAGTATTGTGTATGAGAAACCTAAAATCCATGACTATGGTATATATAATACAAGTAATTATATTAAAAGAAATATTCCCAGTAAAATAAATGTGAGCTCTTTATATCAATCTAACTTTTAGCTGAATATATATAAACTTTTAATGAATCAAAACTTTATTATTACTATTGATATCCAGATTAATTTTTGTACTTTGTAACATTTATTTATTTTTATTCTCAATGATGTACTATGTATATGTTATGTATATGTTAGTAATGTTTAGTAAAGGTTAATTATAAATGAATAGTTTAAATTTTGATTATTGTTATTTCTTGTTTATTTAATACTATTTTAATAGTGATATTAGTGATTAAACCAATGCACATGCGCTTTAAAGATAAATTATAAATGAATACTCTCACTTTTTCAGACACAAGATATAGTTTTTTAGAAAAGATGGAATGAATCCACCCATTCTTTCAACCAAAACATTTATGTATGGACAAATCTTAAGCATATGGAAATGAGAGTGTGAAGATGTTAAGCAATCACTTTAAATTACATTTATTATGCTTGAATGAATGATGCTTGTGAAATTTTTACAATTTATGATACATCATTCTTTATTTGAAATTAAACATATATAATGAGATATTATTTTATATAGTGCTATGTTTTTATGCTGTAATAGAGATATTAGTGATTAAACCAATGCACTTTAAAGATAAATTATAAATGAATACTCTCACTTATATACGTTTAATTTTAACTTAAAAATGACGTATCATAAATTGTAAAGATTTCACAAGCGTCATTTATTCAAGCATAATAAATGTAATTTAAAATGATTGCTTAGCATATTCATGCTCTCATTTCCATATGCTTAAGATTTGCCCATACATAAATGTTTGGGTCAAAATAATGGGTGGATTCATTCCATCTTTTCTAAAAAAAAACTATATCTTGTGTCTGGAAAAGTGAGAGTATTCATTTATAATTTATCTTTAAAGCGCATGTGCATTGGCTTAATCATTAATATCACTATTACAATATAAAAACATAGTGCTATATAAAATAATATCTCATTAATACTATTTTAAAAATAAAGTTCCACAATTTCCATCATTTAATTTCCTAAATGAAAGAATGCTAGTATTTTTAATTATTTCATTATATAAGTTTAGGGAAAGACCTACTAAAAAGGAAAAATAATCCTGAATCAATTAAGCTTGGGACAGTGCACTCAGTGAAATAGTCCACTGAACACTGCTGCCTATCACAATTTGTTTTTTTTTAGATATACCTTTGATATTGTAAAAAAATAAAATATAAAATAATATTATCCAAGGTGTGGTTGGACAGGAAATATAATCATATTATTCAGATACTTTTTGATTGATTGGTATATTAAAAATCATTAACCATTTATACTTTTAATATTTAATAAATAGAATAAAACTATATAGACATGCGAGTGTGCAAGACGTATGAGTAATATGATAAATTTGTTTAAAACCCTGTAATAACTAAATAAAACATAGCAAAAGGGTAAGACCTGGTACAATGGCAGCCCAAAGTGAGGCTACTAAAATGGGAAGATTATAACCTGAGATAAGAATCAACATGATCATATTTTTTTTTTGTTTTTGGAAAATGTTTTATTTAATTAATTTATCTTAGCACTTTCCTCGGGGGTAGAAATAAGTAGCAGGGGTTGATATAGGCAGATAAACAGCAAAATTAAATGATCAAGGACCAAACAAGAGAGTAGGGTAAAGGGGGTGGTCAATGAGTGTAGTATTAATTGTAAATATTAATTCAAAAAAGGGTATTGTTAAATATAGTTAAAAATAGAACTAGAGAATTAATTATTAAAAATTGACTTTTAAAAAGAAAAAAGTAAAAAACAATATAATAGTAAATATAATTAAAAATAGAACATTACTGGAAGTAAAGAAAAAAGAAATATAATATATATATATTGTAACAGGGTTTGAACTCAGTCATTTGCACTGATCATTACAATGGACTCCCAATGATGGGGCTTTTGAAGAATGGAGATTGGTAGAGTGAATACAACTGAAAGATATAGATGGTGCATTGATCGATATAAAAAAAATTAAAAAAAATTTTTTTTAAAAAAAAGAGAGAGAGAGAGAATATATATATATATTTAGAGACAGAATTTGTTGCTGTTTAAAAAATTTTTTTTCAGAAAGAGAGAAAAGAAATAGAGAATTTTGAGGTATTAAGCAAATAGGGCAAAAACATTAAAATGTCACGTGGCAAAATTGTCGAGGAGCTGGAACATTGAACCCGGCATGTATTTGTCAGTATCAGTAGAAAACAAAGAAACAAATGAAAATCAGATCACAGAGCAATATGGATCAAGAAACTACAAACAAGGGAAAGGAAATGGATGTGTTTGAACCAATCATGAAAAAGTTACAGGAAATGGAAGATTACGGAAAGAAATAAACAATGTAAAGAAAAAGATGAATGAAAGGATATTAGAGGGGCAGAGGAAAAATGAAAAAAAGATTGTCAGAATTGGAGAAAAAGCTCCATGAAGAAATAAGATATAGTCAGCTGGGAGAGAGGGAGAATGAAAAGCAAATAAGAGATAGATTAGAAGTAAATGACAGTACAGGTGAAAATGAAATTAAGCCAAAGGCCAAGGATAAAAATGAAGAAAAGGGAAATATGGGCTTAGTCATAGGTGAGGAGATAGTGGAGGACTGACAAACTGTAGGAAAATGTATGTTTAACCATACTAATGTTAACCAATTTCTTAAGATATGTTCATTCACAAGCCAAATAAGAGAGACACCAGTGGAGCACCTCAAGAGTCTACAGATATTTTAGTATAAACATAATGTTGGAAGAAAACAAGGTAGTAATAGTTTGTAGCAACTTGGCAGGAAATGTGCTATCTTGGTGGGAGTCAGTGTTCCACCAACCTCAGACTTTTAAAGAATATACTGAACTAGTATGAAAAATGTTCTGGTTGGAAGAGTGGCAAGAAGTCATTAGAGACCGAGTAATGCAAGAAAAGTACAAGAGTGAATGGCCAAGAGAACTACATACAATTTTTTCAGTGTCAAGTGGCCAAGTTGCAGACCTTGTATGAATGCAACGTGACTGAGAGCCACATAATCAGAATCATAAAACAACTTGCCAGTGAGGATCGAACAAATGTTGATTAGAAATAGAAAGTTGTCAATGGAAGGGGTGGCTGAAATGTTGAATGCTATAGATATGAGTAAAAGTGAACAGGATAAACCCATAGATTGAGGCAGATCGAGGAACAATGAACAGGGAAAGAATCCTAACCATCAGAAACCATAACAAAAAAGAAAGAGGAAAAGGGAAGTTAAAGGAAAGGGGTTAAAGATACATGTAGGAGAGAAGAGTTAGGGTCAGTATATTATTTGGGGGTAGCCCTCAAACAAGATAAATCTTATTTTGAAATCTTTTGAACAGTGGGGTATTGTAACAGGAACTGAGTTTAAACCCTGTTACAAAAAAGAGAAAGAGGATAGGTTTTATATAATTTTTTTAATTATTATTTTATGATATATTTATTGGAAAAGTCACACAGACAAGTGCATAT
Organism: Epiperipatus broadwayi; assembly: GCA_028023455.1. Classification (NCBI taxonomy): domain Eukaryota; kingdom Metazoa; phylum Onychophora; class Udeonychophora; order Euonychophora; family Peripatidae; genus Epiperipatus; species Epiperipatus broadwayi. The sequence goes on from JAQFVV010000018.1 coordinate 4,763,836, forward strand.
TTATTTACTGAGGTAATAAAGAATGACAGTGTTGATGGGTAAATATATTTTTATTTGGCATACATGTGTATAGATAAATGTTGTTTTAAAAGGAAAAAAAGAAAATAAAATTTAAAACATGAAAAAAAGTTTTTTTTTTTTACCATTATGATTCCATGAATTAATTAGCTAAAGGTTTCTCTAATTGTTCTAGAAACAGATGGGACTAATTAATGGCTATCTATTTCTTGTTTAATAGATTGGATTGCTTCAAATATTCAGACCTTAAATAATTTTTAATTAAGGACTTTGTTTAAATAATTTTTAATTAAGGAAAGGGAGCAACAAAATGTGGAATGTCCATTATAAATCAAATTCTTTTCGAACTGCTTTTGTCCAAATTTACATTAAACAAAATATTTCTAAAATGTTCAAAAAAAGAAATGAAATAAGATAAGTAAAAAGATTGATGTTGGTAAGTGGTTTTTCTTTTGTTTATGCATTTTTGTCTAAATATATTTTTGGAACAAAAAAAATGTGAGAGATAATGAAAAAGAAATTTGATTGTTGATTCTTTATTAGTCGACCGAAGAACAAGCAATATGCTTAAAAAAATTGGTCGACAAACATATTAACAGAAAATAAATAAATTTGGCAGTAAACGTGAAAGGAGAAGATGTGAAATAAACTATTATTACCATCTTCATTACTTGACAGAATTTATTTGTGAAATGAAAAATAAAACTTTAAAAGAAAGCTCCATGGACAGTATGGGGTACATTTATAATTGTGCTGGGGTCTACATTCAAACTCAGCTCTTTTTGCCATCTATGCCATGAAAGCCATTAGGATATCTATTACCCTAAGCATACTGATTGCCATCCAAAGCTACAGTTACTGGATATAGTGCATGATGTCCGCCATCCCTGGAAATTATATAAAAATAAATCTAAAGAAATATGTTACTTGAAGATAGACTCAATAACTGGAATGCCAGGTAGAAAAAATGGATGCCAAGTTTTGCCCATGCTAATCTCAGGATTAAAGGTAATGAGTGCACTCAGAAACATATCTAGAGGTTGCTGATTCATGAACACTGGTAAATATACATATTGTCTCATTTCCAATTTTAAATCCAATCAAGGCATATATTACAAAAACTTTTGTGTGTGTATTATTTTGTTTATTGCTCTCTCTCTCTCCCTCTCTCCCTCTCTCCCTCCCTCCCTCTCTCTCTCTCCCTCCCTCCCTCCCTCTCTCTCTCCCTCTCTCTCTCCCTCTCTCTCTCTCTCTCTCTCTCTCACTCTCACTCATTGTAATTTTCTATAAAAATACTAACAATATTTTATCACATACATGATTTATGCCATGTTATTTCTTGTTATAATAAATAATTATAGATTACCCATGAAACCGTTAATTCATTTTTTTTCTTATAGATGTATTATGCAATTGTTTATGAATTTTAATATTAATTTAGTAATACATTAGTGTGTGTGTTGGCATGCCTCCAATAAATATTTAGAGTAGAATAAGTGAGATAGAAATTTGTAAAGGGATTTTAAAAGTTCTTTCCAGATTTTAGAGGGAATTAAGAGAAATAGAAATTCAGAGAGAATATTTAGTTTGAAAGTTAATTCACTCAACCACGCCCTGAGTATAAGCTAGCTTTAATTAAGATAGGCATAAGTTTAAAAAAGGCTGAGTTGGACAAATTATTAATAGATCCTATGATTCTTGCTAATTAGCAAGGTTGGCATTTGGTAACAGACAAAAAAAAGCAATCATCCATAAATGTAGAAATCTATGCAGAAAGAAAGCTAAAGCTGATATATATTTGTGTTTTACAGTCGGTTTTTTCTCTAATCTTTTGAATGACCCACTATCAGGGAAAACTTCATTAAAAAGGGGGAATGACTCAGAACATGGGAAAACTTCATATGGGAAGGGCCGTTTAATAAGACATGTATAAGTATATAAATTCATCCTCTGGGGAAAAAAGGTATTATTAGTTCAGGCTAAGATAATTTTCTAACTACAGCTATATCTAAATTTGAATAAATAAAGGATGGAAGTAGAGATCGGTTTGCACCAATTGTTACAATATATATATATATATATATATATATATATATATATATATATATATATATATATATATATATATATATATATTGTAATGGGCACAGATGACATTACATTGTTTTTTTATTAAATAATTTAATATATTAGTAAACATGAAAAAAATAAAAGTCCGCAAATAAAACTTTTTTTCTTAAGAATTAAAAATTGTGAAAAAAATAAAAGTTTGCAAATAAAAACATCTTTTTTAAGAATTAAAAATTGAAAATTAAAATTCTATAATAATATAAACTTCTTCTTCTTCTTTTTTCTTTTCAAATGTATTATCAAGTTTTTATAGAACCTTGATAAAGTCCATATCATTATTTGAGAAAAAAAAATGGACGAAACATTGGCTATTTATATTTATATTTATTAGTGAAGTTATATATTGTATATCAATAAAAAATTTTGAAAAGAAAGTCTCTCCGTAGTTTTTTGACTTTATAAAATTCTATACTAAACTCATATCTATATAATTGCACAGATGAAAAAAGTTATTAAAATAAAACTTTATTAAAAAAAAGAAAAAGTATTTTAAAACTAAATTGTCAGTAAAGATTTAAAGATAAAAATATATCTAAGTTTGTACAAAACAAATTAATTAATGTTATTGAAAAAATGGAAATGATTAATTTAATTAGTCATATGTAAACTAGCCTTGGGCATTTAAATGTATAAGCATCAGTCAGATAGGAAAACAATAGAAACTAATAGCCAATGAATGAAAAACAATGGAATTGGACCTCAGCAAAAGGACTATCACATCGATGATGTAATGTCCATTAGATCCTTAAGTTACATATAAAAGAAAAAATTTGGAAATAAAAAGTGATTTGGTTTAATTAATTAAAAGGGAGATGTGACTATATGTGTTAGTGCAGAGTTGAAGGAGAAGGTATTGAAAAGACGCACTCTTCAATCCCTTCAGTTTTGTTAAAAAAAATATAAAAAAGGAAAATGAAACATCACTTTTCCTATATTGACGACCACAGGATCATCAAGGGATTTTAATGCTGGATTTCAAATGGCAAACAACTGTAAAGGATGAACATTTCTAAAACCGTAAGCACATTATGAACTTAAATTAATATTAATTCGAAAACACTAAGAACTCTAAAATATAAACTTTTCCAGTATTTAATTTATAAAAATAGAATCCTATCTGACCAAACTAAATTATTTATTAATTAGTTATAATTTTATTTAATGTATGTCTTTTGTAAAATTATTTTCATTTATTTATTTATTTGTTCTTTAAGTTTTATTATGATTTCTGGTTTTCGTTAAACTAGTTATATAAATGTTAAATTTAAGTTGGGTGTGAATAGCTATATAGATTTGTAAAGTTATATATATAGTTTAACGGAGGGTAATCTTAGGTTATTCATTTCTTAGTTGAATTAGCTCAATGGATTGGATATATTTGTGTAATTAGTAGATGTAGTATGAGATCCGCTATGGGAAGGATTGCATATATACACCACACACCTTCTGTTTGCCTATGGATGGGTTTGTAAGTCAGCAAAGGACCACAGTCCATTCCTATGGAGTTTTTTGTTTATTGTTCTACTCACCAACAGATGTATCATTCCTGTTGGTGGAGAGACAATGTCTTCTCTAACTCTACTTACTGTTCAGATGTACATTCCTGACAGTATAGTATTTTGTGTTGTCATATTTTCATCCTACATTGAATACATAAATGTATCAGATGGATTGGCGCCAGTCTGACTGTGAACTTTTGGCCTAAGGTTAAATAAGGGAAAGAATATTTTCTTTTCAAATGCAAATCTATGTAGTCTATTCATACTCGACACTCTAAATAAAAATGCATTAAATTTAAGTTGGGTATGGACATTGCATGGATTCATTATAACTGGGGCCCAATGTGGGGCCGTTTGAAATCCAGCGTTACAATATATATATATATATATATATTCTAACCTCCCCCCGTGCATCCTCACCCCAAAATTATTGTTTATTACGAATATTCCGGGTTCTAGCTCAGTTAACAAATAAATAAATGAAATATTCAGCATTAATTAAAATGATTACTAGCTCTAATTTTTTTTAAAATACAAATACGGTTCAATTTTAAAATGAATTAACAAATATTTAATATTTTCATGAGACATGGAGTGACAATACAGGGAACGAGATAGACTACATTGAGCTATTATCCACATGATACTACCTCAATGGCATTAGAACACTATTCCCCCTTTTTACTATACCAAATAACTAACTCATAGTATTCTTACGACTTTCCGAGCTCTCTTCACTATGATTAAAATAATAATCATATCTTAATCTTCTTTATAACAAGAATCTAGCTCAATTAAATAAAATGAAGTAAAATAAAACAAAATAAAATCTCAGGTTCATAAATTGTATTCTAACTAATTTAAAATTACGGTAGTAAAATATGAAAAGGGAATTTTATGTCATAATCTACTACACAGCAACTAATAATAATAATAAATAATAATAACAATAATAATATAATATAATCTTATTTCTTCCTAAATGAAATAAATAAATACGTATGTGGCAGTATTTTAATAATCTGACAACAGAATACGTGTGGCAACTTTATCATATAATTTAATGTAATATTGTGGCAACCGACTTATGACCAATAAATAATATAAAATTATGATCTTTTAATTTTAACATACCAATAAATTCTCAAAATTATTATAACACTTTTATGTTTACCTTTTGTGCAAAATTTATATGTCTGTTTCAATTACAAATGTATCGTGATTTCATGCATCCATGTGGAGAAATAACAACGCGGGCACACAACTTTAAAATAAATTTAAAAAAACAAAGTTTATTAACAACATAAATAAATTAACAATATTTTTACACTATATACATTGGATATCCCTTACTCTCCTATCTCAACTTAGTTTATTAGTTTATAAAATGAAACCAAAATACTATTTATTTTTCTAGTTAAATCTTATCTTTTAAACACTTAAGAAAATTACAGTATTATTACTTGATTTATTATTATAGTTAGCTTATTACAAAATGCATTTTTATATATGCTTATCACAAACACTTTGCATCCCTAATATTATTAAAATTATATTTTTTACAAAATTTACATCCGTAGTAAAAATTCTACAAAACAATAAAATTCTAGTTTTATATTGGTTGTATGGAATCTTACAAAGTCAAAACATTGTTCTACATTCGGTATTAGGTTTTTTATTGTTCATTATCCGATGTTTATTAATCCTAATATTCTCATTCAAGCCTTACTTCAGATGATATAATTACAACTATTAATATACCATGCACAAGTATATATCTATTATACCTTATTGAACTATTTTCTTAATAAATATGCAATACTTATTTTCTAAATATTATTTTTAAAAAAATTCAAATTTTATTATCACTTTTAAAATAAAATTTTTAAAATACTTGGTTTAGATTTCTTTTTAAAATCTTATTCATTTCTGAATTAATTTTACAATGTATTATATGATTCTTTCTCTCTTTATGATATTTTGGACTTTCAATTTTAAAGTTACACAATTCTATACATTCCAGCAAATAAACTATTCTTACACAAACGATAACATATCTTCAGTTCTATTTTATTCATTATTTCTTTGAAAATATCTTTCTGACCGATGCAGATTCACAAAATAAGGATAGCGAAGATAGATGCATAGGATCAAAATACAACTAGAATATTACTCGTCATATATCTTGACAATCATGGCACAGTGAATTAAAAGACACTATAGAGGAGTGACCTTTACCTGTCTACCAACCTCTATTATAGGAACGATGCTAAAGCTATTTCTTCAGCTTTATTATAACATCAAAAATTTAAAAATATGCAAAAAACACTGTCCAAACTATATGTGTTCAGTCATAGGGCTTAGTTAACTATACTGAAATCACACAAAACTAAATATGATCCAAATCCTTTATTTTTCTATTTCTTAAAAAAAAACATCATCTTGGTTTCCTCTCCACTAGTACTTCCAAGTCACTATCCGATCTTATTTCTCAAGATTTTTCTATACTGTACATCGACAAATACATATCTGCATTTCTAACAATAATAAAATTCATTTATTTTAAAACTATTCCACTGTTCTATAAGAAAATCTTTTACTACTTTCCTCGTATATTTAATCATATATAAACTACTTAAATATCTGAATACTTTATCACATGAAAGTTCAAAAGAATCACACAATTGTTCTGTTAAATTATATTATTAATATACTTTAAATAAATTATTGCATGCATATTCCGAATTACTCCTATCTCATTATATGTTAAAAATGTTGTATAAAATGTGTACATATAATTTAAACTTTCACACTCCATTCTTAGTCAATAGATGATCTAAAAAAAAATACATTATGCACTATAATTAACTATTCAAAATTACCAAACGATCTTTATCTCCTTGATCGTGTTCCGTAGGCTTCACCATCCATTTGATTCTTGTAGATATAAGACTCACATACATACACTTTATTTTTAAACAATATTTCTAATAATTTTATCAAGCTATTATATTTAAATATCAATATTACTAAATTTATGTTTATATGTTTTCCCTAATCTCACATAGCATTTTATATTCTAAAATAAATTAGTAAAATATTTAAACTATATTTACTGTACTTCTTTATCAAACTTTCTTGAAAACCGTTCATATTAAAGCTAAAAAAAAATGTTTATTATTTCTTCTTCAGTCACTTAATGTTCTATTTTAAGGCAAAACAATTATTGCTCTGTTTAATAAATATTCATAGACGACAATCCTTGGTTTTTCATAATATTTAATACAATTATTAATTATGATATTAGTTAATCCTGTAAAGAAAATGTCTACATATTCTCTTCTAATATTTTCTAAGATTTTCCCACGCGACTTTTATGATGCATCTTCTAGGTACTTTGCTTTAAATATTCAGTAAATTTTTCGGTTTCCATGGATCCATTTTCATTAATTAATTTAAATTTATATTTTCTAAATCAAGCATTTCTCCAATGAACACTTTATAACATTTTTAATTTTTCTTAGAGAAAGTTTTTCTGTTCTTTTTTTTTTTTAAAAAAAAAACACAATAGCTCTTTCATATCATTCTTCGGTAATTTTTCCTTTCTTTTAAAGTTCTGGTACTATATACTTTGTAATATTTCCTTTAAAAAGGACAAACATTTTTTTCTCATTATAACTTTTACATAATTCTTTATAATATACAGCATCTTAATTTTCCCATAGAGAAGAATAAAATAACTTCAGAGTAGCCTTATAAAATTTGTGCATCATAATTTTCCTGATGGCAAGTAACTTCTCTTTTAAGTTTTCGTATAGCATCCAAATTATATTCCTCTGAGTTACAATAATAAGTTTCTGGTTGAGCATAAATAAAGCTGTATCGAGGCACTTTACAAATATTTTTCCTTTAGCAATATTTTTAGGTATTTTTTCCTTTAGTACTTCCATTTTTACTGCAAGGTTTTGGCTAAACTTGAATAAAATTACTGGCAAGAAAACTTTTAAAATTAGCCCTTCATGTAAAGGCAGTCAAAATATTATATGTTAAAAAAAAAAACTTTTAAAACAAATACAAAATTTTAAAATTATATCACTTTTCTAGCTTACGGTCTTATCCAGCTAAAAAAAATATGTTACTTCCTCCTTCACTTACACATTACTTTCTCCTGCTTCGTCTAATTCTTATATTTTGTCTGCTAAAATACCTCCGTTGATTGGTTAATGACTTTTTTAGTGCGAACAAATTTACACATTTTAGTTTTATAATAGATTAAGCCCTTTAAAATAAAGAATTTATGACGTCATGTCTTAAATATTACTTAGAATAGTATTTTTAAATTCAACTATAGTTTTATCAAAATCATTTAAATTTTAAAACAATTATTAAAATATCATTTAATATTTCAACTTTTACTTTAACGATCGATAGCAATTATATTTAGTTTTATAATTCACAAACTTTATTATTATTCTAACAAGCATGTGTGTGAAGGTATATAATATACAGTCACATGATTACTAACTTTATCAGATGATTTTTAATTTACGTCTCGGTCTAAATTACCAAAACTGATATATTTTATAAAAAATTTGGAAAATAATTTTAACTTGTAGAACTAAATATAATTCTCACCATCCTAAAGTTTATCTTAAAATATATTAGATTAAATTTGAATATTAACTATAATTATAATATTACCTATAGCATTTATTTAATTTATTAGTTTTAAAATATCATACTCGAATTATTAATATACTTTTAATTATTTATAGCTGTGTTATTTTATATGGCCAGCTTTTACAACCATAAGCAAGGATATCTTTAAGCTTTATTTAACTGTTCCTTTTAAAATAATCCATTACACTTTTATATACCAGGTATTTTCAGCCTTAAATTGTACTATAAAATCTAATTATCCTACTATTATTTATATATCATACAAACATATCTTAAAATTTAAAATTTTTTAGTAATTGACCATTCTACCTTATTATAACCTAAAGATAAGGGCACAATATATATATATATATATATATATTTATACGAAGTAGTAAAATAATTCAGGACAGTATGTCAGAGATTGGAAAATGGAAAGAGGATACTGCTCCAGTAGACATTGAAATGATCAAAGAAATTATGGGAGAATTCAAGGCTAAAGTGTTAGACAAATGGAAAGAAATAATTAATGAAAGTAAAAAAAATAGCTAAAAAAATAAAAAGATTCCTGAAACTTTTAAGGAAAGAGTTTAAAAAGGTAGTCAAAGAAGTCACCCAAAAGGTAGACATGGAGATAAACAATCTTAAAGGAAAAAATTGATCTGATGAAGTTGAAGATTAATAACAAAAAGAGAATAAAGAAGAAATTCAAAGTATGGAGAAGCAAATAAAAAAAGATATGGACTTAGTATGAACATAAATATATGATCACTAAGGTGCAAGCAGAAGTGAATAGCCTAGCACAGCAAATTGAAGACTTAAAAGTAAAGGGTTAGGGGGAGAGTAAACGTATGAAAATGCAGAAAAGCAAAAGTGTGAACCCAGCTTGTTGAACTAGTTTTTAAAAATAAGTCTTCTATTATCATACAGAAAAATCATTCTAAAACACCTGAACAGTTTGGATAGATATTTTCAAATCAATCCTATGACCAAGGGGGTTAATGTGACAGTATCTATCAGCCATTTGCAAGGGGCATCATTTTGCATGATGGGAATCTTTATTTGAAAGACCCAATAGCTTTATACAATATAAGCATGCTTTGATGAAGTGCTAGGAATGCATAAAGCATCAAGTGTCTCAAGAAAAATGCCAGCCCTCCATTTACCATTCATCCCTGGCAATATGCCTCAATCTCAAAATTTCTTATCTGGTCACAGGGACTGCTGCTAGTTCCCCTCTCTTTCTGCATACTTTCTATGCTGCATGCAAATTTTCTCCACTTTGTCTTATACCATAGAGTATACAGTTTTTTTCATTGATATAATCTTAAGGTGTTTACATGATAATTATCTCTTTTAGATAGGAAATTACTTAAGGGTCTGACTCCAGCTTCTTCACTGCCAGTTTTATTATTGTCAAGGCACTGTGCAAATTGATTATTTGCTCAATGGTTTTATATCCAGTACCTATTAATAAATATTCCATAGGACTTGGAAGGTTCTGGCATATAATTTAAATAATCTGATTTTCTAATAGGTTTTCCTGAAGACTTATGATGTGAACAATGAAGAAAGAGAACAAAATGAATGATGATAATGAAGTTTTTTATGACAAAAAGCTCAAAAACCAGAATTTAAACAAATTTATTTAAAAAAGTGTATATAGTTGCAGCTGTGTGTGGGAGTATAAAGATGATTGGAGTGTGTTGTCTTTAGTGTTATGAGTGCAGCATGGTCACAATATGTCTGGGAGTTAAAGATCTTACACTGCATTCACCCAAAATTGTAGATTTGATTTTTTAATCCTTAATCTTAAAAGGAGCAGTGATATTATTGAACACTTAAAGTGATTTGCCATGTTGTGCCAGGAATTATGAGCCTCTAAGACTTACAATGCTGCAGATTGATAAAATAATCTCTGTTTTAGTAATTCCATCTAGGCTATAAGGTGCATAACAATACTTAAAGTGAGACTGTTTTTCCCATATTCATGTTGCATAATATGCTTCTAAACTATTATGAACCATATTATCCATCATGATTTGAAGCAGGCATTTATAATGCCTATTTGTTAAAACTATTCAAAAGAGACTAGCTAATTACATAAAGTATTGCTGGACCAATCTAAAATTATCCCAGTTTGTAAGACCATAAAACATGGCAGGCATGACCAAATAATGTTATATAAAAGAAACTTATTTTAGAAAGTTATGTGAATTGATTAAAAATAAAATTAGTTAAAATTATTCCAATTTTGATTTTCCAGATTCAGGAGGTATGTACCATTAACTTGGTACAAAGCAAATTTAGTATTCTGCAAAGAAAATAAGTAGCAAAACAAAAAATAAATCATATTTCATTAATAGACAAGAAAGTAATTTGTTTGATCATGCAGATAAAAAAAATGTATATGAAGATTTAAAATAGATAAGAAAACTGTAATCAACATAATTACTTATAATTAGAGAAGGAAGGAAAGTGTTATATCTCTTCTCTTGCTAAGAATGTTGACCAATAGCAAGGTTAATTAGAAGATTAGTGTAATTAAAAACTTAAAAAAATAAATGAAAATGTAGAAATATTATATAAATAAATTGTAATTACATTCATATCAGCCTTTCAAGCCAATTGTGCAAATGCTTTGTGAGTGTTAAATAATAAATGAATACCCTCTGACCAATACAAGATATAGAATTTATGCAGGAATAAAAAGAATTGGCTTGAAAGGCCGATATGAATGTAATTACAATTATATACAGACGTTATAAAAATAAATGCTTATTTGTAAATAAATTGTATATATTGAAAGTACATTTTTTTGACTACCAAGTCTACTATTTTTGCCGCCCAAAATGAGTGCTATCTTAAGAGCACAAGAAAATTATGAATTTTACTTCTAATTAAATTTTGAAAATAGATTATAAGAAAACAAGCTTTTTGAGGGTATTAAAGTGCCAAAAAAAAAGAAAAGAATAATGTGACAAAGTATAAGCATGAGTGACCGGCTATATGATATAAAAGGTGACTAAGAAATTTTGTTAGTGACTTTAGTCTCTTTTTTTTGTGATTGTAGTACTATTTAGCATTTGCTACACTGTTGTTTGCCGCTATTTGACTTGCTGCATATATTGTCTGATGACAAATTGCATAGAAAATAGCCAGAGATTTATACAAAATAATTTACCATGTAGCTGCCTTTACTTCAGGGAAGCCACAAACCAAATGCATTGCTAGGCTTCCAGATATGGTTGTCAATGCCTTCCTACTATCCTGCTGTTAAGATGATGCTTTGATTTAAGCTGCTTTGCCTATATCACAGCAAGAACTATAGCAAGCTGATTAAGATCACAATAACTATATTAAATATTTTATTTACATAGCAAGATATTTTTATATAAACTATAAATAATTATATGACTCAAACCTCAGGCACATGCACTTTACCGATAGAATGCTATTTAAACTGAATACTCTCTTTTACAAACACAAGATAAAGTTTTTTAAAAGATAGAATGTATCCACTCAATCTTTTTTCACCCAAGTTATATGTATGGGCCAATCTGAAGCATTTGGAACTAAGAGCATGAAGATTTTGATTAAGCACTTCAAATTAGTATATGCTTGTGAAATTTTAACAATTTATGATATGTCATTATTAGATGAAACTTAAACATATATAAATATTTTATTTATATAGTGTGATGTTTTTTATTTAAACTATAAATAATAATGTAGCTCAAACCATGGCACATGCGCTTTATAGATGAACACTACTTAAATTGAATACTCTCCTTTCCAAACTATTCAGTTTAAATAGTGTTCCATCTGTAATATGCATATGCTGTGGTTTTTGAAAAGAAGAGTATTTAGTTTAAATAGTGTTCCATCTGTAAAGCACATGTGCCATGGTTTGAGCTATGTGATTATTTATAGTTTATAAAAAAAAACATTGTGCACTATATAAATAAAATATTTACATATGTTTAAGTTTCCATTTAATAATGACATATTGTAAATTGTTAAAATTTTGCAAGAGTCATTACTAAAAATCATATCATTAGTAATTTAAAGTGATTGATCAAAAACTCCATGCTCTTAGTTCAAAATGCTTCATATTGGTCCATACATATAGCTTGGGTGAAAAAAGATAGAGTGGATCCATTATATCTTTTAAAAAGACTTTATCTTGTGTTTGGGAAGGAGAGTATTCAGTTTAAATAGTGTTTCATCTGTAAAGTGCATGCGCCTGTGGTTTGAGCTACATTATTATTTATAGTATAACTATATTAAAAGGAATCTTCCCAGTAAGATGAATATGAGCTCTTTATATCGATTTAACTTTTAACTAAAATATATATGAACTGTTAATGAACTGACTAAGCTGTTTAATAATTATGATTAACCAAAACTTTATTATTACTATTAATATCCATGATTAATTTTTGTACTTTGTAACATTTATTTATTTTTATTCTCAATAATGTATTATATATGTGTTAGTAATGTTTAGTAAGGGTATATATGAATGAATAATTTGTATTTTGATTATTATTTTTTGTTTATTGAATACTATTTTAAAAGTAAAATTCAGTAATCTCTGTTGTTCAATTTCCTAAATGAAATAATGCTAGTATACTTAATTTTTTTATTATATAAGCTTAGGGAAGAACCTACTAAAAAAAAAAAAAGAATCCTGAATTAATTAATCTTGGAACAGTGTATTCAGTGAAGCGGTTCACAGAACATAAGTGCCTGCAAAAAAAAAAGCTGTTGCAAGCTGTTTTTTTAGATATACCTTTGATATTGTAAAAAAAAATAGAATATAAAATAATATTATCTGAGTTTAGTTGATTAGGAAATATAATCATATTAGTCAGATACTTCACTATTAATTTATTTGTAAAAGGGAATGTGATTTGGTCAAACTAAATGTCATTAACTATCTATACTTGTACTTAACATTCGATAAATAAAATAAAACTATATATAGACATGTGAGTGTGCAAAATATGGTAAATTAGGTTAAGACCCCAAAGTAATCATATGAAGAAAATATAGGAAATGTGTAAGAACCAGTACTATATATTTACATATTCTAAAACTTTTTTAATTTCTTAGTCATTACGTTAACCATAAAATTATAACTTCTATTATATTTTATAATCAATGTTTTCATTCTTTTATATCGTATTTGAATTTAAATCTATGAGTAAAAAAAAATACCAATATATTAATTTTTACTAAAAAAAGAAAGTATTTTCCAAAATAAAATTTCTTTTATTCAAATTATTATATATTCAATAAAAATGTATCAAACTTTTTTTATTTTGTTTTTCTGTTGAGGTTAAACATTTTAGACATTAATGTCAGCTTAACATTGAGATACCTGTCTATAATAAATATATCATCATAGTTTTATGTCTAAATTTATAAATGATCTAACTTTGAAGATTTTTCTGGAAACAATAAATTTATTTTTGGTAGTATGCGTACATATCCCTCTTCCTCCATGATTTTTCCTTATAATCCGCAGTTGATTTTTAAATTTCTTTATTTGAGAATCATGCTTTATAATAAAGAAAACCAGATACATCTAACAGATGTACATAGTTTTCTTCTTCCATTATTTCTTTTTGTAATCCATAGTTCACTTTTAAATTTATTTATTTATTTATCTAATTATAAAATTTTGTTATAGTGTCCACAAATAAAATCCAACATTAGTACATATAATTATTCATTATTAGAATATTATCACAGCTCCCTAAAAAAAGGTACATTTTTAGAAAGATGAAGATAGCACTCCAACTGACCCATCGTAGTAAATAAATACAAAAATACAATGATATTAATCATTTTCATAGATGTTAATTTATGAGCAGTACAAAAAAAAATGATCGAAATCAATTTTGTAGCAGACAATAACATTTTTTTTTTGTCTAGCAACATAGAAATTTCCACAGGAACCATTGAATTTCCTGAATTAACCTGCGTTCATTCTACTAGTTTTTTTTTTTTTTTTTTTTTTGGAGTTGTAAAATATTTTGAAAATAATTAATTTTATTTTTGAATTATTATTTTTAAATTCTTGCAACTAATTTTTTTAACTTATTAATACATTATGATTTGCTTTAAAAATAAATTAATAAACTTTTACAAACTTTTAAAACACATAATAACCTTTTTTGTATTTATTTTTAAATATTATACGTATGAACTATGACAGAAAAGTTACAATATATATATAAACACACAATAGAAATGTATCTAAGAGCTCTTTTTATATAATGTTATACTTCTAACATTAAGGTTATTAAAGTTTTAGGTGTAACTCTAAATATGAGTTGATAGAATAAATTGTATTAAAGGTAATAGATAGTGTGAAAATTTTACCAATATTAATCAAGTACTATTGGCTATTTATTTCAACTTGTTTTGGGGGGAAAATCTTGATATAAATACTTCACTACCAAATATGTAAAGGAGAAACAGCCTTTTAATAGCCTACTTCTGATCTCATAGAAGAATCCTAAAAAAGGCTATTACTCATAAGATTTCTCATTTAATAATTGTTGAAGATTTAAGCAGCTTTCCATCATTGTTTTGCTTCAAGCTAAGAATGCCCATTTATGATCAATACTAGATGGCTATCTGAGTTGTCTGTAAAACAGCTACCTAAAGAAAACCTCTAATCCTAATTCGAGTCTGAAAAAAATTCAAGTTTTACTCAAACTAGATTTGAATTCAAGTTGGATAAAACTTGAAGTTTGATAGGCAACTAAGCTTGTGTGAAAAATATATTATTACTTTATCTTAAAGCTATTATTGTGTAAACAGAAAATATTTATATTTTATTAGACAACAATCTTATTTTGCATTTATTATAAATAATAAAGTTTTTAGCTTTCTAAGTTTTCTGTGGTGTAATATCATATTTTCCATTTCAGTATTAACACTAATTGTTTCTTCATTGGCTCATCCTAATAAAAAAATTTAAATTTGCCAAATTATACTCAACTAGTAATTCATAATAATTTTCTGTTAAATAAAAAAAAATCATTGTAAAACTCATCAGCTTTATAAATATTTTTAAAGCTGAAATTCCAAAAAAAAAAGTTGGTAATTTATAAATCAAATAGCATGATGTATAATAAATCTTTCTCCTACTTAAGATATACTCAAGAATCAATGATTATAGGTTTGCTACAATTCAATAATTTGGACCTTAGTTTATCTATCCTAATTAATACTTTACAGTTTGCTGCAATTTTATTTTTTCTACAGTTCACTGATATATTTGAACCTGTTATGACAAACAAATATTAAAGTATACTATTAAAATATTTGTTTATAATAAATTACAATAGACATTAAAGCTTATATTTAGATTTAGATTATCTGAATTTCAACAAATTCAAAGTGAATAAAATATAATTTTTAATATTTTTAACAAAATACATAGAAAGCTAATATATATATATATAATATTCTGCTATTTCTCATATAAGTGCATTGCAAGAATTTTCCAGACAACAAATTCAGTTAAAATTATTGCCTAAAATTCATGACTTGGAAAATAAAAAGGTAAAAAAAAATTTGAATAAAGCTCACATCTCACTTTAGATGCTTGAATATTACTGTCCTCCGCAATAAATCATTCACTATCATCCTTAGTCTGTTATTAGAAAATAATATAACTACAACTTGACATTCCAAATCATATCTTACAATAAATAAATTGAAAATTTATAGTTAAATAAATGTTAAATTCAAATAGCGTAGTATTAATGAAAATGAAATTTTACCATCAAAATTTCTGCTGAAAATCCTGGTTGCTGCTAGAAAAGGAATTGAAAAATTAACTTATTAAAACAGTATTTGTTTAAATGTGATATAGATCTGAATTATTTACAATTATTGGATAGTTATTTGAAAACTTCAAATCACTAGAAATCGTAAGGAAAGTTAATTTTAACAAAGTTATCAATTGTGGTAAAATGAAAGTAGAAACAGATCATTGTTGTGAAGAATTAAAAGACAAAAGAATAAGATACTTTATCTGAAAAAAAAGTAATTAAAATATATGTAAAGTAAAAGCTATCTTATTATTATAAAAATAGATTAATAAAATTGTATTAATAGCTTTTAATGATTAAAATAATAGAATAGAATAGTACTTATACAATAGTTACAAGAGGGAAAAGTTTACTATAGTGTCTAAGTCTAACAACAAATTGAAAAAAATACCCTTCAACAAATCGTATTTATTATTCTAGAAATTAAAGTAGCCAATAAAATAAACAAATTAATCATACTGAAATAATTTAGAATTCATTCTTACAGAGGTTTATAAATACCGATATATGTAAACATAGCTTTTTTAATAGCCCGAAATAGGTGAAATAATGCGGAAACACTGTACCCTAACTGTCCATAAACTTAATGCTTCAATGCTAAAGTCTTATTCCACATTTACGTTTATAGACAGTTTTTTGTACACGGAGTAATCTACCAGAAAATTGATAGTCAAATTTAAAACTGCTGATATTAAAATTATGAATTTTTTGACTACAAAATTGATGCCACAAATATTCATCAACAAGCAATAAAATCAAACCATCCATAAGACTCGGTCAGCACCCTAATAATAATAAAAAAGCTTTATTTGCTTTCAGGCTTTATCAATTATTATAAAAGTTTAAATTCAAGCAGCTGAACCATTGTCAATCTACCTTATAAAAATACAGCAAGGTCATAAAGGCATTATAAAAATTGTAGTTATTTATTATTAAGTCATACAAAATATTCACATAAAACGTCTCAAAAAATACTAGTCATCATTTGTAATGCTTCAAAATAAAATATTGGCTTATAGAAATGCTAATAAAACTGTCAAACACAACTACTTGCATGGAATATATATACATATATTGTAATGGTAAAAGTTAAAACAGGTAGAGGGAAGATTATATATTAGATGAAAGATAGATTTGAATCTGGATACTATAATATTAAAAATATATAAAACTCTATATTGAAGATGTGTACTTAGACTTTGGCTCAAATAAATAAAATTCAAATAATTTTAATTCACATATATAATAATATTAACCAATGTGCTAGTGATGATTTCAAATTTAAAAATACAATTAATTCCCAAAAATATTTTATTTGTCTTTCAGTTTCAATAAAAAGAAACTCAAAAGTACCGAACCTCCTAAAAATAGTTTACTTTTGGAAAAAAAAAAATTTAATGAAGGATCATCATTAATTATTACTGCGATCCCAGCATGTTCCCCATTGGTATTACATGATTTTTCATTGGCTGTGGATATTAACTACCATATTGTTGTAAAAAGTCCATATTTCGATTGACAAAAACAAACTATATGGATAAATAAATCTAAAAAAATTAACAAATTATTACTAATGAATAAATAAAACGGTTGCATATATACCAACTATCAACACATACACAAAAATATTATAGGAATAAAAGATATTTTAAGTTTAAGCTATAGTTCTGGTTTAAGATCTTATGGTATTTATAATGATAAGATCTTATCATGTTCAATAGGGAAATAGTCACTAACCATAGTTTTTTCAGGTAGCATTCTTTTAAGATTTTGCTATTGTCTTCCTTAGTTTTTTCTATGATAAACATTGGTGATGCTAGAGAGAGTAAATAAAGTAACACTAGTGAGGTTCTATGAGGTATACTATCTATAGGTTTTGAGTAACTTAGACAGTACTATCCATTTCTTCCTTTACACCATTATAGACGCATTGCACAAGCTGGCTTTTAAACTTCAGCACTAATTTCTGGATCCGACTGCATTTCCAGGCAGGCATGTTTGATTGGTTATCCAGACACACATGGTAGATGGTTTGCTTCTAAATAAATTCATCATACTTATTGTTGTAACTGGAGTATTGCCAAGTACTCTAAAAACAGTCAGTAGAATAAGACTTATGTGGAATAAGGAAGGAGTTTTAATCAATGGTTGTTTCTCTTTTCAGCATGGATCAGAGCAACACAGTTTCAATAATAGACTGCTCTCTAATGTAAAACAATATTGAACAAACTACTGGGCTCCTAGAATTAGAATGATAGTAATAACAATGCCTAGCTGCTTGATTCCAACCTTTTAGACCAAATTGATATTATTCAGACAACATATACATCACCCGCTAAAGGATATATGATATTTGCGTCATTATAGCAATATATTTTTTGAAAAATACCCCCTTCTACGCTCTAGACAACGTGTTGTGGATACAAATTTTAGTACACTATATCCTGTTTTTTTATAAATAAAAGAAGAAAAAATTGCTTGTCTCTTTCTCTCCCTCTTTATTTCTACTAACATAGATAAAAAAAATTCGCTGCCAGAATTTTAATTTTTTAATTATAACTTCTAAAATGTTATCAATTCTTAAATTTTAATATTTTTTTTAAATTCATCATCTGATTTTCTACAACATTGGATTAATTGTTTAACTAAAACTTCCGTTTGGAAGACAGATTCCAGCTTTTGTTTTTCTTCCTTTTCAGTATTATTATCAATTATCATTTCCTTGTTTTTTACATATTACAAAATAATACTTAATAATCTTTAACAATGTGCATAAATTAATTTTTCTTTTAACCTTTATGCAGTTTATATTTTTATTTCTTAAGTGACAGTTTGTATATTTATCAATCAGTTCACATGAGTTTTTATCAAATACATTTTTCTCTTCTCTTTGCATTGTTATAATATAATCAATTTGGGTTATATCACTTATATATAGAAAGGTCACACCACTCGTATCATAAATTTAAAAAAAATTCACAAATATCTATGTAGCAGATCATTCTTTTTCATATTTTGAGCATTTTACCAAGGGATAAAAGACATTGCTCACTACATTTTTTAATTGTTGGGATAGGCATTTGTTGGTATTATATCTATAATAAAAACATTCCCATTTTATATTGCTGTGTGCGCACAAAGAATAAATGTGGGTATATTTATATACACTTTTAAATGATATCTAGAGTACTCCAAAAATAAAATAATTAATTACGCAGAAAAAAAAACTTACTGGAAATTGCAAAAGGCTAATTTACATGTTAAGAAAAGTTCGCTTTATGCAAATTACCCAAGCTGATAAAAAGTCCGCAAAAGAATTAAATAAGAAGTTAAGTGAAATAAAGTTGTGTGTAAAAGTAAACTAATGGAAATATAAACTTGTAAAAGCGAAGTTGTTCTGGAAATTAATAATGAAGAGCTCTAATCAAGAATATAATTGGACTACCTCTAGAATAAATATGTGTAAGCAGTAAGATGCTTACAGAACTATAGAGTTATAAGCTATTGAGTTAAAGAGACTTTATAAATATGAAATCTCCAAGAAGGTATGAATTTTAGAGATCTGATTGATCTTATTCTCAACTAGCAATTAGCAAGTTGAATTACTAATATCACTATTATTATTCAGAATAAATAAACTCAAAAAGTTTTTTTTTTTTTAATTTTATTGTT
Source organism: Epiperipatus broadwayi (assembly GCA_028023455.1). Taxonomy (NCBI): domain Eukaryota; kingdom Metazoa; phylum Onychophora; class Udeonychophora; order Euonychophora; family Peripatidae; genus Epiperipatus; species Epiperipatus broadwayi. Next base: position 4,783,670 of record JAQFVV010000018.1, read on the forward strand.
TTTCTTATTTATTAAAATATAATTATCCAGCTGCCAACTGACTGCATGGCCTGGATATTTTACTTATGAACACTAATAGTCAAAACTCTTTTGATATAATAGATGTAAAGTACAATGCTTACATCAACGGAAAGTCTATTGGTCAGAGGAATCACCATACCATGGGGTTTCATAGACGGTTAAAGCTATGAGGGCTGTTAAAATGAATCTGTCTCATGGATCGCTATTTGAAATGCGAATTGTAAATTTATCGTGAAACAAAATTAAATACATTTTTAAACTTTTTTGTAATTTAATGTTTTTGTTGGGTTTTTTTCCTTTTAATTTAAATAATTTATTTTAGAATTTTGGGATTAATTAATTAGTTAATTTTTAATCAAATACTCGTCACTTTTTTATATATTGAAATTGTTTTAAAAGCTATCTTAATTCCGAATAATTTTTTTTCCCGGTTTTATTCTTAAAAAAATTAGAATTTTGGATTAATTAATTAGTTGATTTTTAATCTAATACGTTAGTCCCTTTTTTTTATATTGAAATTGTTCTAAAAATTGTCTTAATTCCGAATACTTTTTTTTTAATCTAAAAATTACAAATTATTAAAATCGATATAAAATAATGTATATATGGTTTTATTCTTAAAAAAATATATGTTTTCTCTCTTTCAAAATGGTTATAAAAAATTATTTCTTTTTTTCCCTAGAAAAAGAAGTAAATTGCAAATAGATTGTAAAATAAAATATGAGTAGAAAAAATATATTCCTTCGAATACACAAGTTGATCCGACTCCGATAATATCGCTGCAAAATGGTTCTGTGGCGTCAATTTCAGCGAGTCATTTAATAGAATATATTGATTTTCATGGTTTAAATTTCCGCTGTAACAGCAACATTAAAATTTGAAATCATTTCTAATACTCATATTCCCAACAAGCACTACGCTTTTACAAAATGTTTGTGTTATTCAAAACTACAAAAAAGTGCATTTTGCTAATATTGTGTTTTGTTTATCGCAAAAGCGCATCAGACTGTTAGGGTGCATTTATACCAGCTCCATTTATAAAATATAAAGATTTCAATAGAGTGCCAAATATCACATATCGCTAAGAAGCACAAAAAAGCTGTTTTTCGTGAACTGAATTTTATAGCAATCCACAAGCATCAAAAACAAGGGGATTGTCAAATTAATAAGTCAGTATAAAAGACTATAGAATCCAGTAAAATTAAGTTTTAATTTAATAGCTATTATATATTTACCACTTGGGAGGGGGGGGTAAGTCTGGCAATATTGTATGATTTATTTCAATTTGTGAAGAAAATGAGACTTGATTTTAAAAAACCATTTGATGAAAGATCTTGCAAATATCTAGTCCATTTCTGTAAGAACTGATTGTAATTAACAGAACTAGTGAAATGAAAATATAAGAACTTGTATCTGCTGCAAATAAATCTTTTGGATTTTTAATATTAGTTGATAAAATCACTATATTGCTGGGATAGAATACTTTCACTTGGCTGAATGTTTGTTGAGAAAAATAAAAATACTGTATATGGATAGAATTTTATAATATAGATGTAAAAAGTATTGCTTCTGCTATTTGTAATAAATGTTCTAAATATGGTTTGACTTAAACAAATTAATAGGTCAAAGATACAATGGTTGTGCACATGATATAGAAAAGGAAGTCCAGATATAATATATATCCAAAATTACTTATAGATATTGTCCTTATCACAGATTAAACATTGATATAAATGACTTAATTATTTTATCTGAAGTTCTCCAAAGAATAGGAATTAGAAAATTTATAATAAAATTATTTAGAGAAAGTACAAAATGAAAAGTTATTGCTAACAATTTCTTTAACCTCCGAAATTAAATGAATTTTGAATTATCAAGTATGTGGTATTTTAAACAATTTTCAAATTTTTTTAAATAAATTAGAAGAAATGTCAATAAAATGGGTAAGATAAACAAATAAATATATGCTTTGTTACATCATATAGAATTGCAGTGTTTATTATTTGCTTAAATCAAAATATTCTGTTGTTTTGAGCAAAACTTAAATTAGATTTATCAACTGCTCACATTCCTATTAAGGACTTAACTTAAAATATTTGCATTTCATATAGAAAAATCTGAAGAAAAATTTTTAAAAATGTATACATTTTCATTAAATATGGGGGGGGGGGAATAACAATAAAGGAAATATTTAGATGATGTTTCATATCTAAATATAGATACTATTAAACTAACATCAATATTTATCTCTTATATAGAATTTTTGTAAAAGTCCAGATTTTTCTGGTTTAAAAAAAAAAGGAAGGCATTTGAATATTTCAATTTCATCTCAATATTTTTTTAAAAATGACTAAAATAAAATTCCAAAATAATATCAAACGAGTAAGTGAATGATACAATTTACAATATATAGTATAAAAAGTGGACAAATTTTTTTAGACTGATATTTTCCAAATTACATTAGAAGTATTGGAACTTGTGACTGTTTCCCTTTCTATTAATTCACAGAAGCTATTGGTATAACATTACCAGTTTTAATCTATACTATTGAAGGAAATTTCATCTCTTTCAAATATTTGAAAGTATGGTTAAAATCCACTGTCCTAAAAACCTGCTTATCAAGTTTATGTATGCACAGGAATAAACTAAAAAATTACTGAAATTGAAATCAATAAATTTATAACCAATAGTTGGAGAATTCAATTCTAAATGATAAGTAATTAATAAAGTTATTATTATTATTATTATTATTATTATTATCATCATCATCATCATCATCATCATCTAATGTATATATTAATTCGTTTACTTTGCATTGAAAATTCTTGTGAAAGAAAAAATCCAAAAATTAAATAATTAAATAAAAATTTATTGCTATAATTATTTTTTCCCTAATTTTGTACCCCTCCTCCGTTGAAACTTTTTTTTGCGGATGCTCCTGGACAAGTTATTTGTGGCAACTCTGGTAAAATAATGTGAGCAAGCATTTAACGTTAGACTTGCCTGTCAAAGCAAATATAGTTTATTATTAATTAACAATCAATAAAATCTAAATTTACTTTATTACTTCTGTATCTCTCCTCTAGACACATTAATTACTGTTTATTATTATTTGAAGTGTGTTTGCATGTGCTTATTGAGCACATAATTTTGAAAAAGAAAACAAATATCCGAGAAACGTAAATAAATATTCAAATGTTCATTCTCGATTCAGATTTATTCTTTCAGAATATTTGAAACTCTACATCCTAAATCAACATTTATGTGTTTGAGTGTGTAGATATAGATATGATTAAGGCTATATTCATATATACTTAAATGGTAATTAAAGTATCAAAAATACTTTTATGAAATATTCACTTGAAATGCAGTAATAAAAACTGAATTAAGTAAGATTCCGTCATAACGTCAGTTTTATAATATATTGCCATAAAATAAATTATTTTAAAAAAATTTATATTTTCAATATTAAGATTTAAAATTGTGTATACATTCATAATCATTTTTTAACATTATCAATCTACTGCAGGATGAAAGTCTTTCTAAGTCTAATACGATTTTTCCAATTCATAGCCTCTTCATATAACTCCAGTAAATTTTCTTATTTCATCCACTCATATCACATGTGGTCTTAAGTCTATTATAATTTCTTGGAATTCAGTTTAACACTTCAACTGTCCATCAATAATCATAGCTTCTAGAAATATGTCCAGCCTACCTCCATTTCAATGATGTCAATGATATCTGTTCTTTTTTTTTTTTCATATGTAAAAGCATCGGCCGGGAAGCGAACCGCGACAACCGTCTGCAAGCAACTGCTTGCTTGCAAGGCAGCTGTGGTAACCTCTCGGCTACCGACCGATGCCTGTCATGTTCTTTATCCAAGTATTATTGCTATCATCATTTCTTGTTTATTTCCAAAGCACATTTCTCCATACTTTGCAGAATGGTCTGAAGTTCTGTTAAGTGCTCAAGTCTCGAATTCAGAAATAAGAACTGATACAATATATCTATTAAAGAACTTTCCCTTTTAAAAATATAGGTATATATAGTGTTAATAATAAAAAACACTTTATCCAAGTTTAATCGATAATTAATTTTATCCATTATCTTTTTCATTTTTATTTATACTTTAACCAAGGTTTTATAATTGTTAACTTCTAATTCATTATCAATCATTATTCTAAAAAAATCTATTGAACATTACTTTAGTCTTTTTAGTATTTATTTTTATTCCTATTTTTTACCTTCATCTGACACATGGAATATTTTCCAAAGCTTAGAAATATACTATATATATATATATATTGTAACGAGCACAGACGACGTTACATTATTTTTTTTTATTATTAAACATTAAAATAAAAAGTTTGCATTTAAATTTTTTTTTTAAAGACAGAAAAATTGAAAATAAATTCTATCTTAAACTCGTATATATATAAATAGCACAGATGAGAAAAATTATTAAAATAAAACTTTATTAAAGAAAAAGTATTTTAAAACTAAATTTTAAAAAGATTTGGAGATAAAATTATATCTTTAAATTTATCTTTAAATATATCTTTGGATTTGGAAAACAGGTTAATTAATGTTATGGAAATGATTATTTTAATTAGTCCAAGTGAACAAGCCCTTGGGCATTTAAATGTATAAACAACAGTCAGATAGGAAAACAATAGAAACTTTTAGCAAATAAAAAGAAATCCCTATGGAATTGGACCTCAGCGAAAAGACCACCATCATCGATGACATAATATTAAGTCAATCCTTAAGATTAATATAAAAGGAAAACTTGGAAATTATTATGGATTATTAAGAGATGACTGAGATGTGTTAAGTTGGAGAGTTGGAGGTGAAGGGATTGAAAGACGCACTTTCAATTCCTTCAGTTGTTATAAAAATGGAAAAATGAAACATCGCTTTTCTTATACTGAGGACAACAGGATCGTCGGGGGATTTAATGTGGATTCCAAATGGCATGCAATGAATAAAAAGGAACGTTGAAAAAAAAATTGTAAGAACTTTAAAAACATTTTGAAACACTAAGAACTTTAAAATATAAACTTTCTCAGTTTTTAATTTATAAGAAATAGAATCCTATCTGACCAACGTTATTTATTAATTAGTTATAATTTTATTTAATGTATTTCTTTTGTAAAATCATTTCCATTTAGTTTTTTTTTTGTTCTTTAAGTTTATTATGATTTCTGTTTTCCGATAAATTAAAATATATCAATGTTAAACTTAAGTCGGGCATGAATGGCTGTATAGATTTGTAAAGTTATATTAGAGGAGGGTAATCTTAGGTTATTGGTTTCGTAGTTAAATTGGGTCAATGGATTGGATATATTGGTGTAGTTAGTAGATGTAATGCAAGATTCGCTATGGGCAGAATCGTTTGTATACGCCGCACTCACCCGTTTGCCTATGGAAGGAATTATAAGTCGGAGACTGCAGTTCCTTTCTATGGAGTTTTTTTTATTGCTCTTCTTGTCAGATAGATGTAGTATTCCTATCTGACGAGAGGCAATTTCTTTTCTTAACTTTTTGTGCTGCCGTATTTCGTATTACATTGAATACATCGATATATCAGATGAATTGGCGTTAGTTCAACTGCAAACTTTTGGCCTAAGGTTAAATAAGGGTAGAATATTTTCTTTTCAAATGCAAATCTATGTAGTCTATTCATACTTGACACTAAATAAAAATGCATTAATCGGTTAATTATGTTTTGGGTATTCATATTTGATCAGAATATATAGACATTCGATAAATAATGATACCTTACGGTGAGTATCTAAAATGTATTTATTCGGATGTCTTTTAAGTTATTGGTGTTAATGCAAGCATCTTATATGTGAATGCTAATGGGTTACTTATAAATTTCCCTCTGCAATTGACGGTATCAATGACTTTATATTTTGATCATTTATGTTTATTTTGAAACGTCTTTAACCGTGAAATCTATGTAACCGATCTATACTCAACATGTTTTAAAACAAATTTTTTTAAATCCATTTGTGCGAACTAATAATAGTATAAAATTTAAAATGTAAATTAAAAATCTAAAATAAAAGTTAAAAATAAAGTTAAATGTTAAAGTAAACATATTAAAATAAAAATGTTAAATGTTATATATATATATGTGTGTGCGTAAATAAATTTTTGTATGTTAATTACTGGCAGTGGCTTATTTTATTCTTTTTTATAGATTATTAGATAAGAATTTATATTATATTATTTAATCTCTGCTACTCCTTGAGCTAGTGACAATGGGCTAATGACCAGATATCAAAATGTATAAATAAAATAAAATATTTTTTTTTTTTACTTACATATCTGCCTACTTTATAAATTTTTCTAAGTTCAAATGCCTAGATGGTGCCCTGTAGTTGAGATGATGTTAAGCTCTAAATCTGGATTGTTATAACTGGCCACCCAACTTGGGCCAATCTATTAATAAAAACCACGTATACCCTGAGTAAATTTCTTTTTTCAAAATGAAATATGTTTATCTGTTTACATAAAGTCGAATACTTTAAATCTTATAAAAGCACTGCCAGAAAGAAGTAGCACATATATTAAACATGAGAAAGTATTAATAATATTAAATTGTATTTTGTTAAAAAGAAACTCAAAAGGTTGCAATTGATATGTTTTTTTTTGTTAATATAAATTATGCTTTAACGTGTATAGGCGCGCACAGCCATGTAAGTTTATGATCGAAATGTGGTGCCTTACGATGAGTACCTTTGGGAATTACTTCAGTGTAACCCTATGTATGCATTTCAATCAGTCATAAATAAAATGGTGGTATTTATAATTGTGCTGCAAATATACACGTTTAAACCCATTATTTTTTAAAACATATTTACCTCGGTGCAACCTTTCTTAAATAAATAATTTAAATAATTCATTTGTCATGCCGTGTGTAAAAATAAAATGTATTAAAAAATTGAACACTTGGGGGGGAGGAGGTGTAGACGTAAATGGTCCTTAGGAAAGTGATAGTAAACATTTTTTTTATATATATAGTCTTTATACTAACCGAATGTTTGTAAATTTTGTTAATCGTGTACCGTAATTACTAACCCTAAGTAAAATATTTTTTTTGTTCATTTTTTTAAGCAAGTTTACTGATATGTAATGAGCACAGACGATGTTACATTATTTTTTTTTCATTATTAAACATTAAAATAAAAAGTTCGCATTTAAATTATTTTTTTTTAAGACAGAAAAATTGAAAATAAATTCTACCTTAAACTCGTATATATATATAAATCGCACAGATGAGAAAAATTATTAAAATAAAACTTAATTAAAGAAAAAGTATTTTAAAACTAAATTTTAAAAAGATTTGGAGATAAAATTATATCTTTAAATTTATCTTTAAATATATCTTTGGATTTGGAAAACAGGTTAATTAATGTTATGGAAATGATTATTTTAATTAGTCCAAGTGAACAAGCCCTTGGGCATTTAAATGTATAAACAACAGTCAGATAGGAAAACAATAGAAACTTTTAACAAATAAAAAGAAATCCCTATGGAATTGGACCTCAGCAAAAAGACCACCATCATTGATGACGTAATATTGAGTCAATCCTTAAGATTAATATAAAAGGAAAAGTTGGAAATTATTATAGATTAATAAGAGAGGACTGAGATGTATTAAGTCGGAGAGTTGAGGTGAAGGGATTGAAAGACGCACTTTCAATTCCTTCAGTTGTTATAAAAATGGAAAAATGAAAAATGGTTTTTTTTATACTGAGGACAACAGGATCGTCAGGGGATTTAATGTGGATTCCAAATGGCATGCAATGAATAAAGAGGAACGTTGAAAAAAAATCGTAAGTACTTTAAAAACATTTTGAAACACTAAGAACTTTAAAATATAAACTTTCTCAGTTTTTAATTTATAAGAAATAGAATCCTATCTGACCAACATTATTTATTAATTAGTTATAATTTTATTTAATGTATTTCTTTTGTAAAATCATTTCCATTTAGTTTTTTTTTGTTCTTTAAGTTTATTATGATTTCTGTTTTCCGATAAAATATATCAATGTTAAACTTAAGTCGGGCATGAATGGCTGTATAGATTTGTAAAGTTATATTAGGGGAGGATAATCTTAGGTTATTGGTTTTGTAGTTAAATTGGGTCAGTGGATTGGATATATTGGTGTAGTTAGTAGACGTAATGCAAGATTCCCTATGGGCAGAATCGTTTGTATACACCGCACTCACCCATTTGCCTATGGAAGGAATTATAAGTCAGAGACCGCAGTTCCTTTCTATGGAGTTTTTTTTTTATTGCTCTTCTTGTCAGATAGATGTAGTATTCCTATCTGACGAGAGGCAATTTCTTTTCTTAACTTTTTGTGATGCCGTATTTCGTATTACATTGAATACATCAATGTATCAGATGAATTGGTGTTAGTTCGACTGTGAACTTTTAGCCTAAGGTTAAATAAGGATAGAATATTTTCTTTTAAAATGCAAATCTATGTAGTCTATTCATACTCAACATTAAATAAAAATGCATTAAATTTAAGTTGTTTATAGACGCTTGCATGGATTGGTTATCGGTTAATTATGTTTTGGGTATTCATATTTGATCAGAATATATAGACATTTGATAAATAATGATACCTTACGGTGAGTATCTAAAATGTATTTATTCGGATGTCTTTTAAGTTATTGGTGTCAATGCAAGCATTTTATATGTGAATGCTAATGGGTTACTTATAAATTTCCCTCTGCAATTGACGGTATCAATGACTTTATATTTTGATCATTTATGTTTATTTTGAAATGTCTTTAACCGTGAAATCTATGTAACCGATCTATACTCAACATGTTTTAAAACAATTTTTTTTAAATCCATTTGTGCGAACTAATAATAGTATAAAATTTAAAATGTAAATTAAAAATCTAAAATAAAAGTTAAAAATAAAGTTAAATATTAAAGTAAACATATTAAAATAAAAATGTTAAATGTTATATATATATATATGTGTGTGTGTGTGTGTGTGCGCGTAAATAAATTTTTGTATGTTAATTACTGGCAGTGGCTTATTTTATTCTTTTTTATATATTCTTAGATAAGAATTTATATTATATTTAATCTCTGCTACTCCTTGAGCTAGTGACAATGGGCTAACGACCGGATATCAAAATGTATAAATAAAATTAAAAAAAAAAAATTTTTTTTTGACTTACGTATCTGCCTACTTTATAAATTTTTCTAGGTTCAAATGCCTAGATGGCGCCCTATAGTGTAGATGACATTAAGCTCTAAATCTGGATCGTTATAATATATATGTGAATGTAGTCATAACAAAAACAAATAGAATATTGCTTTCATGTGATTATAAATCTTAAATTTTATTTATTTAACTTTTTACCTACATATGTGGGAGAATTTTTAGGAGGAAAATAGCACATGCTATTTAGGATAATTATTGTGCTATATACTGAGCAATCAAATAAAGAAATAGAAACTTCATTATGGAAATGTATCATATACATCCATACATGTCTATGAATTAAAGTTTGAATTAAGAGACCTAGGATAGATAGATAGCCCATAGACAATCTAGAAAACCATTTAATACTTGTTGGTAAATGGAAATCTAACTGTATTTAGGTAGGGAATAAACAAGAACAAAAGAGTATTCAAACCCACATCATCTGCTTGTTGGTTATGGCGAATGGCCCTTGCTCTGCAATGGATTATTACATCAGTTGATATTATTCATATTATAAATGATTATCTAATCAAACAATAACTTGAAGGCTTTCACAGTAAACTATAATTGCACTCTAGAAAAATAGTAGGTTAGATTTTACTCCTATCTGTCCAGAAGTTTATCAATAATAGACAATAAAGATGAATCTTTTGTTATATGCAGTTAAACAAGTATCTATTTTAGTCAATAAAATATTAATACTTATAATAGGATTTCAATTCTTTAATTTTGTACTCTGGTGGCACTAATAAATAATATTATATGATTTAGAAGAATTAGTGTATCATTTCACTACTTATTCCATAGGTTAGATTACATTTTATTGTGTTTTGAATTATCTCATAGTGTGCATATAAGTTTTTTTGTTGGGCTGATAAACTTCAACTACTTTGAAGTATAATGGTGATTCAGTATTCTTGATTTTGTTAAGTATGCTTCGTACTTAACATCTATAATTAAAGTACTGTACAATATCTTGTGCTTGAGGGTACTGCTCAATGTCTTCAGATATTTATGGTTTTATAAATACTTCTTTCTCAGCTAAATACATCTGAAATATAGCCACATTTCATATAACGAGTTGGGGGGGGGGGTGATGTCTGAATTCTCAATCAGTTTTCATAATAATCCCTACAATTTGCTTGACTTTTATACATGGATAAATATTTTTACTCATACTATTTGTATAAAGTATTATAAGCACTAACTACATCATCTATTGTGAATTTGAATAAGAGTTTGATAGTTCTAGTAAATGAAATAATGTGTTAGAAGGAAGATATTTATATATACATATAAACTATATTTTGTAAAAATATTAATATAAGTTTGTGCAATCCAGAAAAAGTAGAAAATATTAGAGAGAGATATTTAGATCGGAACTGATAAGCGGTAAATTTAATTAAATAATGGACGTTAATTGTGATCGATAAATTCCAAGAAATATTTGCTGATTACAAATATTTCTTGATACGAGATTAATTTGTTAATAGAATAGATTATAAATTACCTTATATGGAAATGAATTTATAAGATACCAATTAATTAGTTATAGACCTAAAAAACATTAAGTATTGCAGAAAATAATTAATTGTGTGACTAATTAAAAACTATAGAGTAAGCAATAAGGTTCTTCCTCCTGGTTCATTTTCAAGTTTATGTTGTGAGAGATGTGATAATAATTTCAGTGAGAGTGCAGCACTCAATAAAAATGTATTCACAGGCAGCAGATGAACAGGCCCAAAGAGTTTGGAAAACCAAAGCCAGAAAAAACCATCTGGATAGCAGCTAGATATGAAGAGTTGATTTTCTCGTGGATTCTAGTGAGTTTACCAAGTGAACTGTTGCTAAGACATGGAAGTGATTGCAGCTAAAAAAGCTCATAGTGATAGTTTCAATGCTCTACAATGAAGCCAAATGTGTTCACATGCAACTGAGCTGGATTGAGGCCAAAGTGTTTGGGAACCAAGGGTCAATGGAAACCATCTTGAAAGGAGCCAGTTTTAAAATTTGTCAGGGGAAATGAACCAAAGAAAACTGTATATATAGATTGTGTTATATGTGTAGCAATACCTCATTGGGGGAAGTTAACCAAAGTGAACTATACATGTGCATAGTATGTTATGTGTGTAGAAATACCTCCTCATCAGGGAAGTGAACCATAAGGCCTATACATATAGTTTGGGTGAAAAAGATAGTGTTTCATTCTATCTTTTAAAAAGACTTTATCTTGTGTTTGTAAAGGAGAGTATTCATTAAAAAGCATTTGATTTGTAAAGCATATGTGCAATGAAGTAATATATTATTATTATCACAATTTATAACATCAACTATATAAATAAAATATTTGTTATATTTGTGTTGTGAGTATAGCAGACTGTTCACTGTTCTTATTATTTATTATTTTGTTTATTGGTATTTGGAATGCTTGCATTTCGAATACACAGCATATATATATATAAATATATATATATGAATATTATATATAAATCAATATATATTACACGGGTAATATATTTGTACATATATTCAAACAAAATAACTTTAACAATTTATAATTTTGATATGTTTTAAAATACATATCATAGTGTTGCATAATTACGACTTATATAACTTACTTTTTAATAAATGTAAATTATGTGAACAAATACATAATTCATAATATTTTATTTTATTTGGGAATAAGTTATATATATAATACGAGCATTGTGCTCGTGGTTTAAAATTAGGTGGGATTTTCGGTATATAAATGCATTGCAGACACACTACGATAGATTGGGGTTCAAACTGGTATGAGGGTAGGAAGCAGTGAGAAACGGGAAATGAAGATCTGCAAACAGACCTTGTTCAATATATATATATATATATTGTGAAATGAAAGGAAATAAGCAAGAAAACAGAGATTTGTATAATTCACTGAATACTTTTCTTAGACATAAAAAGGCAGCAGCCTATCTTCTTTATACTTTGAGGAGGCCTGATATTGATATAAAGCTGTGCCAAAATTTAATATGTCTATCTTAAGTAAGATAATATTTTTTGAATGCTTGTGTGATACAGCTGCTCTAACTTAGTCATAATAAAATCACATTTAATGATATATCTTTTTTTAGAAACTATGTTGATATTGATCCCAATTCTTAGCCATTCTATTAAGTGGTGTATTCTATAGCTTGGCATGAATAAATTTTTGATATTCTTCATTAATCAAAACCAGGATTATTTTCTGAATACTTAAAAATGATTATGTAATCTCTTATGTAGATTCACCTCTTAATACTGATAGAGTATTATAATTAGCATGTTTAGGTAGTGATCTTTGAACATTTCACAGCCAATGTGCCTCATCTTTTTGAGTATATGATGCTGATTGGTTCAATTAGCCAATATCAACGTCATATACATCATCAGTCTATTTGTTAAAATTCAATAACATCAGATATTTTCAAAAGGACATTAGTATGAGAAATTAATCTTTTTAAAATTATAATCCGTGTGTCAAGATTCTACTTTTTTTTACTAAGTTTATTCATCCTTTGTCTTGTTTTGTAAAATATATGCTTTCTTTTGTCTTTAAATATAAATTAATCCTTTTGATTTGGTTATTGAATTATCTTCACAATTTCTTTAATAAAGGCTACTAATACAGTCATTGGTCTTGATTCAAATAGCTTAGTGAAATATCTTCATATATAATCATTATAATCATTTCTAAAACAATGCTTATTGTTTTAAACCAATCATTGCCAAGTATAGGAGATATATTGCTTTTTGCTATAATTAGATTTTAAGTATTTGATTTATAAATTGAAATATTTTCATAGATGTTTGGGGATTTCAGCATTATCTTTTTAAATCATTTTTTAAACTATTGGTTCTTATATGTGATTACATACTATCTTTGACATCAATGCAATTCCTATAAACCATAAATTTTTATCATAGTATGCTTTCGAGTTTATTGATGCTGGATGCTTTTAACCAGACAGTAGTGAGGTGCACCTTTTCACTTTAATGGTCACTACTAAGATTCTTAATATTAAACTAAAGTACATCAGCCTAACCAATCAATATTATATTATGTTAATACTGTAGAGCAGCTAAACTATACTTCTACCATAAACGTAAATATATGTAATAAAATCTTTTTGTTAATTTATATTGCAGATTCCTCTATTTATTTCAATTCTTTTACTTTCAATATACATAATGTATACTATAGAGAAATAATTCTACTAATCTTTTTTGTTGAAAAAGAAAACATTTTTTTTTATTTGATTGTGCTAAAATTTGACAAAAAATAAAAAAATGAATTTTGTATTTCATGGATTAATTTATCAAATCAAACTAATTTGCTTTCTCGTACAAAATGGACTGCAATAGTTGACTTTATCAAAAAAGTTGTTGCCACTGTTATCTAAGTCCGATTTTTTTTTTTTTTTGCAATCAAAAAGACCAATGGTAAAATCTTGTCATAATTAAAGAAACCAATTTTTGGACTTAGATAACTGTGGTAATAATTTTTTAAGAAACTCAACTATTGCAGCCCTGTGAAGAGGATGGTTTCACCTGATAAAATAGTTACTGAAATACAGAAATCAACTTCTGCTATGAAACTCTAGACAAATTTTGGCACAGTCATATAAAAAAATTGGCTTCTTTTTTCAACAAAAAGAACTAGTAAAATTATTTTTCCATAATATTACTGAGTACCGATTATTAGTAGCACGAAGAAAAAAACTAAAAATTATAAGTACTAATTTCATTAAACAAACAGTCTATCAAGTAATAAGTTGGTATCAATTAAGAACTTAAAATAAAGGCCAAAAAAATCAATACTTAAAATAGCAAAAGAAAGTTATAATTAACCAAAGAGTTTTGAAAATTCTATCCTAGTGCCCACTTTTCTGCTCTCCAAAAGTTGAAAGCAGCTTAAGGTATAAATTATAGTTTAAAAACATTATTGTTGTTGTTATTGTTGTTGTTGTTGTTGTTGTTGTTGTTGTTATTATTAATATTATTATTATTATTATTATTATTATGATGATGATGATGTTTCAATGATGTTTCAAAACAAACTTTATTTGTACTTAAGAAAAATGATTACATCAGTAAAAAGAACATGAAAAATGAGTACATCAAGAAACAAATGTTACAATTATTGCGAGTAGAGTTCTCCAATTAATTCTATTGTTTATTAATGGATTAAAATGGAATTGCACATGAATGAGGTGAGCCCAGAGTTGGATTCAATTTCAATTGTTTCAAATGATAGAGTTCCACAAAATAATTATATCCTTATTCAATTAAGATAGTGTGGTTCTGGATGTTGTTTGTTTTTGTCTCATTAAAACATTTGACAATGTAAAACATAATTCTCTAATAGATAAACTGAGAAAGCTAACAACAAAAATGAATATGTACATATAACAAAGTAATATCCATCCAATAGAAAAGGCATTATTATGAATATGAAAGAAGGTAGTCTCTTATTTAAAAACAGTGAATTACTCACAGAAATGTTTTATCATTTATATTATTCAATGTTTTCTGTATGATTTTCAATAGGTAATAATCAAATGATCACTACTGTTTTATGCAAATGATTACAAAGTTTTCATACAGATAGATACCTATGAAGACTTTGATAATATGTAGGCAGATATTAATAATTTTCTACAAAACATGTTTGACGGTAATTATTAGTCCATCATACATGGTATATTCTTGGTGGTGAAATATTCTTGCTAGAGGGTGTTGTGTAGGTTCATGGATGATAGTTTCGGCTGATTATAAATTCCATGGGGTAATTTTTTTTTTAATAAAGAAAAATTATTTTAGTTTGTTGAGTTGTATTTAATATTTATACATATTTCATTCTTACTTGGGAAAAGGTGCGTTTTGGGGATTTTTTTTTTTTTAGATTCAAACACATAAACTGTTGAAACTTTTAACTAGTTCATGGAGGATTTACTGCAGGTCACATGACTTGGTATCTGACTTTATTTAGATGTTACCGTTGAGAAAATGTTTATTTTCTGAGAAATTTGCATGATTAATTTTTTTGGCAAACAAAAATTATTTTCATTTGTTGAATTGTACTTAATATATATATGTATATTCGATTCTTACTTGGAAAAAAGTGCATTTTAAAAAATTTTCTGGGTTCAAACATGGAGACTTATGAAACTTTGAAGTAGCTTTTCTAGAGTTGACTGCGGAACTATTATTATTATTATTACTATTGTTGTTGTAAGGCTTGCAGCTTTTGATTTTATAATCTAGACTGTGTTCTTTAATTAAAATAACTATTTATAACCTCTATAAAAATTTGGCATATTTGTTTTACTTATAGCCTCCACATTACTGTAAATATAATTACATTAATAAGAGCGTTTAACATAGTAAAATTCTCATTTCTTTATTTGGTTTTTCCATTTATAGCCGAAAACAATTTTGTTTTATGCATTCGCTAGGATTAAAAAAGAACAATTCAGTTTATTTTACTTCTATTAAAACAACAATTATAGAATTAGTTCTTCTGCATTATTCCATTAAAGAAACCAATTCTCTTGGCATATGGATGGAAATACTTCTCAATTCTTGTTATATTTCAACATTAGTCACTCTATCAATTCTTTTAAGACAACGATAATTATTTTAAACCAATAAATATCATCAAATAGTAGTAAGATCAAGTAAATAAAATTTCTGCTGCTTGGTTTCTGCAGAAATTTTATTTATTGTTGTTTTAAAAGAATGGGTGGTATTTTTGTCCATATGTCATGATAATGCAAAAGGGTGAGTTTTGTGATTTTCATTTCAGTAAATGTAAAATAAATAGAAATACTCTGTTTTAATCTTTTTAACTACAAAAGCGAAATTGGTTTCTGTTAAGAACTGAAAAACCAAATAAAGTGATAAGATTTTCATTACTGTTAAACACTCTTATTTAATATAAATGTTTGTTAGAGTGATGTGGGGCTTAACTACTATTTATTAATAACATAAGTAATACAAATATGCCAATAAATCCAACATTAGTTATAAATAATTGTCTTAATTATAGAACAGTCTGGATTATAACAAATAATTCTCCTTTTTTTTAGTCATTTTTACAATGCTATAGTTTTTCTTTCACTTGAGCAATCTTATAGTTTGACTGACCTGCAGTCTTCTTTTGAGATAAAATATAAAAATCTGCATGAATATATAAACATAAATTATCTAAATCTAAACATTATAACCAATTATATGTGATTTTTTAATATAATTTATTATATTTTACTAAATACATATCTTCAAATACCTATATTGCATTTTATTAAATCATAAACATTGCTATTTTAATTCTAATGTTTAAAGTTAATCTTTTATTGCCTAATTTAGAACAATGGTCGCGATTGTTAATTTGGTAAATATGTGATTGGAATTATTAAAAGTAATCATAAAATTATTGAAATAACTTAAAATTTAATTATTATGTGTTTATGTAAATAGTAACTCGGCTTTATATATATTGGCGTCTGAATTAAAAGGTTCATTATCCTATGAAAATTACATTTTTATGCATGTATGATGAAGAGTTCATTGCTACACTTATATGATTCAAATTATTTATTTATTAGTGAGAATCTTTAAATTTTAGTACATTAATACAAACACACACACATATGCATGCAAGATTACATATGCGTTAAATAAAATTGTTAATGTGTTAATTATAAAACATTTATACAGATAAAATTATCATTTATAAAAATATTAAGCAGATAGTAATATAAAAATATAATCATTTGTAAAAATATTATAGTCATTAAAGGTATCAATCATTCTATCATCATTATTATTGGTGAATTCATTTTAAAAAGTATAGAAATAACTAAGATTGTTACAATCTTATAATTAAGTCTTTCAACTTTGACAGTCTTTGCTAATCTTTATAAAGAATCACTTTGACGGTATTTTATATCTTCGCTGACTGTGAAAGTTATTAGATTTCTGATTAAAATATTTTTTTAGAAATATAAGAACCTTTAATACTTAAAATTATGAGATTTTTATTTGTTGTCATATGTCTCTGTATTTTAATATATTTACCAAAATCCTATCTAAAATTATATTTTCTATTTGCTAACGTTAGTTTTGCCAAGTACTTTTTTTAAAGAAATGTATTAAATACTGTCTTATTTTCTCTATAGAGTTAGTTTTATTCTCTTCTTTTTAGCTGATCTCAAAGTGATTTTTAACACAATAATAAAACATTCAGCTGTTAATAACAACTAATAAATCTGAACCTCAGGTAAAATAAGTGATATAGAAAAGAATGTAGAAGTTGTGCAAAAATGAATGCTGAGAAAAAAGGCAAGTTTTCTAGTATTATTAAAAAAAAGATTCCATTTATCTACTATATTATTATTAGAAATGTCATCGCTGCAATAATTAAGAAAAAAAAAAGAAATTACAAGTCTTCTTGTAAAAAAATAAAATCGTATTGTTTTTGACTCTGAGTAAATTGATTTAATTATAGAAAAGTTTTAGCACCCCAATATAATATGGATACTTGTATGTAAAAATATAGAGTTAAAATCCAAATAACCCCGACAGAGTAAATCTCCAAAAAATAAAATAATGCCTACAAATTGCTTGTTTTAGAGACATTAAGATAAAAACTTTATAAATAATCAATGTATTGCAAAAAAATAGTTCCTTTCATTTGATAAAATTAACCATAAAAGTTCTTTCTTTTATTGGATAAATATAGCTACAACTTCATCTTTGTTTTTCAAAATAGAAAATTTGATCAACTTCATTGTATTTGTGCTACCAATGTTGTTGAAAAATACAGCAACATTATCTTTACTATTTGTTTTCAAATCTTTTTGTATCTGCTGAAAAATATGGATAGTATCTTGTGCTATATAATGTATATTTATAACATATATCTATAAAAACAGTACAGATATTTTTAACATTAATTTAAAAATTATATACATTAACCTATTAATAAAAATTATAGGTATGAAAAAGAGAGTAATGAATTAAAAAGAATAAAAGAGAATACTTATTTTCATTTGTAGAACTATATTCCAATTTTGGTGTAAGCATATATGAATCTGTTTACATAATCATTTACTCTCAAAAATGTACTCTTTACTTTATTTGTATTTAAAATTACTGTTGGTGATAGTGTTGATAAAATGCAAAGCATATAGACTCATAGCTTAGTCAGGGATTGATTATTGGTTGTTTATAATCTCTTAATAAGTATTAGAATTGATAAAAACAACTTCATATAATCGGTGATGTAATGGTGAATATAAAGAAGTCAAAATTCCACATTGCATTCAAAGTGAACATCATTTCTGCCTCTTACTCAAGTTTTTGTGACATTTGTTAAATTTTCTTTTGCATGGTTAGGTAAAATAAAATTGTAACGGTTAAGTTGACCCATCCCTAAGTAAAAATATAAAATGGTATTTATCATTTACTAAAAAAATCAGGCTAAAAGCTTTTAAAAATTCATTTCTTAGAGTTTTGATGAAATCCTATTAATGTATCTCACATTGTCATTATGTATCAAAGATGTAAAACTTTTTGTTGTATTACACTGGTTTTGAATTTGTCTTTGATGTAATGAACTATAGTTACCTGATGCATATAAAAAAGATTTGGTGTCTGAATAATGTAATATTATACAGATACTTACTTTGGTTTGAATAATGTTTTGCACTCTGCAAAAAATATGATTGCTGTCTCTCATTGTTAATTATAAAAAAAAGCAATGTTTGCATATGCCAAATGAAAATTGATTAATTATTCTATCTAATCACGAGTATAAGTTTTAAATTTAGCTTTCTAAACATAAATCTTTATTATCTCTATAGTTAATATCACAGAAAAGAATTGTACAAAAAATATTTTTAAACAAGCATTTTTTTTTGGGGTTTTTTTTTATTTTTTTTACTCAAAATCTCCCCTTTTCACCTCTTTGTTTATGAGTGTTAAATAATAAATGAATACTTTTCAGTGCCCATACAAGATATAGCATTTAAAAAAGAATAAAATGAATCCACTTGTTCTTTCCGAACCCAAATGTTTATATATGGGCAAATCTTAAGTACTGGCAAATAAAGCTTGAAGATAGATCATTCACTTTAAATTACGGTTCGTGTTGTCTGACTAAATGACGCAGACGAAATTACTTAGAATTTACTTAAACATCACATTCAAACAAAACTCAAACATATGTAAACAAGCATCTATTTCTATAGCGCGATGTTTATAATTGTAATTCACTAAATATCAGCCTTTTACAGCTGCTGTACATGCGCTTTAATGAGTGTTAAATAATAAATGAATACTTTTCAGTGCCCATACAAGATATAGCATTTAAGAAAGAATAAAATGAATCCACTTATTCTTTCCGAACCCAAATGTTTATATATGGGCAAATCTTAAGTACTGGCAAATAAAGCGTGAAGATAGATCATTCACTTTAAATTACGGTTCGCGTTGTCTGACTAAATGACGCAGACGAAATTACTTAGAATTTACTTAAACGTCACGTAAACAAGCATCTATTTCTATAGCTGATGTTTATAATTGTAATTTAAAGTGAATGATCTATCTTCACGCTTTATTTGCCAGTACTTAAGATTTGCCCATATATAAACATTTGGGTTCGGAAAGAATAAGTGAATTCATTTTATTCTTTCTTAAATGCTATATCTTGTATGGGCACTGAAAAGTATTCATTTATTATTTAACATTCATTAAAGCGCATGTACAGTAGCTGTAAAAGGCTGATATTTAGTGAAAAAATATTTTTATATATTAAGTGATAAGTATTTATGCTGTAATTTGCATTGTATATTCTTAATTTTTCTATTTTCATGATTTGTTAGATGAAAAATATCACCCAATTTTTACACAAAATTCATCTCATGTGTAGCACTTTTGGATAATTTATTATAAATCAATTTAAGACAAGAAACTGGCTTTCTGAAAAAAATGTAATGTACATGTATTCTTAGTTTGGATTTATATCATTACTTTATTAAAACTTAATAAAAAGCAAACTATCAATGATAATAATGATCACAATATCTGTTGTTAATATAGTCTTTGGAATCATAAATTTGTTTTAGATCCGTTAATATTATATATATTTGTAACCTCATGGTTGAGCTTGATGTTTCTCAAGAATGGTAAAAGGTTGGACTGTTCAACATATAGGTTAGCTCTCTGCCAGATTGTCTGTGAGACTTTTCACATACAATCTGTCAGATAAATCATTTTCACAATTTCTAATATACTAATTTAATAGTGTCATTAAATAACACCATAGAAGTAGTGAATATTTTATTGCTAAATAATAGTTTGTCAATAGAAGTTAAAATTATAATTATTTTAAGTTAAATAGTATAATTAGTCACTAAATATATTTTTACAGTAATCTAAAATAGTGTGTTAAATGGTTTAATTAGTTATCATTTGTATTTAAAGATGATGATTTATTAATTTTAGGCAAGTATAATCACAGTAATTTAGATGTGATATATTGGACTATTTTCATCATCTATGAGTTAATGTTGAATGTATAGAAAATTGAACTTTCCAAATACAAAGAACTTGTTAGTAATAATACACAAATAGACAATATGGTTGAGTAGTTTTATTTTCCACCCTTTTTCAGGTATTGCTGGCCTATATGCACAGTGACAATATTCACTTAGAAGTTGAACTCACACCTTTAGATTCTTGAATATTGAATTTAAGGCAAACACTCTAACCAACTGAGCTATTCTGTCAAAGGCAATATATAGTAGAAATTTGATATATTTATATATGAGGGTTGGTTCAAATCCTCCTGACTCCTTCAATTTTTTTTATTATTGTTTAATATTTTTTCTAAGAGCTAGATTAATTAGAGGCTTCCATATATTGTGCATTGCCACACTGGGTTGATTTATAGAATTATTTACCATTGTCATATGAGCAGCTTCCTTGACTTTTCTTCAGTGCATTTTTTTCCTCTTTGTCCAATATTTTTGTATTTTCCCAATTAAACATATTATCATTAGTACATACCTGATCTTCTATGATAGACACATCTGTTTTTTTTAGCCATTAGTTTGTGTTCTTTCAATCACTGTTCAACATGGTGACAAGTCTCACCACTGAATTTCATTCTACATTCACATGATATTTTATAGATGCAGTTTTTGTTCTTTAGCATTTCCAGTTTAGGCTTAGTAGAAGTAAGTATTCCTCAAAGTGTGGTATGGCTTTGGAAAGCTGTTGTAATGTTATATTGATTACATATTTTCTTTAATTTGTCTACCATTTCTGGTATGTATGGATACACTTCCATACCAATAATTGTTTTTTTACTTTTGGTGTCTCTTTGTGTTGTCTATTGAAGTTTTTTTTTTAAATCACTAGTTTCTAAACAAACCTCCTTTGCTCTGTTCCATAATGATAGTACAATTTTGTGTTTAGTGCTTCTCATATGATTGGATGCATATTCCAAGTACTTATCAGTGTGTTGTTTTTCTATATTCTTGTTTTTATGTTGCCCTGAGGGAGACTTGTCACAACAACATCCAAGAATTCCAATTATTGTTCTTGTTCCCATTTTATTGTGAATTAAATTGTAGGAGATATGTTGTTAATATGCATCCAGAATAACTATAATTGTACTTCCCCATATGGCTATACCACAAATTTATCATCAACATACCAAAACTACCCTTTAGGTGGACATAGAATATTTCAAGTTCTTCCATGTAAATGTTGCTGAGCAAGAATGATAGTGATGATCTCATGGTCATTTCTTGATTTTGTTGGAAGAATTCTGAGTTATATTGAAAGTATGTTATCATTATATAGAATGTTAATAATTCTATTATGCTATCAACCAGTAGAGCTGTTCTAGTTTGTAGACTATTATCATCATATAACCTTTTGCTTACAATAGACAGTGATTTCACATCAAAGCTTACTAATATGTCAGTTCTTTCCATTGTTATGTTCCTGACTAATTCTACAAAGTGCTTAGAATCCCTGGTGAAAAATTGTTTCCTGTATGCCAATGGTCGAAGAACATCAAAAAGAAATATTGACAAATTTTGATATGGTGAATTTCTAAAACTAACAATAGGTCTTAATGGAACATTGTTTTTATGTATTTTAGATCATATTTCAGCAAGATTCCTCACCTGTATACATAATGTTTCATTAAAACTTATTGTTAGTTCTAGAAATTCACCATGTTAAAATTTGTCAAGATTTCTTCTCAAAGTTCTTAGTCCATTGGCATATAGGACACAATTTAAAAAATCAAGAATTCTAAGTGCTTTGTAGAATTTGTCAGGAACATGAAAATGGAAAGAACTGTCATATTAGTAAGCTTTGATGTGGAAAGACTGTTTACAAATATACCATGAGATGAGGCATTGTCTATTGTAAGGAAAAGGTTATATGATGATAATAGTTTACAAACTAGAATAGCCCTACCTGTTGATAGTATAAATGGAATTATTAACATTCTGTATAACAACAACAAACATACTTTCAAAATAACAGAATTCTTCCAACAAAATCAAGAGATGACCATGGGATCATCACTGTCACCCTTGCTCAGCAACATGTACATAGAATAACTTGAAACCACAGCCATAAATACTACTTCATGTCCACCTAAAGTGTGGCTTCAGTATGTTGATGATACATTTGTGGTTTGGCCACATGGAGAGGTAAAATTACAGTCATTCTGGATGCACATTTGCAACATATCAGCTACAATTAAATTCACAATAGAATCAGAACAAGAACAAAAATTGGCATTCTTGGATGTTTATGTGACAAGACTCCCTCAGAACAAAGAAAAACAACAGTGTATAGGAAACCAACACACACTGGCAAGTACTTGGCATATACATTCAATCATATGAGAATCACTAAACATCAAATTGTACTACCACTATGGAACAGAGCAAAAAAGGTTTGTTCAGATACCAGTTATTTGGAAAAAGAAAAGATTCACATAGAACAAATGCTTATGAAGAATGATTATCCATCAATGGTCATCAAGAAAACCTTCAATAGATAATGCAAAGAGACATCAAAAGAGAAAATTATTGGTACAGTTGTGTATCCACACATACCAGGAATGGCAGATGAATTAAGGAAAATCTGTAGTCAATATAACATTACAACAGATTTCTAAAGTCATACTACACTTCAAGGAATTATTACTTCTACTAAACCTAAACTGAAAATGCTGAAGAACAAAAACTGCATCTATGAAATATCATGTGAATGTAAAAGACCTGTCACCCTGTTGAACAGCAATTGAAGAACACAAATTAATAGTTAAAAGAAAAAACAGATGTGACTATCATAGCAGATCATGTATGTACTAATGACCATATGTTTAATTGGGAAAATACAAAGATATTGGATAAAAAGGAAAAAATGCATAGAAGAAAATTCAAGAAAGCTGCACATATGACAATGGTAAATAATCCTATAAGTCAACTCAGAGTGGCAATACACAATGTATGGAAGACTCTAATTAATCTTGCTCTTAGGAAAAATATTAAACAATAATAAAAAAAATTTTTTTTAAATTGAATGACTCAGGAGGATTTGAACCAACCTTCATATATAAATATATCAAATTTTCACTATATATTTCATTTAATAGAATAGCTCAGTTGGTTAGAGCATTTGCCTTAAATTCAATATTCAAGAATCTAAAGAAGTGAGTTCAACTTCTAAGTGAATATTGTCACTGTTCATATATGCCAGCAACACCTGAAGAAGAGTGGAGAATAATTCTAATTGAAACATTATGTAATTACTAACCTGTGCTGTCTAATTGTGTGTTATTACTAACAAGTTATTTGTATTTGGAAAGTTAAAATAAAGTTTAAAATATTCTACACGCATTCACTCGTAGATGATGGAAATAATCCAACATATCACATCTAATTTGCAAAAGTATTTTTCAAACTGGAAATAAAAAGGCAGCAATTAAAGACTGAATTTTTTTTTTTCATTTCTTAATAATGTTTCTAAAATTTTACTATTTTGATTCAAAAAAATCTTAATTCTAACATTTTGCCTGACAGTAACCATAATGATCTTTTCCAATATTTTGAAAACAAATTAAGAAACCTCCAATTCATGATAGAGAATACACTATAATCCAGACATGTGATAACTGGTATAAAAGCTGAAATTTGGAAAATCCAGACAGTCTTTACAAATTTTTTTTGCATTAAAGACATATTCAGGTTCAAATTTTTAAATAGCCATTTTGTTTGTCATCTACATGATGGTTGTCTAGATTGAACAACTACATATTTGCCTTTGTTGGGCAAATGACTCCTCACTGTTCTATGAAAAAGATGGATAACAACACATAAACCAGAAAATATCATTAATTAATTCATTAATTCTTTATTTCAAGAAATCTTATTTTTTACAGACAACTGTTATTGATAAAATAGACAAATTGACTTATGGAATGCTGTCTTACTTCAACAATAAAGCGCTGAATTTCTTTAATTGAAAGTAATAGTAAATAATTGATAATTGGAAAATTATATTTATTAACTTCAAATAAATAGCTGATGTTTACTTTCAAATTATTGTAAAAATAATTATTTTTTTTTTAATACAAAAAAGGATTCATATTAGTTTTAATGTTGTGAATGGTCTTATCTTTAATTATGTAAGGAAAAACTTTAAACAATAATTTTTTCAACTCAAATATCTATCCATAAACTTGTAGCTTAGAGAAATGAACTGTGATTCAAAAAGTAATGAAAATTCGTTTGTTGTGGATATTTAAACTATTTGCTTTATCAGAGATACAATAAGAGTTACTGACATCATGGATTAAAAATCTATAAATAAATATATTAATTATATATCTCAACTTAAAGAAGTAATGATTTCTAATCCATTGGATAAAGTTATAGCATCTGTTCCAATGAATTAAATCACTGGGTGAAATAAACTGGAATGAACTACGTATCTGATGCTTGAGGAATTGCATTATGAATTATCATTGCTAAATATTTAAATAACATTCAATGGATAATGATTTAGGAAAGCTAAATATTAAAATGCCACTCATAAATTATGGATTATCAAGGAGTCTTAAATATGATAAATGTTGAAGTTATAAGCAATCTTCAAAACGGATTAATGTATTAAATATAGATTACCTTGGATTAACAAGTATGTTAAACAAAATTTATTAATCTTTATGTTTTGTCCCAGGAAGAATTATATTACAAAATGAAATTATTTATTATTTACATCATCTGTGTTGCTGTTATTTTAAAAATGTTTGTAAATTCCCAAAAACTCGGAAATATTTTTCAAAATTATCCTATGCTTTTTCTCATAATTTTCTTTTTTAGTTAGTTAATATTATTATTATTAATGTGATAGTATCTCAAATATTACTATGCTATATTGAATGGGATTAAATGTGATTTACCTTAGGTTTAGGTTGTATAAAAGTAAGTAACTAATAAACGTATATAAATATGTGCTATATTGCAATTGTTGTAGATTTTGTGGATTCTTAAGTTTAATCTCAAAGTAAAAATGAAGTCAGTCATTCTTATGTAAATAAATAAATCTGTAAGGAATATTTTATGCATCATTTTTACATGTTAGTATTAATTTTTCACTGTTATATAGTAATTAACAAGTTAGCCTAATGATCTAGTTATATTTTGTCAGTAGAATAGTACTCTGGGAAAGTTTAAGTCTGTAATTGAATCTAGTAAAAGATCTTAAGCGAAATAAATAAGCCCAATGTGGTAAATGTCGTCTAGGTATGCTAAGCAATGATTTGTACTTGTTTCTCGTAAAAAAATGAAAACTTCTCCAGCATTATAAGTGAGATTGATTGATAATTGATTCGTGAAACAAAATATTTAAAAACAATTACAAAACATTTGTCTTTTATGAAGATGATAATTATTATTGTCAGGTATTTAAATTGATAATTTAAAGAAAAATGAACAACCTATTCCTATTTAATGTTAGTGTCTTCACAATACTGTCTGATAGTACATTTTTTATATCTCAAGTTCAAATTAGATTTAAAAAACAAATAGTAATATTTATTAGATGACTAATATAATTTTCTTATTATTATTTGTTTTATCGTTTATTTTATATTGTGTAATAAAGTAATTATTTTTTCTAATATTTCTCTTTTGCCATTATTAAAAAAATATCATCACTGCATATTCACGATATAAAGTTCATATTTAAGATATTAGCTTACATATAAAACTTATCTGAATTAAATACATCATTATTGTATTAACACTATCTGAATTGTAAAAGTATTGGGTAAGATGATGTACGTAAAATTCATTTTACATTGTCCTATCCTAAAATGCACAAACACACTTGATATCCATGCATTTATTTTTCTACTTTATAAAATCTTGAGATAAATCATTAATCAACTTTTTATTTAAAGATGCTAGCCTTAGTTTTAAAACACAAAATAAGTTAATCTTTAGTTAGTTAATTTTAAAACACAAAATAAGTTAATCTTTAGTTAGTTCTTATAGTAAAAAACAATATATTTGTAAGGATTTTTATTATTAAATACAATAAGATTAAGGGGACACGTATTACTACAAAACTTTGAGATAAATCATTAATCAACTTTAAATTTCTAACCTCAGTTTTAAAACACAGGTTAAGTTATAAGAAACAATATATTTGCAAAGATTTATACTAATAAAATAGAATAAGCCTAAAAGTACACATATTATTGAATAATCTTGAGAAATTTGTTTATTATTTTATTAAATGTGAATCTATTATCAAAATAAAGATAATTTTAGCTTATGTGGAAATATATAAAAACTTTTATGCTTGGCGAATTGCAAGTCAAGTGAGAGATAGTAGTCGCACTTTTCTCTCATTATCGATCTCAGCCATCTCAACAACACTGTCTCCACATTATTGCACCGAGATAGCAAATGAATTTTCCTTATGGTTTTAATATACTGTAACGAGCACAGACGTTCGTTACATTGTTTTTTTTTATATTTATTAAACATGAAAGTAAATTAAAAAGTTCGCATTTAAAAATTTTCTTTAAGAATTAAAAATTGAAATTAAATATCATCTTAAACTCGTATATATTAAATCGCACAGATAAAAAAAAATTATTAAAATAAAACTGTATTAAAAATAGAAAAGGATCAACACATCGATGACGTAATGTTAAGTCAATCTTTCAAAGTAATATAAAAGGACAAGTTTGGAAATTATTAGTTAGTGACTGGATTATGATTATTACGATGTGACAGATAGGTGTTAGTGCGGAGGTGCGGGAGAAGCGATTGAAGAGACGCACGATTCAATCACTTCAGTTTTGCTAGGAAAGAAAGAGAAATGAACTATCGTTTTATACATTGAGGACTAGTTAAAGCAAAAATCTCCGGATGGATAAATAAATCGGCCTTCAGAACATTAACCTCTTTAGGACGGCGTGGGAATTCACGTTCATGGCAAGCAACGGATAAAGTTGGACGTTTTAAAAATCGTAAGAACTTTATATTCACTTGAAACAATAAGAACTCTAAATTTTAAAACTTTTTAGTAAATAATGCAATAGAATCCTATCTGACCAAACTAAATTCTTCATTAATAATGTTATTTGATGTATTTGTTAGTTATTTATTTAAAATCATTTCCATTTATTTAATTTTGTTCTTTAAGTTTATTTATGATTTCTGTTTTCCGATAAATTAAAATATATCAATGTTAAACTTAAGTCGGGCGTGAATGGCTGTATAGATTTGTAAAGTTATATTAGGGGAGGGTAATCTTAGGTTATTTGTTTCGTGGTTAAATTGGGTCAATGGATTGGATATATTGGTGTGATTAGTAGATGTAATATTGATTCGCTACGGGCAGAATCGCTTCATACGCCGCACACTTCCGTTTGCCTATGGAAGGAATTATAAGTCGGATACCGCAGTTCCTTTCTATGGAGTTTTTTGTTTTATTGCTCTTCTTTGCAGATAGATGTAATATTCCTATCTCATGAGAAGCAATTTCTTCTCTTAACTTTTTGTGCTGCCGTATTTTATTACATTGAATACATCGATATATCAGATGAATTGATGCCGGTTTGACTACGAATTTTAACCTAAGGTTAAATAGGGATAGAATGTTTATTTTCAAAAGTAAATCTATGTGGTCTATTCATACTTGACCCTAAATAAAAATGCATTAAATTTAAGTTGTTTATAGACGCTTGCATGGATTGGTTATCGGTTAAGTATGTTTTGGGTTTTCATATTTGATCAAAATATATAGACATTCGATAAATAATGATACCTTACGGTGAGTATCTAAAATGTATTTATTCGGATGTCTTTTAAATTATTGGTGACAATGCAAGTATCTTATGGTGAATACTAATGGGTTACGTATAAATTTCTCCCTCCGCAATTGTCAGTATCAATAATTTTGTATTTTGATCGTTTATGTTTCTTTTGAAATGTTTTTGACCGTGAAATCTATGTAACCGATCTATATTCAACATTATAAACAAGCTTTCATAAATTTATATGTGCGAACTTAATTAAAATGTAAAATTAGAATATAATAGTAATTAAATGTAAATTAAAGTCAAAAATCAAAGTTAAAAATAATGTTAAATGTTAAAATGTAAAACTAATACTAAAATAATTTTAAATCTTATATATATATGTGCATAAATAAATGTTTGTATGCTAATTACTGGCAGTGGCTTATTTTATTTATTTTTTAATGTTGAAATCTAATTAGATAAGATATTATATTATTTAATCTCTGCTATTCCACTGAGCTAGTGACATGGGCTAACGACCGGAATCAAAATAAAAAAAAAAATTTTTTTTTTTTTACTTACGTATCTGCCTACTTTATAAATTTTTCTAGGTTCAAATGCCTAGATGGCACCCTGTAGTGCAGTTTACGTTAGGTACATTTCTCCAGATCGTTACAATACATATATCACAAATATGTTTAATAATATTTATCAAGACTATAACCTCGAGAATATGCGTGTAAAATGCGATAGTAGGGACCTCTACAGGTGTTTAACCACAAGCTTACGCTATGGAAGAAAAGAGAAGAACCATTGAAGTAAAGAAGGTTCCCCTCTTTTTTTTTCATAGCATAAGCTTGTGGTTAAACACCTGTAGAGGTCCCTACTATAACATAAGCTGCATATTCTCGAGGTTACAGCCTCGGTAAATATTACTTATGTAATCAATGTGCATTTAATAAATTTATAATTACAAATTTAAATTATTGTAATAGATTTCTGGCTATAAAATCTTTCCATTGACTCATTGTAAATTGAAAGATTTCACGAGTATTAATGTGTAATAAGAAATGTGGACTTAATCAGTGAAGTATTGAATAGCTTCAAGCTAGCAGATCTAATGCTTCAGCTTCACGTATTTAAATAGAAAGTAGGTTGAAGTAAAGAAGGTTTCCTTCTTTTCTTCCATAGTGTAAGCTTGTGGATAAACACCTGTAAAGGTCCCTACTATCGCATTTTACATGCATAATCTCGAGGTTACAACCTCGGTAAATATTACTTACGTAATCATTTAATAAATTTATAAAAATGTTTAAATGATAAAGATGCACTAGATGATTGGAAGAATGCAGTAATAATATTAATATTTTAAAAAGGTGATAAAAAAGATATTTGAAATTACAGACCTATCACTTTTATCAGTTCTATACAATTTTTTTATCAAAATAATTACAACTTATCTACAGCAAACTTTGGATTTTAACCAACTAAAAAAACAAGCTGAATTTAAAAGTGGTTTTAGTACAGTGAATCATATTTAAGTATTGAAATAAGTTATAGAAAGGACCAATGAATATAAATTGCCATTATGCTTTGGCTTGGAGGTTATGAAATTTGAAAAGATATTTGATTTTATAAGCATTTCTTTAGTGACTAAAGTATTGGATCATTAAGGTGTAGATCCGGAATATTGTCATGTTCTAGAAGAATATTTATAAAAATGCAACAGCAACAATTAGATTACATAATGATACTAGAAAGATTAACCTTGAGTAGAGTGTATAACAGGTGACCCCATATCTCAAAAACTTTTATGGCAGTTTTGCAAGAACTATTTTGTGGCTTAAAATGGGAAGTTAAAAGAAAATGAAGATTATTTAAATCATCTAGATTTTGCAAATTATATAATTATTTTTGCAAATAGTACTTTAGATCTTCAGGTAACTTTGGCAAGAATTATCAGATAAAAATAAGAATATAGATCTAAAGGTAAAATGTTAAAAAAATTAAAGTAATGTTCAATGGATTTTCTCAAAAGAAAAAATAAAGATTGATAATGATAAGTTAGAAGAAATTAATAACTATAAATATATTGGTTAAATTATTACTACTAATAGAAACATAATGGATGAAAGTAATTATAGAATTAAACTTCTAGTGCTTTTGATAGAAATAACAATGTTAAAATGAAATATGACTAAGTGTTTGAAATGGAAGATTTTTAATAACTGTGTTTTGCCAGTTCTTACTCATGGATCTGAAACATAGATATGTAACACAAGAGCAATACAGAGTATTTATACTACTTAATGAAATATGGAGAGATATATTTTAGGAATAACAAGGAGATATTGAAAATGAAACACATGGGTGAGATAACAAGCAAGTGTTACTGACGTCATTGAAAGAATTAAGAGACTGAAGTAGAGTTGGGTTGGACACATGGCTAAAAAAGGTAATAATAGATGGACAGTTAAAATCTTTAAGTGGATTTTAAGAGTTTGTAAAAGACCTAGAAAGAGATCACATGTAAGATGGATGGATGAAATAATGAAGTGTCTTGGGATGATGTGAAGAAAAAAACTAGAGATCAGAGAAGATAAATAGAACTTGAAGAGACCAAAATGATGATGCTGATAAGTAAATATATAAATAAGTTCTTTAACTGAAATACAAGAAAATGGTTTAATAATTAGAAAGTCGATTTGTAAATTATGGAATAAACTATAATGCCCTTGCATTGCAGAGGTTCGCACATTTACTTCCTTGTTTCTACATCACTGAGAACTTGGGAAGTTTTTCAGATAATTGACACGCCCACGCAAGATTAGTATTTTTCAAATAACCATTCTATAAATATAAATGAGTTACTTATTAAGTAATAAATTGTATCTAGCTATTCCTAGCTAAAGAATGAAAACTTTTTTCTCCTTCGTACAAATATTCTCAACAATTCTGATGATTATTCTATTGAGAAATATTTTGTCCTACATTATTGAAATGATACCGGGCATTTGACCTTCTACTGGGCTATACAGACTGATTTACATTACTTATATAATTAGGCACTGAATAATTTTGATTGAAAACTGATATTCAATATTAAAAAATGAATGAGTAACTAAAGAAACAGATTAAATTAAATTGTATTAAGTAAGATAATTAAGTGAATTGTCAAAGGGACAATATATTTTACACTTCTTTGCATTTAACTTGGCAGTAAAATTAATTGCTTGCCTAAATAATAATGTATATATAGCAAATGTTTTATTCCTTGCATAATAATTGTTTCACGTATATTTAAAAAAAAAAATTGAAAAATAGCACCCATTAACTGATTTTTTTTTTTTAATTCAAGAAATACTGGTTTCTGAAATCCCTAAAGTCGACATAAAGTCTGGGAAAATAATATCCGCTTGAAATTTCTCTTCTGATTTGTTATTTATTATCTCTGAAGTATGATCAATGCTTCTCTTTTAAAGAATTCTTACTAAATCAGAAGGCAATTTGATTTTCTTTTTTCCTCCTACTATTTATTACTGGTTCTATTTTAGGCCAAAAATATGGCCAGACTTGCTAAGTTGAGAAATAATTACAAATCTATACAATGTTTTTATATATATATATATTAAAAAAAAGTTGTGTATATGTGCTTATATATAGATGTGTGTGCGCGAGCTTTAGTTAATGTTACATTGTTAAGCTTTTATTAATTTGGATCAAAATAGTGAATATCCGAGGTTTTTTTTCATTTTTTATGTTGTTATATATATAGCATATGTACCTTACCTTAATATCGCACTGTTAAGTTTTTATTACATATAATTAGTATATATGAGTGTAGTTCATACTTTATGGTGTAATATATGTGTAATTTATCTCATTACAACGTGATGAAAGCTATTTTATATTGGACAGAATGGGTATATATTTTTTTATATCATGCTCAATAAAAATGTTAAAAGCATGTGTTCCAAGATCGTTTGTTAACCGGTTTTGAATGAGCATGAATGACTATTAACTTATATTCAATTGCAAGATTTTCACTCCGTTTGATTTAAAAACCCAAACTTTATTAGATGTACCGAAATAGTGGCATCAATTTATCATGAATGGTAGTCAGCATTGCATCACATGATATTATTACAATATAACGCTCAATCAGTGAATTTATAATTACCTGATTAGCTTAAATAGATAGTTAGACTATGAATCATTTATTGAATAATATTAAAAGTAGGATTAGATTATATTTCAAATACACAAAAAATATGTCCAGATTTAAACACTAGGCTTATTATTATATAACGAAAATATTCTAGTCACCGTACTCCAAAGACTTTATTAAAATATAAACTGTTTAAAAAATCTGTGTGCTTCGAACTAAACAATAATTGTGATTTTGATTTAGTATGTATTCATTGTAAATCTATATTATGAGAAAAATTAAGTTATAAAAGTCACTTAAATATTATTTGTCATGGCAAATAAAAATTATTTTGAGTATTTAGATATTAAAAAAGAGGATTAAATAAAATTAGATATGGATGAAATCTCATGTTTCTTCCAAGTCTAATCAGTATTAAAGAAATACATTTATAATGATGGAAGGTGCTATGAGAAACTAGAATTTACCCTCACAAATAAATTACATTAAATTTATAGATATAATCTGTTAATATCCCTTGAATATAACATAAAACTGGATCTCATCAGGGATTCAAGACATTAATTTAGAAATGATGATTGTTGGGAGTTTTTTTCATGGTAGGCTGATCATATATATATATATATATGACATATATTCATTTACTATATATTACATATATATATATATATATATATATAATGTAATCACTTAGTAAATGAATAATATATATATATATTGTATATATATTTTGTAATCACTTAGTAAATGAATATGGTTATAGTAACTTCATAAAAATTACAAATGAATTGTATGGTGAAATACAGACCAATCTGTGAATTACAAATGTTTCATATATGTTATCTCATTAGTCTGGCAATGTTGCATTTGTAATGCTGTGTTTTATCCTCATCTGTAACTTTTTTTTCTGAAAGATTTCAATAGCATTCTATCAATGACTGTATCTTAGCAATAAAAGCAGTTAACATTACTTCTCTTTAGAATACTTTTGAAAATCTTTATAGT
The DNA here is from genome assembly GCA_028023455.1 of Epiperipatus broadwayi. Classification (NCBI taxonomy): domain Eukaryota; kingdom Metazoa; phylum Onychophora; class Udeonychophora; order Euonychophora; family Peripatidae; genus Epiperipatus; species Epiperipatus broadwayi. The sequence continues at coordinate 4,817,493 of JAQFVV010000018.1, forward strand.
ATAAATTGGTATTTTCTTTTCATATAAAAGCTGTGCTTAAGTTCACTGTTGTACCAAATTCAGTGATTATATATACATCTTTACAACTGAATATTAACTATTATCATATCCAAAAAATTAAATAAAATATAACTTTATTTTATGTCTTGCTATCACACTTTCACAATGTTATAGAATAATCCTAAATAAAACGTTCCCAGTATGTATCATATTTTACTTGCATACAGTGGATTGAGTAGAAAACAGAATTATTTTAATTGAGAAAGATATGTCACTAAGATAAAATACTGTAGTTTTTAAATTGTCAGATAGATCAATAGTGCAATAGAATATGTACTGCATCTTAATCCATATTTCTCTCTTTAAAACATTATTAATTTATTTTAAATGGGCATCATTCTTAACAAACAAAAGATGTTAAAAATTATTTTTCAGTTATTGGCTGATATTTCAACTGAGTTACTAAATTAATATAGGTTTTATTCAAAATATTCTATAGATCAATTTTTGAATTTAAAATATTAGCATAATGTCAAAAAATGAAGATATTGCTGTTATTTGTAATAAAATAAAATTAAAATATCCATTAGTGGACATATTCACATCATGATATATGTCCTTTAAGAAGTACTTATAAACTGTTCTAAAATTTATTATCATAAAAATGAAAAACATCCATATTTAATACCAATCTGACCAAATATCTCAGCTATTCATTTGCTCTTATGCCATCAAGTAAAAGATTTACAATATGAATAAACTTCCATAGCTATTTTTAAAATTTGCCCAAATATTCTTGATAAATTAAATCATGTAAAATCAAAACAACTCTATAAAAAGAAATTACGAATTTTCTGAATCTACCCTAAATCTATGATAATCAATTACTAGATTTAATCTAGTTTAAAGTTTCTTAAAAATTTCTTTGCTTTATTGGATTACATTGATCTTTCTGATAATTATTGTAGCCTCTTTTCTCTCTTTATTTTTATAAGAATATAGATGTATTCTTTATCAAAGTTATACTTTTATGAGTCCTTATAATTCTTAATTCTTTTAATATTAGCCTATCATAAATATATATTTAAACTTATTTTTAAAAAAATTGAATTCAAAATGTTTGTAAACATTATTATTTTTTATTATTATTAATAAACACTTATTTTTAATTTAAAAAAATTAATACGGTTTCAAGTTTTTTTTTTTTTTGGACATTATAAGAAATAAACACATGCTAATATAAGTACAAGGCAACATAGAAAATTAATGTTTTTGCAAACCAATATGACTTACTAACTTTCCCTAACTTCACTACTAATTATAATTTTAATTAAATGCAATATACTTTTACAAATATAATAAATAAATACAGACTAAACTTAAATAAAAACTAAATTGGAATGAGTGGTTTAGTTTTTATTTAAGTTTAGTCTGTATTTATTTATTATATAAATATCTGGCTTGCTAGGCTGAGTTTGAAGACTTTACCAGTCTGAAAAATTCACGCTTGCAATCTGATAGAAACGTTTTGCATAAACACTTGAGAGTCAGTGTTTTAGATCTAGTTTCTATACTCTATCCCCCACTGAGGAGAGCAAACCAGCTTGAAATCAGCTGATCTGGGGGTGAGCAAATGAAAGAGGTAGTTAATTTCTGACTCTTTTTTCGTTTATGTAAAACAAATCTTACACTTGTTCAGCAGTTTTGGTATAGCGCCATCTTTTGAATATATATATATATTAAATAATAATTGAATTATTTATATTTTCATGCAAAGCTTTATGAAATATTGTTAAAACAAATATCTGGAAAATTTAGTAAATAAAATAAAATGATCTAAAACTAATCTAATTTTTCTCCTGTAACACTCACTCAGTCTGATTTTTTATTTATTTAATAGATTACCAGATAATTTTTTGTTTCAAATTAGATTACTTATAAAGTTTTATATATAGGAATAAATAACATATATTTATTACAATTTTTTAAATATATATATATATATATATATATATATATATATTGTAACCATATATTTAACTCTATGGGTTAGATATATGTTTCAAAGCATATATATATATTGTAACAAACGGGTTCGAATACACGCATATGTAAATATGACAAAATTGATAGTGTTAATGTAAGGACCATGTATAAATAAATAAATAAAAGAACATATGTAAACGGTCATTCGAACCCGGTTACAAGTAAGGTAAATATAGCGTATGTGTGAGTATAAAAATACGTAGTTAGTATCTGGGGGGGGTTTGCGATCACTTATATATGTAGAGCTGTATAAAACGCAATTAATTATTCTTAGATAGATTTTATTCACAGTTTTTTTTTGAATTTATTAATAATATTGGGTGACACGTGTTTTCTTTTGTTGAGTCACCTTTTGAACATGTGAGGACTAAAATAGGATGAGTGAATTGCTGTAGGCAGTTTGGTAATAACTGGCGCCGGGAAGGCGGAAAACTGGTCGGTGGATATAGTTTTTTTTTGTGTTAAAGAACAATGGAAGGACTGGTCAGCGGCGTAGGAATATGCAGAAAGATTTTGAAAAGTTAAAAGTGAATACAAAAGAACTTTTTTTTTGTCTTGCGCTCAAGTGGAAAAGGAGGAAGAAAAAAAAGAAGAGAGGTGGCTTGAATCCTAACAAGGAGGACGCAAAAATCTATTTCTTAAGAAGTTCTAATCTTTTTTTTAAAAAAAATGTCAGGGTAATTGGATTGTGTGCTAGTCGTTACTCGACTCCGTGGATATTCATCATGAACTCACCTGACCGGACTTGCGAATTGTCATAATAAATCAAGAGATTTTGTTCCATCGAAGAAATGTCGACCCAAAATCGTCTGGATTTAGACCTTTGCGAAACAGTACACCAACTACTCCACCTCTGAAACCTATCGCCGGACATAACGACCATTTGAACTGTTTACCATCCGTGATATCCATCAGACTAATTTCGTGGCAAGACGTCAAGACGGACTTGTTTAATCGCGTGAGTACAAGTAAAGTGACACGTCACTAACTATTTTCAGTATATGTATCTCAATAAAGAACTCGTGTTACCTCAAGTTAATTGCTATATTAAAATTTTATATTTAAAGTTAGAATCATATGACTATATTAATCATACAGCTCACATATATATGTATTTGCATTATTTGGTGTGTGGATGAATGAGCATGATATATGTGTGGGTATGATAATGAATGGCCTGAGTGTTTGCTTAGCAATCTTATATGTAGGTTCGAATGAGATTTATCGGGAAGGGATATGATCAAGTAGAGTAAATCTCATCAGACCCGGGTTAGAGTAAGGATTTCGAGCTTTAAACTATCGCAAAATAAATATACGCGTGAGACAGTGTTGGTTAGTTATAGCCTTGTTCTCTAGATAGACAGACGTCCCCAACCTTGAGATTGAGCTAGTTCGGTGCAGCACCATATCAGATATATATCAGAACCTATATATATGTTTTCGAGGGGGTAATTCCTACCGAATGGTAAGATTGGCGCGTTAGAGTGGTTCAAACCCTGCTCATAAATACCTCTCGTCGAAGCTCCGGGTGAGAGTCCATAATGGAGGATTATATATATGTCGGTGGGTGTTATAATGGTGCCCAACATGGGGCAGCGAATGTTAGAGAACGGGCAAGTAAGCATTTTTTTTCTTTTCATAAAAGAAAGGAAAGGGGAAAACAAAAGCGATAGTGGTGATAAAGCGGAAAGAGCTTGAAAACATATGGGAAAAACGGTAGATGGGCATGTTCTGTGGGCGAATGTGTGGATGAAAAGGTTCTCATAGGGTCATGGGGAAATAGCGTTGATGTATGAAACATATATATAAAGTCATGGTTTAGAAAGCAGAGGTTAAGAATTTATCCAATAGTGAGATATCATAAACGATATCGTTCAAGAGGATAAGAAAGGGCAAAGGTATCAGGTGGGTCATGACAGGACCACTGGAAGCCGGGGTGACGAACCTGGCACATAACCTTAATAATAAGATAGATAAAGAAACGAAGCCAAAAAATAAACAAAATGGAGAAAAGCAGAAGGCAACGGAAGAGAAGGAAATAAATATATCCGAGAAGATTTTAGAAAAATTGGAAAATCTGGAACTCCGATTTCAGGAGATAGAACGGAGACTAGGGATAAAAAGTGAGGGAAGGATGGAGAAACCTAACGAGAAAGAAGTAGAAGGAAGTTTAGATGAAGGGAAGAGGGATGTAAATCAAGAACTGAGGCCTAGCGAGATGGAAAGGCCGGAGCATAGTGGAAAAGGCAAGGATGTGGCGGTACATAACCAAGTGAACCACTTTCTAAAGGTACGACCGTTTGCAGGTCAAATGAAGGAAGCTCCCGTAGAACATTTACGGAGCTTACGAAGATACTTCGACATGAATCCCACGCCAGAGGAGGGAAAGTTGGTGGTAGCATGCAGTCATTTAAGTGGGAATGCCCAAGAGTCATGGGACTCATTGTCCCAACAGCCCACAACCTTCGAGGAGTATCAGAGGATGATACGAGAGACTTTCTGGTCGGAAGATCGCCAAGAACTCGTGCAGTACCAAATCATGCGAGAAAAATACGGGGAAGAAAAGGAAGAAAATTTTTCTCAATTTTTTCATCATCAAGTGGCGAGACTAAGGACGCTGGACGTGTGTCACATGTCTGAAAGTCACATCATTCGAATTGTAAGGCACAATATGCCTATGAACGTGGAAAGGATGATGTTGGGAATGAGGAAGGCATCCATTGGAGAAATGGCGGAGCTGCTTAACGCTCTGGACATGAGTATATACGATCATAATGCACCGTTAGAGCGATGGAAGCACGGTAGAGATAGGACAAATATCCAATGTGAGGTAGAAGAAGGACACACCAGCAGGAATGTCACACCTAGGAAGAGTGGTGAGGATGATCATAGACTGAGATGGCCATACGAACCGGAAGCTCAACGTCCGCCGGAGAAGCCGAAGCTCACACAAGAAAAGGGATCGTGGACACCGAAACAGAAAGGTGATCCCGGGGAAAGTAAAGGAGAAGAGACGTTTAAGAAGCCGTTCAAATACAAAGAAGGTATTTGAAGGCTATCGCACCAGGGGGGGTATGTAACAAACGGGTTCGAATACACGCATATGTAAATATGACAAAATTGATAGTGTTAATGTAAGGACCATGTATAAATAAATAAATAAAAGAACATATGTAAACGGTCATTCGAACCCGGTTACAAGTAAGGTAAATATAGCGTATGTGCGAGTATAAAAATACGTAGTTAGTATCTGGGGGGGGTTTGCGATCACTTATATATGTAGAGCTGTATAAAATGCAATTAATTATTCTTAGATAGATTTTATTCACATAGTTTTTTTTTGAATTTATTAATAATATTGGGTGACACGTGTTTTCTTTTGTTGAGTCACCTTTTGAACATGTGAGGACTAAAATAGGATGAGTGAATTGCTGTAGGCAGTTTGGTAATAACTGGCGCTGGGAAGCGGAAAACTGGTCGGTGGATATAGTTTTTTTTTTGTGTTAAAGAACAATGGAAGGACTGGTCAGCGGCGTAGGAATATGCAGAAAGATTTCGAAAAGTTAAAGGTGAATACAAAAGAACTTTTTTTTGTCTTGCGCTCGAGTGGAAAAGGAGGAAGAAAAAAAAGAAGAGAGGCGGCTTGAATCCTAACAAGGAGGACGCAAAAATCTATTTCTTAAGAAGTTCTAATCTTTTTTTTAAAAAAATGTCGGGGTAATTGGATTGTGTGCTAGTCGTTACTCGACTCCGTGGATATTCGTCATGAACTCACCTGACCGGATTTGCGAATTGTCATAATAAATCAAGAGATTTTGTTCCATCGAAGAAATGTCGACCCAAAATCGTCTGGATTTAGACCTTTGCGAAACAGTACACCAACTACTCCACCTCTGAAACCTATCGCCGGACCTAACGACCATTTGAACTGTTTACCATCCGTGATATCCATCAGACTAATTTCGTGGCAAGACGTCAAGACGGACTTGTTTAATCGCGTGAGTACAAGTAAAGTGACACGTCACTAACTATTTTCAGTATATGTATCTCAATAAAGAACTCGTGTTACCTCAGTTAATTGCTATATTAAAATTTTATATTTAAAGTTAGATATATGACTATATTAATCATACAGCTCACATATATATGTATTTGCATTATTTGGTGTGTGGATGAATGAGCGTGATATATGTGTGGGTATGATAATGAATGGCCTGAGTGTTTGCTTAGCAATCTTATATGTAGGTTTGAATGAGATTTATCGGGAAGGGATATGATCAAGTAGAGTAAATCTCATCAGACCCGGGTTAGAGTAAGGATTTCGAGCTTTAAACTATCGCAAAATAAATATACACGTGAGACAGTGTTGGTTACTTATAGCCTTGTTCTCTAGATAGACAGACGTCCCCAACCTTGAGATTGAGCTAGTTCGGTGCAGCACCATATCAGATATATATCAGAACCTATATATATGTTTTCGAGGGGGTAATTCCTACCGAATGGTAAGATTGGCGCGTGAGAGTGGTTCAAACCCTGCTCATAAATACCTCTCGTCGAAGCTCCGGGTGAGAGTCCATAATGGAGGATTATATATATGTCGGTGGGTGTTATAATATATATATATATATATATATATATTGCAAGAATTAGAAGAAGAACTCTCTTATATTAAATGGGACATTATTGGACTTTGTGAAGTTAGAAGAAAAGGTGAAGAGACAATTGATTTAAAAAGTGGACATATACTCTATTATAAAGGCACAAATATTGGAAATACAAGTGGAGTAGGATTCATTATAAATAAAAATGGAAGAACAATATTGTGGAGATTGATGGTGTATCGGACAGAGTGGCAAGATTAGTTATACAACTTAATAGCAGATACCAAATGCAGATAATTCAGGTTTATGCCCCAACAAGTTCTCATAGTGATGAAGTAGTAGAAGATTTTTATATGGATGTACAAAAGGCTTTTGATCAGAGTAAACACCATTTTAAAATTGTTATGGGAGACTTTAATGCTAGAATTGGTAAAAAAATGAAAGATGAAAGTGCTGTGGGTAATTTTGGTTATGGTATTAGAAATGAGAGAGGACATAGACTTGTGGAGTTTGCAGAAAAAGAAAAACTTTATATTATGAATTTTTTTTTTGAGAAAAATGTTAAAAGGAAATGAACATGGAAGCATCCAAATGAAGGTACAGCAGAATTGGATTATATTTTGACTAACAGGAAATATATATTTCAAGATTGTAATGTTCTTAATAAATTTAACACAGGAAGTGATCATCGATTAGTAAGGTGTAAGATACGTGTTAATGTAAAACTAGAGAGACAAAAATTATTAGGAAAAACAATATTTACAGTTGATATTCCTAATCTTCAGAAACATTCTAATGAATTTAAGTTAGAACTTACAAATCGGTTTCAAGTATTAGTAGATTTTGAACATGATTCAGATTTGAATGAAATTAATATGAAAATAACTGATACACTTTTGAAAACTGCAACAAAGATAGCTGGTAGAAAGAAACAGCAATTGACCAATAAAATTTCTACTGAGACTAGAGAATTTATGAAGAAAAGAAGGAATATGAAGATATATAAAAATGATGCATTAAAAAGAATTGAATATCTCGAATTTTGTAAAATGGTGCGGAAAAGAGTTGAAAATGATATAAGAAAGTATAACTGTGAACTAGCAAGGAAAGCTGTAGAAGAAAATAAAAGTCTTAAGAATGTAAAACAACATTTTGGTATTGGTAGGAAATTTATATCTGCAATAAGAAAAAAAGATGGAATTATTAATAAAAGGAGAGATGACATCATGAAATTGGTAGAAGATTTTTATCAAGAATTATATAGTAATAAAGAACAAGTACCTCCTATATCTATTACATCTTCCAAATTGCCCAGAATTTTAAATGAAGAAGTGAGACATGCAATTAAATGTATGAAGAAAGGAAAGGCTCCAGGTAATGATGGAATTATAATTGATATATTAAAAGAAGCAGGTGAAGAAATAGAAAATTTTTTAGCAAAGTTATATACCAAATGTCTAAATGATAAAGACGTACCGGATGATTGGAAGAATGCAGTAATAATATTAATATTTAAAAAACGTGATAAAGAAGATATTAGAAATTACAGACCTATCAGCCTTTTATCAGTTTTATATAAAATTTTTACCAAGATAATTACTACTCGTCTACAGAGAACATTGGATTTCCACCAACCAAGAGAACAAGCTGGATTTAAAAGTGGTTTTAGTACAGTAGATCATATCCAGGTATTGAGAGAAGTTATAGAAAGGACAAATGAATATGAGTTGCCATTATGCTTAGGATTTGTAGATTATGAAAAGGCATTTGATTCTATAAACATTTCTTCAGTGATTAAAGCATTAGATCATCAAGGTATAGATCCAGGATATTGTCATATTTTAAAGAATATTTATAAAAATGCAACAGCAACAATTAGATTACATAATGACACTGGGAAAGTCAACATTGAGAAAGGTGTAAGACAAGGTGACTCCATATCTCCAAAACTTTTTACAGCAGTGCTGCATGAAGTATTTTGTGGATTAAAATGGGAAACTAAAGGAGTGAAAGTAAATGGTGATTATTTAAGTCATTTAGATTTCGCAGATGATGTAGTTGTTTTTTGCAAATAATGCTTCAGATCTGCAGGAATTGTTGCAGGAATTATCAGATGAAAGTAGGAAAGTAGGACTAAAGATAAATGTTAAAAAGACTAAAGTAATGTTTAATCGATTTGCTCAAAATATGAAAATAAAGATTGATTATGATGAATTAGAAGAAGTTAACAGTTACAAATACCTTGGTCAGATTATTAATACAGATGGAAACATAATGGAGGAAATTAATCATAGAATTAAACTTGGTTGGAGTGCTTTTGGTAGAAATAACTTGATACTAAAAGGAAATATGCCTATGTGTTTGAAAAGGAAGGTTTTTAACAAATGTGTTTTACCAGTTCTTACTTATGGATCTGAGACTTGGACACTTAATAGAAGAGCAATTCAGAGACTTCAGATCACTCAAAGGCGTATGGAGAGATGTATGTTGGGAGTAACAAGAAGAGATCGTAAACGCAATGTATGGGTAAGAGAACAAACAGGTGTCACTGACCTCATTGAAAAAATTAAAAGATTGAAGTGGAGTTGGGCTGGACATATTGTTAGAAGAGATGATAATAGATGGACAATTGAAATTTTAAACTGGATTCCAAGAGATTGTAAAAGACCCAGAAACAGACCACATGTGAGATGGATGGATGAAATAAGAAAGTGTGCAGGGGTGATGTGGAGAAGAGAAGCTAAAGATCGGAGAAGATGGATTAAACTTGGAGAGACCTTTATCCTGCAGTGGATTGATAATGGTTGTTGGAGAACATTGATCTAGAGTCGTCAGCGAGGTGTTAGCGATTAAAAATACTAGAACTAGCCTAGCACTTTATTTAATGCCTAACTATTGAGAAGAAAATCTGAAACTTTCAGACATTCAAATGTCCAAAAATCCAGCTATCTAACTCAAATAGCCGTATGGGACTGAACTAAGTTCAGATACACCATATATTAATAGCTCTAGCAATATAAAATCGCCAAAGCCTTAATAGCAAAAACTAAAATTAAATTGATAAAAAATCAAGACAGATGTCATATGACCTAATTTTAATAAAGCTCGTATTTACAAACGTTATATACTGTAACGTTTTTCGTATTACTAGGCCACTATACGCCTCAAATTTATATTTGAGCGTGAGTTGATCAAGCTGTATCAAAAGAAAAAAGAAAGTTGTATTTCTTTTCCTAAAAAACACAGCTATATTTCCTGATCAAACTTTGCCTATTGATGGTTGAGAATTATGCTATTGATGAGATCAGCTTTTAATTTATTTGATAGGCACCAGGTCTTTTTATTCTAAAAAGACCGCTGATATCTGTCGCCAGCATGTCTCGCAAATAAAAAAAAAAAAAAAATATTTTTAAAATTATTGGTCTTAGATTTTAAGAATCGGTAATTTTACGGTAAACTAGAATTATCTTTTTTTTTGAGATTATTATTGCTGGGCTTATTCAAACATATTGGCTAGGTAAATTACTTTTAAATCTTATTAAACTAATAATAACTTTAATACTAAAAAGAATAATAACCATTATTAATAACGCACAATGAAAAAGGTTGATAAAAGTATAATCTCTTTTATTCTAACAAACTAAAATATTTATAAGTTAAATTACGAATTAACTAAACTGGAAAGTACACACATGCTAATCCAGATAATGAATCGATTAACAAAAACAGTTAGATTAAATAATGAACGCAATTTAATAATGTTCCAAGATCTTGTATAAAATTCTTTATAAGAAAGTCCCTTGAATACGAAAAGTCTATATCAGGATGGTAGTCTAAGCCTAGATAAATAATTGTTTGCAAACTTTTAAGTCACTATCAGGAAAATTTATTCTTAACTTACCGGTAAGTTCATGTAGGTTTATGGGATCCCAGATCATGAGAATTTCCATTGGTCTCTCCTGCCGGCGTCTTCCATTATTGTTCCGTTCTATAGCTGGAGAAAAGACACGGTTGTAGTGACCCTTTTATTGCCAAAAGTGGTCTTCACAAGTCCCGTTTCCATGCTTGCGTGACAGCTTGGTACAGCAAGGGGCATACCTGTGTAGAAGTATATTTCTTGCCACAGGTTATGCTCGTGGAAACCTCCAACTTTCAGAGACGTAACTAGAAGTAAAAGAGAAGACCCAGATTGAAGTTGTCATCTCCTTTTTATATCGCGCTCCGTTTTTGGAACTTCTGTGCACTCTTTTGTCTTTTTATCAGCGTATAAGATAATAATCTTATACACTCTCTCTTAAATTTAAGTTACAAAGTTCTCTTTTTTTTTAGCATTATTCTTCCATCTTTAATTAGCTAAAATATTTTTCTTTTAGCTTATACTTTTGGAATTCTTTTAATTTATCTGGATTAGTAATCTGTATGTCATTTATTCTTTCCAATTAGATAAAAAAAAATAAGAATGACAATTTTAACCTTCATTGCACGTTTTAACAAAAATTATACTAATCAAAAAAAAATCTAAATTTACTTTTTTAGCTTTTACCAAATGCCAATATATTTGTAACATATAAATAAACGTTACAATATATATATATATCAATTTAAAATAAATATATATATATATATCATTCTCGTGGGTTGTTTTTTTTTTGTTGCAATTGTATGTATATACTTAATAAAATGAAGTTAAATATGAAAAAAATTTTAAACTATATTCTGATTCTTTATTATATGTTTATATGATTTAAATAATATTTGTCAACACAATTATTTTTATTCCATATTTTGAAATAGTATTTACAGGTTTTATTCAAGTTAATATTGTAATATTAATTTATTTTTTAAGTAATAATTTTAAAATTTTTTATATGTTTTAAATTTTATATAAATAACAAAAATCTTTTTTTCTTCCATATGTTTGTTTTTAATTCTATAATTCTGATTTCTATTGTAAATATTATTATTATTTAATAATATATGAAATCGTATAGTTAATAAATAAATTAATATAGCTATGCTGATTTAAGTAACTATTGAAAATATTAATTCCCCAACTATAAATAATAATAAAAAAGATATAATAAAAAAATAAAAATTTCATTTAAAATCATTTTTAAAATGCAGTAATGTTTAATAAGATGTTCACTCACGGGTTAGTATTCTTTCCCTATTATATTTTATTTCATTTATAGATTATATAAGTATATATAAATGCAGAAAAGCAGCCATGAGATTTATTTGTTTTAAAGAATATATATATTATAAATCTTTATACAGATAACTGAATATGGTATAAAAAACGATGTGAGAATGACCTATGTAAAAATTGTGTGAAAGATTGAAATAATATATATATAAAGTAAAAAATATATTGGAATTAGGATTTTCACATGAAAAAGATGTTTTATAATTCGTAGAAATTTTTTATGAAATATAATTGTATTATAACTTTATCTTTCTTATTGCATTGCCAAATCCAAATAATATTAATATCATCTATGTTCTTTACTACTTTTTGCAATATTTTTTTACAGCGATAGTTTTGATTGCCCCAGCAATCTTCTTCAGAACTTCTACTTATATTTCCAAATCTCAATCGAAATTGTCAGTTGGTTGTAAAAAAGTATTGTAAAAAGTAATAAAGAGCATAGAAGATATTAATAAATATAATAGTATTTGATAAATATTAAAAATGTTTTTTTTAAAAAAAGTCTGTATCTGATAAAATAACAATTATAATTTCATCTTGTTAAATAACTATTAGCTTATGGAACTTTTTTTAAAATCCCAAACTCCATCATCAGTCAAGGCATTAAGAAATACTGCATGTTTTTTTAACTAAAACTACTGTTATTTCAATATTATTATCAATTATTAGGAACTATTAAATACTATAGACATCTTAAATAAATAATTATATGCCAGATTTTTAGGATCATGTAACATTTAAAGCTATAAAAGAAACACGAAACAATTTTAATACATCAATTCCCAGTCAATTTAACAAAATGAAATGTTTTTCTATTTTATTAGTCTGAAATTAATTAATCTAGAAACATTTAACTTTTGAGCCTACCGTTATTATTACTGTGTTTCATTGTAATCATTATTAATCTATTTGTAAGAATTATTATCAATTCTTTATCAACAAGTTCCCAATACAGTTTACACCATAGTCCTTTCTTTGATTTTGTATTTGTTTGTTTCTGCATTACTTTTTAGAATTCATATATTATCTTATATTTGTACCCTTACTTAAATTTAATTTTATTTTAAATTTGTAGCAAATGATGACCTTCTTTTGTAGCATTTCTATAAATTTCTTTTTTGTATTAGCAAATATTCCTATATCATCACATATATTTTACCCTTGTCAAGGCAAAACAATATCATCTTATCTAAATAAATATTGAATAAAATGAGAATAAATAACAGATTTATTTTATATATAATATTGAATTTCAAAAATTTCACATACTTCACTTTTCAGCAAAAAACTTTTATTATTGATTACAGTTTCGACTGTACCATGCAGTCTTCATCAGATCTTATTCTATTCTTTTAACTTTCTCTATCCTCCATCTTACTTTATATTTCTATCAGCATTTCTCTTTCTGTAAATAGACATTTAATTGTTCAAATATTTTTGTCTCAAGAGTAATTTTTAGGTTTTTTATGTAGATTGTATCATTTTAAAAAATATACATTAAACAAAATAACCCAAATCTCTCAAAATTGTACACATTTTCAAAATATGTTTAATATATTAGCAAACTACTTTCTTTCAAAACTGTCAATTTTCATTTTAATTGCATGCAGATTTAAACTTTTTACTTGTTTTTTATTAGACTTTCTTAAGTTAGTTCACAATTGTTTCCAATGAATTTAAATACATGGTTAAGCCATTTAAGTGGTGCTAAAACATTTCTTAAATGTAAACAATTTTACTGCCAGTTTTTAAAAAGAAAAACTCCAAAATCTATTGTTAACAAAAATCATCACTCTGAGCTAAAAATTATGCAAATCCTGATTAGAATGTATAAATTACTTGTAATAAAAATTGACAAGTTGTTGCCCTTATTGTTATATAAAGATTTACACACTTCATTGGAATACAAAGACTACATCATAATTTTAAAAAATTCTATATTACGTTTTTAACATGGTTTTACAAATTGTTATTATAGTTCATTTAAAAATGAAAATTTCTGAAAACCCATCGAATATATTACAATAATTATTTATTATTGTCATCATCATTAGCAACTATTTATGAGTGAGCATCATCATCTTAACTTCAGCTAATAAGAAACAAAGATAGAAAAACAAAAAATTTATCTAGATTGTAATCTCTAATATCACATGATGATTCTTTAGTCTATTTATTTAACATTTTGAAAGACTGTCTTTTAACTTCTGCAGTAAATTTTCCTTTTTGAAAGACTTCAACACCTTATGTAGTTGTAGTTGGTCAATATATTCTATCACTAAATATATCTTTTGATCAAAGTAATATGTAAAGCACTGAATAACCTTTATAATGCATATAGGATCTATCTATTCTACAAAAAAACTATGCTCAAATTTACAATAAAATACTTTATAGGAAGTCTATTATGATTCATTCATTTTACCAAGTTCAGTCCTAGATGCAATAGCATCATCTCCAACAAAATAAAGAATATATTTACTGATTGGTCTTATAATCTTACTATCACATTTTAGAAATATTATCATCATTATCAACATTTTGAACCATTATCAATCCTCTGCAAGATGTCTCTCCACTCCATCTTTTTTAATCTCTGTCTTCTCTTCTTCACCTCACACCAACACACTTCTTTATTTCATCCATCCATCTCACATATGGTCTCTTTCTAAATATTTTACAATCTTTTGGAATCCAGTTTAAAATTTTAACTGTCTATCTATTATTATTTCTTCTAGAAATATGTTCAATACAACTCCACTTCAGTCTCTTAATTCATTCAATGATGGCAGTAACCTTTTTATCACCCATGTATTTTACTTTTAATCTCATCTTGCTACTTCTAATATTCATCTCTCCATATTTTTGAGGGTCTAAAGTCTCTGTATTGTTTTTTTGTTAAGCGTCCAAGTGTCAGATTCATAAGTAATAACTGATAAAATACATTTATTAAAAACTTTCCTTTTCAAACACATAGGCATATTTCCTTTTAGTATCAAGTTATTTATACCAAGAGCACTCCATCAAAGTTTAATTCTATGATTAATTTTATCTATTATGTTTTCATTTGTAGTAATAATCTGATTAAGATATTTATTGTTCTTAGCTTCTTTTAACTCACCATTATCAATCTTTATTTTTTCCTTTTGAGAAAATCCATTGAACATTACTTTAGTCTTTTTAATATTAATCTTTAATCCTATTTTTTACTTTCATTTGATAATTCTTGCAACATTTTATTGAGCTCTAAATTTAGCATTATTTAAAAATGTAAATGACTTAAATAATTTTCTTTTTACTTTTAATCCCTTAGCCTTTCATTTTAATCCACAAAATACTTCTTGCAAAACTGTTGTAAAACATGTTGGAGATATAGAATCACCCTGTCACATACCCTTCTCAATGTTAATCTTTTTAGTATCACTATGTAATTGTTGCTGTTGGATTTTTATAAATATTCTTTAGAATATTATAGTATTCTGGATCTACACTTTGATGATCCAATGCTTTAATCACTGAAGAAATTTTTATATAGTCAAATGCCTTTTCATAATCTAAAAATCCAAAGCATAATAGCAACTCATATTCATTGTTTTTTTCTATTAACTTCTCTCAATACTTGGATATGATCCACTGTACTAAAACCACTTTTAAATTTAGCTTGTTCTTTAGGTAGTTTTCTCTAACCAAGTTGTAATTATTTTGATAAAAATTGTGTATAGAACTAATAAGAGACTGATAGGTCTGTAATTTCTGATATCTCTTTTATTATCTTTTGTAAATATTAATGTATTTTCTCAATCATCTGGTACATCTTTATCATTTAAACATTGGTATATAATTTTGCCAAAAAAAATATATTTTTTACCTGTTTCTTTTAAGATATTAATTATAATTCTATTATTACCTGGAGCTTTTTTCTTTTTCATAAATTTAATTGCATGTCTCCCTTCTTTATTTAAAATCCTGAGCAATTCAGAAGATATAGTAGTTGTAGGAGGTACTTTTTCTTGTTCTTTATACCTATATTATTCTTGATAGAACTCTTCTACACATTTCATGATGTTATCTCTCTTTTTAATAATAGTTCCATCTTTGTTTTCATTGCATAAACTAAGTTTCCTAACAATACCAAAATGTTGTTTTACACTCTTGAGACTTTTATTCTCTTTTATAACTTTTTATACTAGTGCATAATCATAATTTTTTATATCGTCAGTTCTTTTTCACATCATTTTACAAAATTTGAGATAGTCAGTTCTTCTTAATGCATCATTTTTATATAATTTCATATTTTTTCTTTTCTTCATAAATTGACTTGTCTCAGTAGAAGTTTTACTGGTCAATTGCTGCTATTTTTTTACCAGCTATCTTTATTGAAGTAAGTAGAAGTGTATCAGTTATTTTTTATTGATTTTATTCAAATCTGAATCATGTTCAAAATCTATTAATATTTGCAAATTCTAGTTTAAATTCATTGGAATGTTTTTGAAGATTAAAAATATCAACTGTGAATATTGTTTTTCTTAATAATTTTTGTGTCTCTACTTTTGCATTAACATGTATCTTATATCTCTCTAATCGGTGATTACTTCCATAAAAGAAATATTGAGATATTTTTAAATCATGCATACAAGTTTTAATAAAGATTTTTCCTTTACAAAAGTAATTATTCAAACAAAAGTTAAAAGAATTTAGGTAACATAACCAGCCAACAGTCATATTTTATTAAATCTATTATTAAGTCAAAAGCTGAAATTGTGAGTTATGCATTAACAAAACATACAAAATCTTTGCCTTAAAAGAAGCATTCTTAGAAGCCAGCAATTCATTAAGATTTATTCAAAAGCAAAAATGAAATTCTTTCCACAATTAAAGATGTATATTATTCGCATCATACTGTTAGTATCTTACATAAGTTCCATATTCTGATTTGGTTGCACCATTAACTGAAGATAGGTAATTGCATTGTTTTGTGTTTTTTTCTTTGCAATTTTGATGAATTTCTAACATACTTATATTTCTCAGCATTATATTTTTATAAAAATGTTTTTTTAAGGATATGAATGTGGGAAAAAAATATTGACAGTAAGATGTTTACTGCATTTTCAAAAAACATATAGAAGCATGGGGGAATCCAACATATAAAGATGCATTGGTGGAAATTAATGAAGTATTATTATTATTTTGTAATATATAGTTGGTAAATATGACAGTGGAGAAAATTACAAGTATCTCTTTTCCTGCAAAAAACTCTCACCTCTGCTTTAAGATATCTTAAAATTCTACCACAAGGTAATATAAGTATAATTTTTTTTTTCAAGGAAAGCATAACTTTTCATCTCAAGAATACTGAGCTTGTAATGAACACCAAAAAAAGTATACTATTTATGGCTTTAAGGACATGTAATATAAAAGTGCACTTATTTCTTATCTGAAATGCAGGTGATACAGTAGGTTTAAAATTAATAAACTCAGATTTAAAAGGTTTGAAATAAAATATAGATGGGGATTTCTGTACCCTTAGGTAAAACTGTTTTGCAATACTACATCAGATTTCAAAACAATTTTAATTCAGCCACAACTTAAGATTAGGAGATTTTGTTTAAACATATGCATATTTGTTGTTATGTTTCTAAGATATTGGAATTTATTGTTAAAATATAGATATTAGTATTTAAATGCAATAAAGAATAGACGAATAGATCAGATAAATAAATTGGCAGATTGCTTAATAAATTGATTTAAGTAAATAGGCAAACAAGCATATAAATAGATAAGTCAATAAACAGATAGATGTTGATAAATAATTAGGGAGAGAGAGAAAGACTAATGGATACGTGGATAGATAAATGGATAGAAAAATAACAGATAACGGCATATTTATGTTTTAAGTGAAAATGATTTTATTTATTATTTAAAAAATAATATAAGAAATATGCTTTACATTTTTATTATATGAAATAAATTGTTATACTCCATGTTTATATTGTTAAAAGATAAATGAAAAAATATGTTTTATTGAATAATGCTAATGCAAATGATAAAAAACCAAATTCAGGTATTGAATAAGGATGAGTTTAGTTTCTACATAAATATGTTTTATATACAAGGAGATTGTAAAGTAATTAATTTTTTTAAAATACATTATAAATTATATTTTAAAAAAAACATTAACATCATTCAAATCACCAACATTAATTTTAACTTAATCCAATGATCTACTAACTTTAGAATTCCTTTCATTCTATGAAGGCAAAGAATGTTATTAAACTCCTTTGTGCATCATCTTATTAATGGAAGAATTTATTTCTTATGCTGTGTTCTATGAACCTGAATAAGTGATACTAAGTGCAATATCCAGGAATATGGGAGGATGTTATAAAAATTCCCACCTTGCAGAATTTGTTTTTGCATTATCTGGCTGCAATATTACCCCTTTTTGATTGACAAGTGCAGGAGGTTATTTTAACAATTCTGGGTGTAGTAACTCTAATTGGTCCCAATAGATGACTGCTGTGATACTTTTACCTTGTTTCATGAATTCATAATAAATAATTATATGAATATCCCAGCAAACCCACAAAGGAACCTTCTGTAAGTTCATATCTAGGTATTGGAATTGGAGTTTGATTTGAAAAAACCAATTCTTATTTGTATTTAATATTCTTATATAGCATCCAGTTTTCATCATCAATTATGATTCATTTCAAAAAGGGGTCATTTTGTTGTTGGGTCAACGATAAATTACAAATTGTCCATTTCTGTCCTTTACAGTTTACTGTCAGTTCATATGGTATCCATGCACGAACCTTGCCAATTTTATGTAAGTGCTCTTGGACAATTTACCATGTTGAATTAAGTTTCTCTGCTAATTCTTTTATGGTTTGTTTTGGATCTGATTTAACAAGGGTCTTAAAAACATCATTATCTAGGGTAAGAGTCTTCCAGATCGAGGCCAATCAGAGAGATAAAAAAAAATGTCTGCAAATTTCCTAAATCATCGCTAACATTTGTTAACCTTCAATATGTCTATATAAGTTGAACAAATGATTTTGTTAGCCTCAGTAGCATTTTTTTAGCTAAATAAAAACAGCATACAATTACATAAATGCTGCTCTTCAATGTTAAAGTTCGCAGTATAAATAAAATAATCTAAAATTTAAAAAAAAAAAAGATGTCTTAAATAGAGAATTAATTCTATTATTTAAATAAAAATTAAATTTAGTAATTTATGTTTTATTTAAATTAAAACAATCAGCTAAAAATGAATTATTAAAAATAATTGATTACTTTCCAGTCCGTCTTATACTATTGATCAAATGCTTAAAAAGAAGCTAGAATAGATTTTTTACGACTTTGAAAAAGATGTAAACATATATGTAATTTTACATGATAAATCTTTTTATGATTTTTTAGTGTAATGATTATGCATTTGTCTACCATGCTCATGACCTACAATCAAGACTTAATCAGGTAAAATCTTGGGGAAAAAATCTGTCCATAAAAACTATATATCCTATCTAGTAAATATTTATCTAATATTATTAATTTAGAATAAAAATAACAAGTTACTCTGGGCTGGTCAGCTGAGTCTCAATGCAATGATTATGAAAACAAAAACTACTACTATAATCTGTTGCCATGGGAAACTGATTCTAGTCCTATAGATGTTCAGTCTGGGATTTATCTTTACTTATATATATAATCATGAAAGTTTTTAAAAATTGTATATTATTTAAAGCAAGAAAATATGTTTTTGTCTTGAAGAATCCAACAAATCTATTTGCAAATTGCAGACTATCAAAATTTTTACTATTAATCATTATATATATATATAACATTAAAAACTAATATTTTAAAGTTAAAGTTCTTTGTAACGTATTTGAATATACTAGAATATACTTATTCAGTTTTTAATTTGCTGAAATTGAGCAATTGTATTATACAATTATTTAAAAAAAAAACTAAACTTTAAGATATTTTAAATAATTTTTTTTTTTTTCGTTTCAGTGGCCATTCGTCGTTCAAGCATTTTCCCTTTAATAAGCTGCTTTCTTCTGTTCATTGCTGGTTGCTTAAGTTTTGCTGGTCAGGTATCTCGGAAAAAGAAATTTTTAACGTTTTTAGCAGGAATAATTTTTGTTTTTGCTGGTAAGAACCATAAGTTTTATTATTATTATTATTGTTATTGCATCAATAATAATTTATATTTATATAAAATAAAATATACAATTCAAAAAGGTAGACGTCTAGATAAATATAATTCCATAATCGATAGGCAAAGTCCAATTGTCTGTTTAAAGGTGTATTTATATTTTATGATGTAGTTATAAACTTCTTATCTATATCTAAAGCCGGTGATGCAATTTTGAAAACTGACGCGATCAGCAATATGTCAAGTTATCATTCGTTAATAGAATTTAGTTATTGGATGCCTGGATTCATCTTTTAAGCAAAGATATATATGCTATATCTGATTAATTCCTGTTTTCGTTGTTTTAAACAGACCTGTACTAAAACTAAGATGATGTACTGCGTGTAATTTAGCTCTCGGCATAGAACAATCCCCTCCCTCCTATTACATTCCACCCTTAGAACAATATTGAAAATTTGCGTACAATTGTTATTATACATTGTATATACAAGTATAAATAGAATCGTTGTTAATTAATGAGATGATGTTGTATAAAGAATGTCTAAATTGAAAGATATGTGCAAAGAATAAACTAATTGAATACATCGTAAGATGTGTTTTCTTTATTTTATTGACAGCTAAGTTATTTAAAACGTACGTGGAAAGAAAAGGATTAATTAAATGGGATATGTTTTTCTTTCTTTTGTGATACTTTAGAATCGGAATTTTATTTTTGAGTAAAAGACAGAAATACTTTTGTTAACGTAAATCAAGGGACTTAATTTATATGTTTACGTGAATATCGATAATTAAAATTAATATTTAAAAAATACATTCCTTTTTAAAAAAAAAAAAAAAAGCTACAAAATGGAGACAAAAATATATATACATAAAGATTTTTTAACTGCTGTGTCATTTCAGAATTAAATCTTAATTTCTGTGGAGAATTTATTGCCGTGATCAAGCCGGTTCGTGTCTGTCATTTCCGGGGCTCTCACATCTTATGATCCCTCGAGCGAGAAACTAATTGATTATTATTAAATTCTAAAAGCAGATTAACATTTTAATTGTCCACCTAAATAAGTGTGTAATGAGAGAAAATGCTGAGTAAAGACAAAAAATTTTAAAAAAGTTCCACTTAAACTGTTTATAGAAATTATACATCCTATTCAACATAGTCTTGTACCACAGCAATTATCTGGCCAACAATGATATATGAAGTGAAAAATACAAAGTGGAAAGTTGTATTAATTATTCAGACCATATAACAAGTTAGATCTTAAAATATTAGCAAAATAACTAGAGCTTGCAAAGTTAAAAAGATGAATCTTACACTTGATTTTATTTCAAAATTCTCTCAGCCCTTGCTTTGCAAGTACTTATAAGTACTCTCTGTTCTGAGGAAATTATAATTGCTTGATCATATATGTAGAGCGAATGATGATTAAAATTAAAATCCTTAATTTTTGATATTAAACAAGGCATAAACAAAAAAGAAAGATTACCCCTCCCTTTCCCATAGATTATAATTACAATTATCAAAAAATAATGTGGAGCTAATTTATATTTGTTCAGCATTCTTCCAATAAATAGATCAAACTGGGAGATGCACAAAGTATTAAGTTTATACTGTATCTGACCATTTTTATAAAACAAGATCTAAATATGAAAAAAGTTTAACTATTTTTCCTTCTAATTTATACCATTTTAGTTCAAAATGCCAAAAATAAAACAATTAGACTTATTGCCTGGGAAAAAATTATTTTTTAAAAACTTTTTCCAGAATAAATGCATTTTAAGCTTTTATTTAGATTTAAAATCCAGATTATGAACATGGCTGATAATGCACTAAAAATTATATCATGAGAATAATATTTTTGTAGTGTAATTTTCACTAAACCACTCTGACACAAGATGTGGACTGTTTTCTATATGTTTTTAACAACTTGTGGAGGAGTATAATCATAAATATATAATCAGAGACATGTGAAAAAGATGTGTAATTCCAAGATGCACATTTCATGCTGAACTGGCACTCATCAATTGACCCAGATCACATTCTGTTACACATATCTTTATCATTGTTTAGTATAGTTTAAATGTTAATTAAGTACCAAGAATGACTAGAATTATATATATATATATATATTGTGACAGTCAGTCTTAAATGACTGCCACAAATATGGCTGCAAGCATAGTTGCAGCCCAAACAAATGTACATATTATAATAAAAGGAATGGTATGTGCAGGTATATTTTTTCTGTTGCTTACACACACACTATATTGTAAATAAATAGGATGAATGGTGATAATATGCTTATAAATAAACAAATGCGAACACCACATATAAATATGTATTTTGCTGTTAATAAATGCTATATATTTTTTTTTATTTATGATATGAATAAATATGGCAGGGGATTAAAGAAATTATTGCGAAAAACTGAAATGTATTTGCAAATAACCCAACAGTAAACATGTTTTATTTTGATTTTTGATTTTATTTTAGATTCTCAAATGTTGTATTTTTGTTTTCTGTTACTTGTTGAATATTCTTTTTGGAAAACTTAAAAACAATTTTTATGTGACAACAAGTATACAGTTTAAGTTTTATAAATTTTTTTTAGAACTTAATGTTCATGATCGCAGGCAGGCCAATGACCTCTTTCTTTTATTGTATAATGTTTTGGGGGGGAAATGTAGAAATTGTATCAGTGGTCATTCGGCTTGACACCTACTCAAAATTATTTAATTAAATAAATGTGATTTTATTTTATTGTTTAAAGAAATCAAGGGATTGGAATTTAAATGGTCTGTGAAATTCTGAAATTAATTAAAAGATAAAGTTATCGTAAGACAAATTTTTTTCCAAGCAGATAGCTAAAATTAAATCCATTGTTTGGACTTAAGTAATTAAAAACAGGGATTAATAATTTAATTAAAAACAGAAATGTAAAAGCAATAACTTGTGGAGGGGATGAGAGAATACACCCTGTAATGGGGAGGATGTATAAAGGCTGGTCAGGTGAAATTTAATTAGTTAGCTGGGTTATATTCGTTCATACTCATGGGCACTCTTACCCGTTCTCTTGGAGTTAGCAGTATAGTTTTCGGAGTGTATGGACGGAAAAGCAGAATTATGAGTGTAAAAAAATATTTTTTCAGAATGCTGAACAAGTGGAAGAGTCATTAATAGCTGGACGTATTTTAAAAGGTGCAGACCAAGAAATATGAGACTTATAGACTGAGAAAGAAAAATACAACTGAAATTTAAGCTAATGTTTTATATTGCTAAGAGAATGGAATCAATATTTATTCATGATACAGCAATGAACATGGAGTAAGAAACCAAGTTCAGTACATTCGCACCGCTCGAATCCCTACATAGCCCTCCAGTGATGTGACTTTCTATTTCTTAATGTGTAGCAGCTATGGACAATTTGCCAACCTCCATTGAAGCCCTGTTAAGTAATCACCTGCACAGCAGATATATATCGCCCTCAAAATCCTAGCCCGGAGAAGAATGAAGCCTTTGGGAAGTATTATTTATGTTTTTATATCTATTTTTTATGTCTTATTACGAGTAATTGTATATTTTACTAATATTGCTATTAAGCATCACATGATCACATTTCCTATACTAGCACATTAATTCTTGATAAACAGAGCAAAACTCTCCATACAGTATTGCCACCTGTGCTAAACAGAGTAATCAATGGATGCCAGAAGGCTTGTGCATAAAATCCCTATCTAATGCCTACTCATCCAATATCCCCAGACTAGTTTCTGGCTTGTGGCCTTCGTCAGTGAGGAGCTTTGGATCTGAGAGCACTGCATCTAGATCTTAGGATCTAATGCAACCCTCTAGCAATCACCTTTTATCTCTACTTAACTACAAAACTATGAGAATGAAATTGAAAACACAAAAAAATATTTTCAATCTAAGCTCAATAGCTTATATAGTCATATGGGTCTGAACTCAGTTCAGCACCCATACATTTTGGTGTCTTTGGCTCTTTTACAACCATAGCCACCACTATCCTATTAGGCAGGATTGGTGTTAATCCATTAAGCATCAGATGATCACATTTCCTATACTAGCACATTAATTGTTGATAAACAGAGCAAAACTCTCCATACAGTATTGCTACCTGTGCTAAACAGAGTAATCACTGGATGCCAGAAGGCTTGTGCATAAAATCCCTATCTAATGCCAACTCATCCAATATCCCCAGACTAGTTTCTGGCTTGTGGCCTTCGTCAGTGAGGAGCTTTGGATCTGAGAGCACTGCATCCATTGATTACTCTGTTTAGCACAGGTGGCAATACTGTATGGAGAGTTTTGCTCTGTTTATCAACAATTAATGTGCTAGTATAGGAAATGTGATCATGTGATGCTTAATGGTTTAACACCAATCCTGCCTAATAGGATAGTGGTGGCTATGGTTGTAAAAGAGCCAAAGACACCAAAATGTATGGGTGCTGAACTGAGTTCAGACCCATATGACTATATAAGCTATTGAGCTTAGATTGAAAATATTTTTTGTGTTTTCCAATTTCATTTTCATAGTTTTGTAGTTAAGTAGAGATAAAAGGTGGTTGCTAGAGGGTTGCATTAGATCCTAAGATCTAGA